>CM031241.1:168500380-169100380 GCA_018340775.1 Taxus wallichiana var. yunnanensis
TTGTGCCATGTTTAGGCATAAAACCTCTTAAGATGCATGGAATTCATGGGCTCCTTGAGCTCATCACCATTGGGTGAGCCAACATGCCCCTGTGCCATGCTTAGCAACTATGACATAGGGTCCTAACCGGTGTGGTTCGAACTTCCCTTTCTTTTCTCGCCCGCTCCGGTGTTGAATTGGTTCTCCTTCATAACTAAATAACCCACCTCAAGTTGGCGAGGGATGATTCTCTTGTTGTAGTTGCGGGAGATTCTTTGTTGATATACTTTCGGTGATTAAGAGCGCGAATGCGCCTCTCATCCAGGAGCTTTAACTCAGCCCGATCTTGCCACTCGGTAATCTTCATCCTTATCGAATAGTCCCAGAAGAGAAATTCGCGAGGATGGGAGTTCAATCTCTAAAGGATGATAGATTCTGTCCCAACACGAGGGAATATGGCGTCGCACCCGTAGGAGTGTGAATTGATGTTCGGTAGGCCCAGAGAGGCGGGGTGGATTTTAGGTGCCGGTTTCGACCGGTTTGCTAACCATCTTCTCCATTATCCTTACCAAAGTCTTGTTTGTTTCCTCAGCTTGTCCATTACCCTAAGGGTAATATGGCGTGGACCATTTCAATCTGATTTGGAACCGTTGGCAAAGACCTTTCACAGTTTTGTTCTTAAATGACTTCCCATTATACGTGATAATGGTCTGCAGAATACCATATCGTAAATAATGTGATTCATGATGAATTTAGAAATCTGTGCTCTGTGACATATGTTAAAGGGACAGCCTCCATCCATTTTGTGAAGTATTACTGTAGGCATGATGATATGTGTATGACCATCAGATGAGGTAGGAGTAAGCTTCCCTATTAGATCAAGTCCCCACTTGGAGAATGGCCACGGGGTAGTGATTGGTTGCAATGGTTGCGATGGAGCATGGATGAAATTTCCATACTTTTGGCATAGCACACATTTTCTAACATAATTACAACAATCGGTTTCCATGGTGGGCCAATAGTAACCTACTCTTAACGGTTTCTTAGCCAAGACCATTCCGTTTGTATGTGCTCGCATACTCCTTCGTACTTCTTTAATTGCAGGATTGACTCAGACACATCCAGGACAACGTAACAATTCCCATCGTAGCCACGGCGATAAAGTGTACCTCCCAGGGTGTAGCAGGCTATTTGGTGAATTAGGCTCTGCTTTTCGGAGCGGGAGATTTCGGGAGGGAATGTCTTCCCTTAAGATAGGTGAAAATGGGTTCATACCATGGTGAATGGGGACCAACAACCTCCTGAAGCCAAGCAAGCTTCACAGCATGTCATACGCGGGCTGGCGTAGATTTTCTACGAAGAATGGCATATCATTGTTCCCTAGTGGAATACGACATAGATCCCACCGTTGCCATAGCATCTGCCGAGTCTATTCTGCGCTCTTGGGATTTGCTCAAGGTAATGCGCACAAAATACTCCTTGGGGTTTCCACCAACTTCTTATAAGGTATGAGCTTGTCATCCTTAACTTTATACTCATCATTAACTGTTTGATGATTAGTCATGAATCACCTCTGACCTTCACATGTTGAATATTCCACTTGATGGCTAGCTTCATCCTATGATTGAGTGCTTCATATTCCGCAATGTTGTTTGTGCAAGGGAAGGCCAAAGTGAGGAAAGCTGTGGTATAGGATCACTGAAGGAGTAATAAGGACCACTCTTGCACTACTGAACCATGAAACGTAAAAGATCCATCAAAATGTATACGCCATACGATAGATTCTTCAATGTAGAGCAAAGATGCATCTCCCAGCGATCCAGGACTCGAAAGGTTACATGGCTGCAAAGGTGCTTCCAGCTTAGGTCAGTGTGAAGTACTTGTCCTTTAATTGATTTTTGATGGACAAATTCTATATCAAACTCACTGAGTAGAATGATCCAATTAGCCATTCTACCTGTGAGGGCGGGTTTGGACAAAAAATACTTGAGTGGGTCGACCTTGGATATGAGCTTGGTCTTAGTATTTAGCAGGTAATGGCGAAGTTTCTGAAAGGTAAAAACAATAGCCAAGCAAGCCTTCTCAATCTGAGGATAATTACGTTCATAGGCGATGAGGTGCGACTGAGATAGTACTGCTTTCTCTTTATGGCTAAGGTCATATTGGGCAAGCAGTGCACCAATAGCATATTGTGTAGCGGAAATATAGAGTAAAAGTGGTTCTCCTGGAGTGGGAGGCATGAGGACAGGTGGATTAGCAGTCTTGTTTAAGCAAAGCAAAGGCTTGTTGTTGCTCGAGTCCCAGGATGAAAGTGATGTCCTTCTTAAGCAAATGAGTGAATGAGTGACATTTATCTACAAGTTTGGGAGATAAAGTGGCGAATGGCTTGAATTTTCCCTTGCAAGCTACGCGCATACATTGCTTGATATTCTCAGTGGAGGCATTTACGTGATGGCAGATACTTTGCGTGGTCTACCTCAATACCTCGTCTTGACACGATGAAGCCTAATAGTTTCCCGGATAGCACACCAAAGACACACTTCTTTGGATTTGCTTTGACTTTGTATTCACGTAGGCGTTGAAAGATACTGACTGCAAAATGATAGGATGTTCCTCTCTTGTTTTGGAATTTCCCGGATGTCGTCTACATAGTCTTCCATGATGTCATGAATCATATCGTGAAATATTCTTTGTCAAGTCCCGGCTCTGATAAGTTGCTCTCGCATTCTTAAGGCGAATGGCATCCCACGATAACGAAGGTGCCCCGAGGAGTTGTGAAAGTTGTTTTGTGTTGGTCTTCCTCGGCGATCTTAATTTGATTATAACCCGAAAAGCCATCCATAAGTGATAGCATTTCATACCCTGCGCGGTTGAGTCAATCATGTCATGTTGGGCAACGGAAAGTCATCTTTAGGGAAAGCTTTATTGATGTCCCTAAAATGCATGTACAATCGGATACCAATAGGTTTCTTACGGGCGGGAACAATGTTCAATATCCATTCGAGAATAATCAATTGGCACGATGAATCTGCTACAACAACCTTTCCAACTCTTCTTTAACTAACAAGGCCACTCTTGGGTGCATCTTTGAAGCTTGTTTGATAGGCTTAGCGTCTGCGTGCACAACCAAGTTATGCACGACCAAAGTTGGATCTAAGCCGGGCATGTCTTTGTAAGACCATGCGAACACATCAATAAACTCTCGCAGGATGGCATAGTGAGCGTCTTTTTTCTCCTGGTGAGAGTGATGCTCCCAATTTTACTATCTTGGGATCTTCTTGAAAGCACAATATTGACATCAATGGTTTCTTGACTAACAATTTTGATAAATCCTCCATACGCGTGGGATCGGGAGGTAGGTTGAGATCTTCATCGAAGGATGTCTCTACGAGATTTTCATCCTTGGCGTGGTCACTTTGTTTTGTCCTTTGATTTTATTATTTGTTTGTCGGCCAATGCCTCAAAGAGGTTTTCACTATGTGACTTGGACTTTGATTTTTGATGAGGCTTTTCTTTAGAACCCTTGCCCTCGCTTTTCTTTAAATTTTGCACGACCACGAAGTTCGACCTCCTCGCGAAGTAAGTAGCGCGAGTGTCTAAGTCGATAAAGAAATCCTTCTTGTGATCTCCAATGGGAATTGTATCCCTTATGCCCATGAACTCTCTACAATAGCCTCGTCATTCTCGAATAAATCTAGTGGCACGTGACGTTATTGGTCCCATTCAACAAGGGAGGGGTATACTGAGGTCAAGGGTTGGTTCATTGGGGGTGATGGTTAGGACAACATTATTCATGAAAAGGTTCGTGGAGGCCGGATCCTCATATTGGCTACAACGAGGAATCCATATCATTGTCTAGATAATCGGAGCTATCCTCATGCTCGAACAAGTCGCATCTTGATAGTTGGGGTGTGCTCCATGCAGGCAAATCCCAATGCCATATCTTTATGTTTTGAAATGTGGAAGAGGGACTGGTTCTCTTTTCCTTGTTCATTCCTCCCACATGTAGGCCTTTGTAGCCCATGGAGTACATCATTACTGCTAGATTTTTCATATTGCGGGGTTTGATAACAAGATGGCATTGAGTGTCCTCGGGGACCCAGTAGTAGGTGGATCAAGTAATTTTTCCCTCGGCTATGAAGCCTCCGGTAGGAACGACCCGATAGTATGTTCCTCTCTAGGTCTCACAAGCGGTAGTTGGGTGCGACCTCTGGTCTTGGGCGACAGGAGAGGTTAGAAACCAAGAGTGCTTGTTGTACATTATACTCCCCATGACCATATTCCAGAAATTTTCATCTCCCATGAATTAAATGGAGATGTTGAAGTAGATGCCCCATGAGTGCGAAGAACTAAGAGAATTTGAATCTACTCGAGATTCCATGGCCTCGAGAATGAAGAGGACAACTATATCTCTCGTGGAGGGACATGCATATGTACCCTTTCGTGCTGAAAGCTATTAAGAGCTCTACAATGAGCAAAGGGCTCTGAGTCTCTGGTATTGTTCTTGTATGTCCTCGTGCTTCACTTGATGCATTGATGAAATGTTGATGGCACTACTTGCGTGGCATGGATCCATGGTCGGCTGAGAAGCATATTATATGGAAGTTCCAAGTCTAAGACGTGAAACTTTGTCGATGGCAAGTGGGGCCCACCTCCATTGGCGGCGTAATGGTGCCTGCTTGACTCTCTTTCCGCGTTGTCGTATGTGGTGATAGTGATGATATGGGACTCAAGATCTGCCTCTGTATGTCCCGATTGTTTGACCAACTTAAAGCGTGCGAGATATTCAATCCGATCCATTGTCCACAAGCACCCGTTTGATTTTCCTGCAGATGACAACTACCTATATGTATAAGGGAAGATTATGTGTAGGATTCTCGGTAGGGACCTCCCTATGGTTGAAAGTGAGATGCTCACTAGGTGCGATATTTTCCACCGCGGCTTGAAGGTATGCGGGATCGACTTCTAAAGGCACCTCGAGGCCCACTGAAGAGTTTGATACAAAATGTCCTTATGCCCATTGGATATCTTGAGAAGATCTAAGATCGAGATCTTAGCGAGTGTCTTCTCAAGTTGTTCTAAAAGGTTATATTTATCGAGTTTACGGGGTCAGCGAGAGAGGTTCTGGAATCACGGGCGAGGCACGCCTTGTTACCTGCGCATGCGATCCTTTCCCTTGATCCGGATGGTATTGACACGGTCGATAGGGAGCGAATACATCAGATAAGTGAATCGTAATGATTGTTATCTCTCTTGGTATACAAGTAATTCGTGGCTTTATAGGTTTGGGATGACTCTCCCCATCCGGTTTTTCCTTTTCCGACTTATCATGCTTGGGAATGGTTCCTTATAAATCCCCATTTTCTTGTTAGGTGTTTGCGTGTGGCAGGGTTATCCACCTCTATCTCCCGTTGTCAATGAGGTCTTGAATATAGTGGTGAATTCGCAAACATTTGTCTGTTTTATGACCTTTAACGCGATGCATTTCGATATTCATGCTCCTTATACCATGAAGGTTTAGGAGCGTTGTCATCGAACGGTTGTGTTGTAGGATAGGTCATCATGTGGGCCGCATCCAACTGTTTTAGTATGACAGACAACGACTCATTGAGGGAGGTGAATGTTCTTTGCTTTGGTGGTGGTTGAATTGGGCCCTTGGTCAGTTTAAAAGGTTGACTGGTTTGGACCGTTTGAACACGTTTGGAATCAGTGATTCCGTCTCCCACCACGTTTTGTTTTTGTTAAAGATCTTTTGCTTTTCATTGGGTTTGACACTTTGGTTGTCTTTAGATTGGGTTTTGAGGGTGCCTTTGGCAATGAGAGCCTTTTATATTTGAATCTCTTTCTCGATAACCTCCTCAAAGGTGCGGACACAATGCATTTGGAGGTGGAAAGCTATATCTGGGTTGAGAATAGGGATGAAAATACTGACTAGTTGCTTCTCAGGGAAAGCGCAAGGGAAGCGACTAGCTATCCCTCTCCATCGTTGGAGGAAGCTGGCAAAGGTCTCATTTGGGCATTGTTTTGTGCCGCACAAGTCTGCCATGGTGACGTCACTCTCTATGTTATATGAGAAATGATGCACGAATCTTTCCGCCAATTCTGGCCAGGTGAAAATTGATCCTCGTGGCAAGCGTGTAAACCATTCTAATGCTTGACCTCCGAGACTCTTAGGAAAAAGTCTGATGAGGTAATTATCACTATAAGACACCTCTTGACATGCCATGTAGAAATATTTAACATGATCCCTTGGGTCTCCCTTTCCTTTGTATTTGTCGAACTTTGGCATATCAAATTTCTTTGGAAAGGGTTGAAGGGTCATTGTCTTATCAAAAGGATAGGGGCATAGTTCTTCGTATTGGTATTTCCTAATACTCCCTATATTGCTTTCTTGTATGCTCGCAAGCGTTGCTTTCATAGATTGTACTTCTTGTGCGAGCAATTGTTCTTTAGTGGGAGAAACGAGGATGTGTACATGATGATACCCTATGTCTTCTTCTCCTTGGTTTTCTTGATGGAGTTCGTGGATCCTAAACTTAGGCTTTGACTTTTGAACGTTCTTGTTTGTGTCTTTCAGACTTGGAAAGTAAGCAAAGCTAGTTGTCGCTTAAATTCTTGAGTTGTTGTTGGATTGTGACTTGGTTTGTGTCTTCTTCTTCTAAAGGTTCCTCCTCTTCGTATTGTGGAGGTTCTTCCCTTATCTCATGTTCTATCTTGTTTCTTCGTGGCACTTTGATGAGGGGCATTCTATGCCCTACCACTTTATCATTTTCTCTGTAAGAAGTGGAAGCATGTCCACCGTTAAAATATATTCCATATTGATAAGGGGTGTTCCTCCTTAGTAGTGTTATTTGTTTGTAGTATTGGTTCCTTCTCAATGGGCAATTTGGCCCCTAATTCCATGACCGTGCCAAAACTCTATCTTTGTTTCTAAGGAGAAACTCATCTAGTAGAGTGGGGTCAAAATCAAATTCTGCGTATGGTGATTCTAATTCATTTCCACTATGATCGACCATCTCTTCTGCATTTCCTTTTCTCTACGGAAAATAGTGGTCCTAGATCGTGTCCAATAAATGGGTTTGACCCTTTTCATTAGAGGTTTCTCAAGCTTGCGCTTTGTTGTTCCTCATATGTTTGTTTCTTTAACCTTAGACGTGTCTTGGAGCCATGTTTTGATAAATTTCACTAAGGTAAGTTATAGATTTGTTCAAATTCAATGTCTACCCCTAAGTGAAACACAAGATGTACGTGTTAAGAGTAAATTAACGAAGTGAGAATACCAATGTGATAGAGTGATAAAGTCACCAATGAAACAATCGTTTGGTACCAAAACCTAATCAAATGAAATACTTCCTAGACTACGTTTCAAAGTAATTTGTGATACGGATGATTAACAAGATGTCTCCACTTATTCCAAGTTCAAAGAAATGAACAAGGCGTAAGTAAATACATGAAGTTAAATGCGATCTCCCAATCAAGATATACGATGAGCAAGCTCAAGTCGATTAAGACCTATATCTCAAAAGTGCCAATTACGATTTGTGAATGACACAACAATATCACCAAGATATGTTAACCCACTTTGCAAGAAAGTGGAGTATTGATATCGAGGTGTTATTGATATAACACGCACAAATGGTAGTTCCTAACACCTTTTAAATTGAGGTAATAATAAAGCGAACAAAAAAGCTCAAAGTATAGCTAGGAATAGTTAAGAATGTGTGCGGGCGTAACTCGTACAATATAGGTATTTATGTGAGTTTACAAGAAACAAGACGTAAATATCGAAATTGTAATGATACGAGACAAACTAACTAACTCCTCTATGGAAGTCCGCATGATGAACCACGCCTAACTTCAATGACGATCTTGACGTGGGTATCAAGATCACAATGGCTACCAAATGACATGAAAACACCTCCACTCACTTTAGACATTTAACTAGCCCACCCAAAACATGGATGGGCGTAAACGGACATAAAAGTGAGAGAAATAGTCAAATGACAACACAAAGGTAATCACACCTCTTTTGATCAACAAAGTGTCAAAAGAATATGAAGAAATAAATCAAGAAAAAATGACAAAAAAATGCTAGTCTTACTTCGGCGAGTTTCGTCTCGCCCTAAGGCAAGTAAAAACTAGGCAAAAGTAATACGTCACACGTTTCTCAAAAAGAAGGTTCACAACTCAACACTTTGTTTTAAAGTGGTCAAAGTGGGCTCTGGCCAAAGTATATTCTCTAGGTGGTTCTCTCGCCTAGGTGCTACAAAGTTGCCACGAGCGAGCGCGATTTACCCAAAAGTCGTGACTGACTAGTTTGGGATTATCTCGGCTTTACTTTACCCCTTCAAGAATAGTAGGCAACTAGTGCGCCTACGTGTACTATCACTCTGGTCGCCACAACGGACAACTTGTAACTCTATCTCACAAAGGAATCACTAGTCAAGTAGGTAGTGCGGAGCACTTCCCGTTTCATTCATAAGGTTCCCTCTTGCGTGGACTACTTTGGGGTTCTGGAACCACCCCCATTGTTGTAGCTTAAGGCGTTATGCCAAAGGGGTTATGTTCCAGTTGAGCGGAGAGGGACGTACCCTTTTCTGAAACCTGCAATACAGTGTTTTGAATATGTTGTTCTTTTTATCTTGTTTAATTAGGTGTGGTTTGCTTGAACACCTTTTGGCAACCTGTATAACAATTGTATTAGTAGTTTTTGATTTCGTTTTGATTCCTCCTTTCTTTGACAAGCGTTTTTAGGTCCTGCACTCAAGCGTTAGTAGTTCTCCAAGAAAATCACATTATTTAAAAGAGGATTAAAAGTTGCTTTTGATTCTCAAGATCATCCAAGGATGCAAGAGAAGAGCATACACAACAAATAATCCAACTAAAAAGTAAATAAAATCTTTTCAATCAATGAACCATACAAAATTTTTGATAAATGTTCATTCCCTTAAACCAAAAGTGAAAGATGAAGTTTCCAATTTACCAAATGTTATAAAATGAAGACTAAAGTTGCTTTTGATTCTCAAGATCACCCTAAGGTGCAAGAGAAGAGCATACACAAACTTTAGCCCAACTATATAGAAATGGAAAACTTCAAATCAAAGGACCGTTGAAAAATGCTTTGTAAAAGGTTCATTCCCTTAAGCAAAATGAATAATTAAATTTCCAAGTTTAATCCCAATGTTAAAAAGATATAGATCAAAGTTGTTTTTGATTCTCAAGATCACCAAAAGGTGCAAGAGAAGAGCATACACACGCTTTTATCTAAATCGAGTAAGCATGGAAATACAACATTCATCAAAACATTAGACATGTTAGAAAATGACCAGTTTTAAACTAACAGAAAAACCTATAACTTCTGTAAGTATAAATCCTGAATTTATGTTTTCATTGCATAGTTAACTTCAATACCTTTCCAACGCAAAAAAATGGAGTCATTTCAAGTTCGGAGAAAAAGTTATGGCCTTCGGAAGATGGGTTACGCATATGCTCTTATGCTCATGGGTATGCACTTGACATGCACTCAAAAAATGTCAAAAAAACGTCCCTTAATATGTAAAATGGGTAAATTTTTCCAACCAAGATTCAATTTTGACAACAACCCATCACATTAATATATGAATAGAAGACTCAACACTATCAAACATTAACATACATGCTCAAGAATTTAAGATTTTCAAGAAATTGACAAAACTAGCATGTAGAATGATGAAAAAGTAAGCTCTAAAAATGAAAACATGATGAAATATTGAAATTTTCTCACCAACATTAAATTTTGACAGCAACCCACCACATTAATATGTAAATAGAAGACTCAGCACTATCAAACACTAACCTACATGCTCAAGAATTGAAAATTTTCAAGAAATTGACAAAACTAGCATGTAAAATGTTGAAAAAGTAAGCTCAAAAAATGAAAACATGATGAAATCTTGAAATTTTCTCACCAAGATTAAATTTTGACAGCAACCCACCACATTAATATGTAAATAGAAGACTCAACACTATCAAACACTAACCTACATGCTCAAGAATTTAAAATCTTCAAGAAATTGACAAAACTAGCATGTAGAATGTTGAAAAAGTAAGCTCTAAAAATGAAAACATGGAGAAATCTTGAAATTTTCCCCTCAATTCCAATTTTGACAGCACTTCACCTCCTTCATACCTACAAGGAAGACCCAACACATGCAAACTCAACAAAACATGTTAAAAAAACAAGTTAGATCAACATGTGTAAAAGAGGGTTAGTAACCAAAAATAAAACTTAACTACAAAAACTTGAAATTAAGTGCAAAGGACAATGGAGTAAGTCCCACCGGGCGTGCCAAATGTGTGCATGTATAATTTGCTTAATGCTAAATCAAATGAAGCAAGAACTACCACCTAAAATAGTTCTACAATTTAGCTAAAACAAAGCATAAACACCATCATGATAAGAATTAAACAAGGGTTAGATGCTAGCATTCATCAATACAAACTTTGAAACTAACAATGCTAAATATCTAAACTCCTCTATTCTCTAACAATAAATAAATGAATGGACCTAAGTAAGCTCCATGGCTATCAAAATAGTTTTCCTTAATGCTCTAAGAACCTAAGAATGGGGGCTAATCAAAGTTGGACTATAAGACCCTTTTGACACCTCCCATATGACCCTAACACTTTAAGAAAGAGGATTAAATCTTCAAGATGATGAACTCTCAAAAGGGCAAGGTGCAAGCTCTTAGTCTCTTTGCTATATGCTTTGCATTTACTCTCTTAGAAAGTTTAGGTGTAGTAAGTAAAAGGTAGGTGGAGGGCTCTTTATATAGCCCAAAGGATAAAGGATTCAACACATTCTCATGAATGTGGGATAAAGGTAAAACATGATTAGGAATGGATAAGGTTGCTTTATTAAAGGTAACCTTACTTTAGAAGGGTTTAATACATGTTTAACAAGTCATGGGAGTTGGGGGGTATTTTAATTAATCAAAGGTGATTAATTAATAGGTAGATGTAAGCTTATAGAAGCTAATTAGAGGAATATTAGTACGATTTAGGCTATTAGAAGGGGATTAAATCAATTAAATATTGATTTATTGGTTAAATCAAAGGGAAAGCTAATTAATTAATAATAATTAATTAGTCTAGGTAGAAGGGGTGATTTATTAACGGAAAGTCGTTAATTAGGGTATTTGTTGGATAGGCAACTTAATTAATTAGCTTAGTGTAATTAATTAATGATGATATGAGGGAAAATGAGTGCCTTTGACGATATGTCGTTGATTTGCGAGAAAGGGGATAATTAGCACAATTTAAGTATTTAAATTTCTTGGGCGTAATTATAGGTGTCTACACTTGGGATCATTTGTTCTATCACCCATCCCATCCCTAGTTTGAGGGGGAGCACATCATCACTTTTTCTTCCTTTCTTCCATCTCCTTGTTTTTGTCTCATAACCTTGCTTATCGCAAGTTACTTGACAAAAAGGGGCAAAATGTAGACACCTAAAATTGGTTATCCAATTTAGTGTCCCTCGTGCGCGTTTGCTCTCTCAGGTAACCTGGGGCACGTTTATATCACCACTATCCCCTTGGGGTATTATTCAATTTGTGATTTAAACACCTATCCTAAGTTTAATTCACCCCATTATGTTTTACCCGTGAGTAATTAAATATTAACTATTTAATCACACCTTTTCACATGTATCCTAACCACTTATCTACCCCATATCTATTCTATCCATATATCCCCCCTATTTCTCCTCCTCCCAAAGTGGGATATTTCCCGTATTTGAGGTGGAGGGATCACTCTTATCTTTCTAGAAATCACTCATTTTGGCCGTCTCAGGAGTCTGTTCCGTGATCGGCGCCGACCGGTACTCGGTCGACGCAGATTCGGAGTGGTGCTGATTATAAATAGAAGCCTAGAACTCAGTTCTAGGGAGGCACACAGAGAGAGACAGATCATGAAAGAAACACAGATCGTGTAAGAGAGAGAACGAGAGATCTTTGCGCATCTAGTGTGAACATTATCTATCGAATGAGAGCGGATCTTGTCCAAATCAATCCCTGAGAGGAGCACCGTTACTCTACTCTTATCACATCAACATCGCACGTCTCCATTGATTTTCTGGTGACTCTGTTCCTACACCCAGCACGGTGGAGTCTTGCTAGTATCTCTCCGGCTTCCGCAGATCCAGCAGACGTTGACGATCTTGCCTTCATTTTCTGATTTTCAAATCTTCTCGCACTTTGTCTCGGATCGACGCCGATCTATATCGATCGGCCGAACGCCGATCTATATCGCCGATCAACCGTCGACGCCGATTCTACATAATCGACGCCGATCATCCTGCAGACAGGTAAAGGACACAGGTAACACAAATCCAGCTTTGTTTTCATAGTTCCCTATTTTCTATTGCTTTCTGCCTGCTTGTTTAGATTCTGTTTATTACTTTGATTAGAAAATCTAGTCCTGTACGTACATATTTTATCATGTATGCTTCTTTACTTAATTGAAAACGTGGACTGACATCCACCGAGGGAGCTTACCGCTTCCCGGACCCGCTTCTCGGGCAATCCACCTAAATATCTTTTAACGTGGTCTTTTTCTGTCAAGCATCGGTGTCTCGCAGGTTATTTGGATCTACTGTGCAGAATTGCTCGTGTGCGCCCATCTTATCTACATCGGCTTCCTTATCCGTCTACATCTTCGGATCTTGTCCATCAGGTATCAATTTCATTTGAGTTTTTCAAGGTTTTGTGTTTAGTTTGGTACATTAACTTGGACAGGTAACAAGCATGAAATTCTTGATCAACAAGGAGTTATGAATCAAAGGTTATTGGGCCCCACCCTTACATTACTATATTCAATTATATACCAAAATATAGGGAAGTCAACATATTAAGTAGAAACTACTACCACCCTGATACAAAAATTACATAAACCAGACTATACAATCATAAAGCAAGAACTACAACATGAGTTTAATATGAAAATTCAACTTCGACATGAGATCTTGTGTGGATGTGCTCCATGTCAAGAGCTACGGCATCCTTTATGACCTTTGTATTCCTCTTGTATTTGCTGAAATGGTGGCCTATTTCACCTCCTTTTTATTCCCTCAAGAGGAATTGATATGAAGTCTTGCCTTTGACCATGAGTTGAGAAATTTTGGATGGAACTAAGCCATCGAGGCAAATAGGGAATCTAAATCCGTGGGCGAGAATATATGCAGGCTGAGTCCTTCATCTTGCACTTCCTATGAACAATGGAGACAAATTTCCATAGCATAGAGTTTCTCTTCTCCATTTGAACCAAACACTCCCTTGCATCCAATTTTGGCTCACTGCAACCATCGCTTGGAGGATATCTCGAGGGCATGTAAAACTTAGAAACTACTTCCTCCAATACCACCATATGATTTGGCCAGATTATTTGACAAGATATCAAAATGGTATTCTCTTTGTTTTTGTTGATCAAGAATAGATTGGAGACAAATGAGGAAGTAATTTCCACATTTACCCTAGCCCGACCGCTCCTCTATAGATAAATTTCCCCCAAAATGTGTTCCACTTTTCATACAAACCGAGCCCGAGCCAATTCATAAATTTTTCCTCAGGTCGTGAATGAGAGATATTTCCATAAAAATCCAACTCATGGGATCCACATTTTAAAAATAGGAAAGGGAATGGCAGAATAGCCATGAATCTGCTACAAGCCATCGACCTATATCTTATCGATTTTGAAGATTTGAAAGCTTTTATGAGAAAAAGAGTCTAACACCTTTAAAAAGTGTTCCCATGATATAACTTCGTTACGCTTGAGTGACGATAAATTTGGAGTCCCTTGTAATGATACCGCTAAGCCGTGCCACTTAGCCACATCATTAAAAAGGATGGCCTCCTCCACTCGTGTCACCCCTTCATTAGCCAAATACTATGTTGTTGAGTTGGCTTTCCTAAACACATGTCCAATGTGCCAAGAATCTTGTTTTCCAAGCCAAAATTGAATGTTTTTTATGTGGACATCGAGATCCCGTAGTGCTTTGCCATTTTTCACTTCTAGACTATGGTTTCTATGTCACCTTCAATGTGGAGATGAGATCTCCCACATTGGACTATTCTTTTGACCCCAAAAAGGAGTGCTTGGGCTTCTGCTAAATTGTAAGTCCCATCTTGCAAATGGAATGAACAAGGACTAATAAACTCACCTTGCTCATTACAAATAATGCACCCGCCCTTACTGAAAGACTGGGGTTCCCCTTGATGCCCCATAAAATTGACTTTGCGCTACCTGGGGTGGAAGCCACTTGAAAACCTTCTTCTACAAAAGCTTATCCCATTTAGATTTGCTTTGTTGTAAGATTGCACTGGGCCGGAAGCTTGATAAGAGGCCAAGATTTCTTCACCGATACATCTCTCGATGGAGAAATTTGCTATATTTTTACAATCGGAGCTTACATTTTTAGAGATAAATATTTCTAATTTATGGGAAACAACTTGAAAATCAAAGGAGACCTCTTTGAAGAGACAAATATTTCTTTCTCACCGATGTGCCAAAAAAGCAACATAGGACTACATATCCAAATTAAACCTAGTGAATGAATTTTTCCAAGAACTGGCCATGATTGAAGTACCTCCTTAATTGTTGCCCCCGAAGCCATCCTAGGTCCATCTTTTCGACAGAGCCATGACCAAAACTATTAGGTGAAAGGGAAATGTAAAAAATATGGTCTATATCCTCTTCCTCTTTCTCGCATAGCACACATCTTGAGGGTCCTTGGTATCCCCACTTATTTCTTCTCGACCTAAGAGAGTGAGTTACCTTTGTAGATGAGCCACCAAGGCACCTACTTTGGGAAGATAATTGGCATCCCATCAACCTTTTTGAGATTTATGACCTCTACCTTCCTATCGAATAAGACATTCATAACTTGCTTTTGTTGTGTATTGGCCCGATTTGGCACCCAACCATAGGAGTTGATCTTCTTTGGTTGAAAACCAACCTTACGTTCACTAATGTTTTTTGGGAAAGGGATTTATAATCTTGTGGGACTTTTTAAATGTCAATCTCTTTCCGCAATAAAGAGGGAGAACCATCCAAATTCTGAAACCCGTAGTTCCCAACCTTATCCCCAAGCCATCTTAGTAATCAACTTGACCTATTCCAAGCCCTGGAGTGTCTTGAAGATCGGGGAATCCATTCCATGAGTCTTCCCAAAAATTAATAGAAGATCCATTGCTAATTTTCCAGAGATAAGGGAGGAGAAAACATGCCTATATGAGATGATGAAATTCCACATAGGTGACACTCTTGGGAGGTTCTAACTGGTGATAATACTTTCTGGCTTTCCATTATGGAGATATTTGTGGATCATATTTTTGTTCGGAATCGGTGGGGTTGGAAATAAGATCCCAAATATGTTCAACTCCTAAAGAAATATTTTGAAGGCCCAAATCCAGGATTCTTTTTCCTCCCAGCTCCTTGGGAAATTTTAATTCCTCCCATTTGATCAAATGGAACTTCCTTTCTTCCCGGCCTTGCGCAAAGAAATGTTCTTAGAATTTTATTGATTTTGTGAAGAATCATTTTGGGGAATTTCATAATCGAGAACATATAAATTGGGAGTGCACTTAGATCATATTTGATTAACTGAATTCTACTTGAAAAGGAAATCCACTTGCCTTTCCAAGCAAAAAACCTTTTTGTGAAGGAGGATAGAAGATCATTCCATAAGGAGGAATGCCCCGACTTGGTAAATAGAGTAATTCCTAGATTTTTTGGGGGAGGGAACCCACCATGAAACCCATGATGTTTTTAATACACCTTTGAAGTCCTGGGGGAGGAATTGAAAAATAAAATCATAGACTTTGAGGAGATACTTGACTTGACATGTTGCTTCATAATAGGAGTCTAGAATTATCCCCAACTTTCTATCCTCATCCATTGAGGATTCTCCAAAAATGAAGGTGTTGTTTGTGAGTCAGTTGATGGAAAATCGGTTCGACACCATCTGCTATGTAGAGACCTTTTAAGCTTCCTTCACTTATGGCTTTAGAAAGGGCCTACTCAACAAAATCTGCCACCAAAATTAAAAGGAAGGAAGAGAGTGGAACTACCTACCATATCCCTCTATTGCTAGCAAAGAGACCTTTTGATGAACCATTAACAAGGAATGAGAAATTGGGGGTGGATATATAATTAAAAATCAAGTTACAAAAGGTCGGACTAAAGCCCAATTTTAGCAAGGTTTTGATGAGAAAGTGTCAGTTCATTCTTTCGTAAGCCTTACAAAGTCAAGCTTAAGAATCATACTTGGATGATGGTTCATAGAAATAGAATGCATCGATTCATGGGACAAAAGAATACCATTAAGGATTGATCAACCGAGAAGGAATCCCTTTTGTTCCATTAAAATTATTGAATCCAGATGGGGCCTTAAATGAAGCATAATGGATTTAGAGATGATTTTGTAAGACATATTGCATAAGGAGAAAGGACAAATCATCTATCAATTCATCTGGGGATTTTTTGGGAACATATAGATAAAATTATGATTAAATTCTCCAATAATTTTACCTAAGGACCTAGATTCCTCCACTACTACCCAAACATCTCGAACCAACAATTTCCTAGAAGTCTTGAAAGAAGGTAGTTCGAAATCCATCTAAACCTAGGGTTTTGTACCATTCCGTAGAGAAGTCAACTTCTTTGATTTCATCCCTTATGAAAGGAACAAGGAGGTGATTATTCTAGGTTTCATCTACCACTCGTGAACAAGAGCTAAGCAAGGCATTTTTTAACAAAAGGTGGTAAAAGGAATCTCCAACGAAAAATCAGAAAGTATGCTATCAAGAAGCTTCCTTGATGCCCTTTTGTTCTATGACCCGATCCCCATTTTGAGATTTTAATTTAGATATGTAGTTGTAACTTTACATGGCCTTGACAGAAGAGTGAAAAAACTTAGTGTTTATGTCCCCTTCTTTTAGTCATGTTTCCCTAGAATTTTGTTTCCAATAAATTTATTCTTTCAAGAGAAACTCACCAAGTTCAACTAGTAGCTATTTTTCTTTCTTATATTCATCCTGACCCATCCATGACCTAAAAATTTATTCTTTTAAGGCCTTAAGATCTGCCTCTAGCTTTTTTATTGGAAAAGATGTTTTTGAAATGACTTTTATTATAGCTTAAAAGTTTTCCTTTCAAGCCGGTGAGTTTCTGGGAAAGGACAAACATTTTAGTACCTCTCGAAGGAGAGGGAAGACCACCATTATTTGACCAAACCACATAGGGAAGGATCTATTAACCACATGAGCTCAAATTTGAATGGATACCATCCGGGAGATGATTCGGAGGATATTTCAATATAAGTGGGAAAGTGATCGGAACTGTAAATAGGGAGGACTACACTTTCCAAAAATGATATTGTGATGTAACCATTCATCATTAGAGAGAAATCTGTCCAGTCTTTCCATGATCCTACTACAACCTAACCTTTTGCTAGACAAGGTAAACCAACCTTGTTTAGGCTCCAAATCAAGCAAGGCTAAAGAATGAATGAAAGAACAAAAATCTTTTTGTGATTGTTGAGATGCCACCATTTTTATATTTGTAAGGAGTGATTGCATTGAAGTCATCGACTACAAGAATTAGCTCATCTTTAAAGCTCCCCATATTTCTCGGAAATCAGTATCCCGCAGGCATCTTTTGCAATCATGTTAGAGGGGCCATATACATTGCAGATTAAGAAGCTAACCTTAGAATGCAAAACTTAGAACTAACACCATTGAAAATTATTTCACTTTTTAATAGAGGGTAACAACAACCTTATGCTCCCTCCAAATAATCCCCAAACCACTAGAAGCACCAAAATAATCAACAAAAATACACGTCCAACCTTTCCATTTAGATGACCAGCTTCCCCCGAAATCAACCGTGTACATCTTTGTTTCCTGAAGCAAGAAAATATCTACTTCTTGTTTGAAAATAAATGCTTGACCAAGCATTGCTTGTTAGGGCGTTAAGGCCCACAACATTCTAGACAAGATCTTCATTAACTCTTGAGGAGGGAATGGCCCTCCCTACTTAATTTTTGAAAACAATTATTGATTTTAATTTGCTTCCTTTGGAAATCTCTTTTTAGTTTTAGATTGATTGTTGGGTCTTCCCACTGAGGCTGAATGACCAGAATTAGGAAATTTGGGAAGACTAGGAGTAGCCACAAAAGTGAAATCTTTAATAGAACCAATGAGTTGATTATCCCCAATACTATCTTCCTCTTCAACTTCATTATGCATATCGGGGTGAGATTCCAAAAGCACCTCTTTCTCCTAGATCCATTTGTCCAGTTCCTCTATAGGTGAACCATGGCCCACATCCATGCCATCTTGCATAATTTTGAGGAGCCACGCCGATTCCTCTGTAACATCTTTGACAAAATGTTATATTTATCTTTTGCATTGCAAGTGTTGACATGTGATTTTCTTGATGTGGTGTGCTCCTTTGCTTGTTGAAAATCATGCTTGTTAGGGATAAATCATTTATGCTCTTGGATTCATTAGATTGAAATGTTGATGCTTGCAATAATCCATTTTCACTTCTTATAGGTGAGTTGTAATCTGGTTATGATGGTTACAAACTTATCTCTATTAATTGACTCATCCTTGGATCAATTCCATTGATCTAAGGAATGTTTTAAATCTCCTTACCTGGTCTAAATGCTAAACTGACATTCAGAGGTTGAGAGACGTAACAGACTGAACTTTTGTATGTTTACAAATTCTTTATGGTCTTGTAAGATCGTGCCTGCATTCTGTTGTATGTTTTGTGCTTGGATCTTTCAGATTGATCTCTTTAGGACATTTAACAACATTAAGTGGAATGAAGCCTGCTTCATGACTATGAAGGGAATCTAAGTCCTAAACCTATGAGATCTATCCTAACGGTATTCTAAACTAAGGTAAATGTACCTACTTCCTAGCTATGTCTACTTATACGGGTGACAATCTATCCTAAGCTTCATGTTCTATGTTGGGATGGGGAAAAACCTAAGGTGATGCTAGGTATACTCTTAACCTATTACCTACTACTAAATTGGTATGAATTATGACCTATCTTAAGTTGGAAAATTACCTAAGGAAATGTTTATAAACCTAAGGTAAATACTTTCTAAACTAACCTAAGGTCATAACCTAAGTTAAGGATATCTATCCTAAACTAATGAAAGGGACCTAAGGGTCGTATGGCAAGTTGGCGATGGTTCCTAAGGAATTTATTTGATTTGATTTTTGAATTAATAGGAAGTACTACCAGTTTTGGCTAGAGACATGTAAACTTGGTGGAAGCTTACGTGGAATCATAGTTAAAATTAGAAATGCATGCAGAGGTTGAAATAACATTCACCAATTTTGGAAGGTAGTGGCAAGGAGAGATAGGTGGGAGATTGGGGAGTAATGGCATTAATGAATCTCGATTTTTGTGAGCAAACCGTCTTGGAAACAATGAGGGAGGATTTGTTGGAGGTTTTTTGGTCTTGCATGCTTTGTGATTTTTTCTCTGCATGGAGCTATCTGGTTCTTCAACCAATAGTTCGATTTTCACTTTGTGGCTATTTTTGGTTTCTCTGGTCTATTTTTGATTCAAGGAAAGTATATGAGGCATTGGAGAAAGAGATGTTTGGTTGTTGATCTTTCTTAGAGGAGAAGAAGAGTTGGAAGCTTGGCTAGAAGTCTCCTTCGAATTGGTAGAAGCACTATTAGGCATGATAGGCTCTACCCATTAAGATTTCTTGCTTTCCTCTAAATGTTTCATTAAAATAACTCTGATCTCATGAGATAAATGGTTACATGTTTTGTCTAGTTATTTACTTTCATGATTGATGGAATCTTTGTGATTTTTAGATATGAATCCATTACATGATAATGTTAGTCTTTGGATGTTTTTCTTTGAGTAAGTTCAATGGTGAAATGCATATGGAACTTTAAGGATTTTGTGTTTGTTTAGAACTCACATTCGGGACTATCTACTCAAAAAGAGCTTGAGTAAATGGTTTTTGATTTGATTTGAACTGGTAGTCTCTTTTGAAATCTTCTCTTTGATGCATCTTTGAGTTTGAAGAAGTTGTAGTACTTCTGTCCAACTGTACAATTTACTTTGAACATGAATTGGCGTGAAAACATGTGAGGATATTCTATTTTCCTCTGTTCGGGTAACACGCGTCTTGTTTTTTAACTGAAAGTCTTTGATTGTTTTAAGGGTGCATGACCTTTTATGAAATTGTATCTTGTTGTGAGGATATAGAACCTCTGGTTTCAGACTGTATTATTTACTTACCTTTCGGTATGAATTCGAACTCTTTTGAAAGAAATCGATAATGGATTTTTGATGTATATGGAAGTACTGTGTTTATACTTCAACTTATGTTAAATATGACTGAACAATTACCTTCTCTGCACTGTAATTCTCTGCCTCGATCTTTACGTGCTAAGATGGAGCTGTGAAAGTTATTATAGTTGGGATTTCATTACATTTGAATATGTGGGGATTGTAGAAACTTTTTTGACTTAATACTTAGTGTTGGGTTTTGTGTTCTCTTTTAGATCCATTTGAATGGATTTTGGGTTTTTAAAAGAGAAAGGAGTTGAATACTCTTGTAGACTGTATCTTGTTTTGCTAAGATTTTATACTTCTGCTTCGGGACTGTACTGTATACTTTTCTCTACAGTATGAACCCGAACTTGTGTTTAAACAATGTTGAATAGATGAATATGGATTTTGGCATTATATGCATCCTAGATTTCTTTTTGTATTTGAACTGGGATGGTGTTGGTATTGATGTTCTGATAAGGTTCGAATTCATAAGGAAAATAGAAGTATTGTTTTCTTTAAAACTTCATGTTTGGTTTGTGTTCTCTTTTGGAACTTGCATGAAAGAACTTCTAAGTTTTAAATGGAATTTGGAATTCAATTGATAATACAATGGTGAATGAATTCTAGGTTCATATTTTTCTATTGAGTTTCCTTTAACTTTTGGGAAGTTAAGTTTTGTTGCTCAAACTACTCTATAGATCGACTCTCTTCCATGTTGTAGAGTGTTTATCATTCTAGGTTTGTTCGAATTCTTGAATTCGGCTTTCTTCCTTTTGATCTTGGATGAAGTAATGTGAACTCACTCTTCAGAAATAGAAACTTCCTTGTGGATTGTTTAGTTTAACTTGTTACTAGTTGGTTGTGGAAAGTTCATGGGAATAGTTGTATGTTCAGGAAACTTTGGGACTATCATTTTTGGTACTGGGAAAACCAAATCATCCCCGTTTGATCTTTCTTGATCTCGGCTAACTTGTATAGAATCAATGGTCGTGTCGATTCGGGAAGTGTGTAGCTGAGTCTGTCTTATAGAAAGGAAAACGTAATCATTTCTAGTCTGACTATTTTGAATGAATGAGTCATGCATCATTAGGATATTGTTTTCGGATGGACTCCTTTCTGTGCACTCAATAATATTATGAATCTTCCTGGATGGACATGAGTAAGAGATAATCCTTGTGTAAGTCTTGCTTTGATTTTTGGAATGTATGGTTTCAGATCTCTGAATGATATCTTCTATAATGTAGAATATACTTAAGGCTTGCAAGTAGGATGATGACTATTTTGATTCTCTCCCTTATCGATTGGTTTGGGATTCTTGTTATCAGATGTTGTCTCTTAAATGGTGAATCCTTTTATTGGTTTCCTTGATTGATGCAGTTATGTAGGTAATCAGTTATGTACTTTCTGAACTTGATTTCTATCTCTTAGATGAATGGTGAATCATGGATAGTCCGTATTGATTCTTCTTCTTATTTATTTAAGTTGTAGGATGAATCATCCTAAATATGTACTATGCTGAAATGAATTTGTCTGTACATGATTCTAGAAACTTGGTAAAATGACAATAAGGTTTTTGGTTATGAAAGTAACTCTTTTTGTTACATAGTAAAGTTAAATTTTGTATTTCAATTCAGAAAGAATTATGAAATAATTAGACGACAAGATCTATTGTTTGTTTTAAATAAGTAATTGATTGGGTCAATTCTTATATGATATAATGTAGTAGTTGTTGATTATATTATGCTCTTTTCTTAAAAGTGAATTCAGACTTATTATTTGTACTTATTTTATGGTTGTTATTACTTATGCTTATTGGTATGATATATTAATTGTTTCATTAAATCGAGTTGTTTTAATGGAACAATTAGTGGAATGCACTTTGTTTTAATGCTTAGTGCTTATCATGCTCAGTTCAATGAACTGCATCCATGCAAGTAATTTTTGCAGATGGACTTCCTAAGTGATAAAAGAAGGCAAAAACTTTTATGATGTATTGGATTATTTAAAGTCTGACTCTTTTGTAAAGAATTCCAATTCATTCTTGAGTTGTATTGAAAAAGAAAAGTTGTATTCTTCTATGATCTTAATGTTGATTGATATGCAGTATGCTTGAAATGCATAGTCTTGTAAAGTGTATATTTTATCATGATGAATTGAAAGGTTTGGAGACTGACTCCAAATTATGGTGTAAATTCTCTTGTACTTTGTATGAAGGAAATAGTAATTCTATCTTGTTGATATTATTTATATCTGTTTGTATACCTATTACTGTTATGATTTAATAAGTTGGAATAAGGGAATAGTTCAATCTCCCTTACTAAGGTGTAACTTGTTAAGTTGCATAAGATGTCGTTCTCTATCTAAACAATTATAGTATAATAATGAAATATGTATTGGACATACAATTAAACTATATGAGTTGTGAATGATAAAAAGGTTATGTTAACCCTAACATTTAATCATGTAGAGGAAGACTCTTCCTCTCTCAAAAGAATGAAAAATAAAAGGAATGGTGGTTATGATCGTTAATCTTTGTACTTCATTTTATATGAAGTAAACTCTAGCTAAACCTAGGTGGATGATACACCTTCTTTGGACAACTAAGTTCATTAAATTAACTATTTGATGTTTGCTGCCTTGTTTTTGGGATAACTTCTTGTTATGCCGAGTTAATGAACATAAATGTAATCATGAGTTAATGAAGTTCTTAATATTAATCAGATTAATTATGGATAAAGAACTTAATGAATGTTGGAATTAGGGTTTTGCAAGGTTATTGCAATCTGAATCTTAATCCAAATTTAATTATGAATTAATGACCACCAAGGGGTATGTACATCATGATGAAGTAGTTATAACGGATGTTGGCACATGCCAACTGCAGGACTGTACCTTTGAGAAGACTAAGGGATTCTTGAGGATACAATGTTGCAGTTGACATGTGGCAACACCCTTCTGTATTTGTTCATCTAGATCTACACACATCTGGACTTGAACTTAGTTTCTCTCTAGGTCAAGTTAGTAGCATGTTTAGAATAGGAAATAGCTTTCTATGACTCAGGGTACCTAGGCACATTTGGTCAACTTAGGTTGGTCGAGTATGCCCATATACCCTAAGTCATCGTGAGTGTCTCCCTATAACAAATTATGTCGAAACATGGGTTAGGGTAAAACCTTGGGCAAGTGGACTAAAAAAAGTCAGTAAATACCATTCTAGATAACAGTAGAGTGAGGTGAAGGACGTATTCCAAATTGACAAGTATGTTGTCTAGGAATAGTAACATGAATAGTATGTTGAAAATATTTGGCCAAAGTATCACAAGTTGCTGGTTGCATTGTCCTATGTCACCTAGTTTAAAGAAACATGATGTCAGATGAATATTGGCAACAAATATTCATATAGGTTCTTTAAACAAATCACTCAATACTTGGAATAGGGTAGGAAAACCTAGTATACGTAGTATACATAAAGTATTCTATACTTTAAGAAAAACATGAGAGATTGGTTAGTAACTGAGTCATGAAATGAAAGATCGGTAATTTACTTGAGTCATTATAAGTGTATATGGTTATCTCATGAGATTTATTGGCATGGAATGTGTGTTCTAAATGATTTTTATTTAGAACAGAGAACATTGTGTACAAATTTTTTTCCCTTGTTTCCAAAGTCTTAAAATGGGAATGTTATAATTTTGAGGAGCCGCCCGATTCGTCTCAGTAACTTGAGAGGCATTTTTGATGAGAGACCGAGGGGAAAGGAGTAATTTTGATCATGAGAGGGGGATTCTTCAACTTCAATATGTGGTCCAACATGATCCTTAAGGGGAAGGTAAGGGGCATGAACCTCAAGGATAACTTCAGCAAGCCTAGCTGAGGGAGCCTCTTTAGGGATCTACCTAAAGCCAAAATTATTCACAGAACTTTGTAATATTTTTGAAGATGACCTAATTATTTGCATGTGAAACAATTATGGGATATCCTTTCATATTCTACAACTTGGAACCAATTTCCGTGAGGGAATCTAAATAGATAAAATCCAAAAAGGGACTTGGAAGGAACAATTACGATGCTTACTCTCGAAAAAGTGGCTAATGAACCCTCCATAGTTCTGGGATCAATTTGAATAACCTCCCCCAAAATACTACAAGTTTTGGTAAGAATTTTAGGGCTCCAATATTCAATTAGCAAAGCATATAGACGGACCCATACCTGATGATATTCTTCCTCGGTTTTAGGGGTCAAAGTTGGGAGTCCATGGGAAAAGGAGAAGGCCCCATTTGAGAAGATAAATATCTTTCTTCTTGAATGCATCCGATCGATGAGTATCAATGTGAAAGAGAATCAGAAAGAAAAATTTAGCCAAAAAGTGGATTCGTAAACCCTTCCCCCATTGATCTTCGTACTAGGAGGAAATTTCATCTTTGGAAAGCGAACTTCCTATGAATTTTGGTGATGATAGCCCTACTCTTGAAAAGATTAATCTGAATTTCCAGCCCGTCCCTTTCCCCAAGATCTACTTTTCCATCCTGGGCCAAAGATTAAAAAGAGGCTTCCTCATGGCTAGATTCCTTTCCATCCTCTTTCGCCAAATAAATCGAATGACGTGATGAAGAGGCTTTGTCTGAAAAGGAAGCGAAAGGGGGTTATGCAACCCAGAGTTTCGGTTTGAAGACAACCTGAAAGTGTGACCGCCTAAGGAGGAAGGAAAGTTTCCACTACGAAGCTGTAAAGGAATTAGGGCTTCTAGAAATGAATAATACTGAGAATTATTACCTTTTCGGGGTTGAATACCTTTACGAATGGGCTCAAAATTCCATAAGGAATCAGGCGGGAAAGAAGCATCCTGCCACCCTGTCGCAAACCAGATGGAATGACTATGCCAGCCAATAGGGATGGAATTTATACTTGACAAGGGGAAATGAATTGAAATGTCACTATTGTAAGCTAGTCCTACCATAATTGACACTTGCCAACGTGACAATGAGTCTCACATTCAATTGCAATGGATTTCCTACCCTATTCCTCCATTTGCAATATTCACATCATATTTACATGTTATATTATAAGGGAGGTTATTCTCATATTTTCTATTCTAACCTTGAATATTTTATTTACCTAGGTCCTAATTAATTTTTGATGAGTGAATGTGATTCGTAATGCAATCTTAAAAAAAGTTATAGCTACATTTAAAACAACATGACTATTTTTTTTTGTAAAAACCTTGAAGTCTTGTACTATATTTGATTGAGGCTAAATGTTTCTAATACTATGAGATTTTAGTTTGTGGAGATTATTGTAAACTCGTTATAAATCTCATAAAATCACAAGATTTATCATATTAATAAAAAATTGTTTTCTACCTTATCACTCCCCTCCTTTAAGTTCTTTTATTTGAATGGATCCAAAATTTGTATCATATCATATTAGTTTCCATTAAAAGAATTAGATCATATTCATTTATTAGAATATTTTTTGTTTTGATGTGTAAATAGTGTAAGAATGGTTCAAATACACAAATTAGGTGGCTACATATTTTTTATATCACAAGAGGTATTAAGTTTCAAGGTTTTTATAACCTTGATACTCTTTAAGTCTAATATGCAACTCATGCCTTCAAATTATTAAATAGTAAGCCTAAAATGAGAGGGTATTTATACTCATATTTTGCATGTGTTCCAAAACACACATCAACAAAATATAGACCAATAATCCTTCAAATAAAGAGAACATGCATGTGGAGGGGGTTTAGAAACCAACACATTTATAGAAATTTCACAACTTTTCACCAACTTATCTTTAAAACCCTTAATTTTCTCATGTATTTCCTTTCACCCTCTCACAATGTCTTCATTTTTACATTCAACTCCTTGCAAAGATCCCTTTTTAATCCTTTACAATATTTACAAATTTCTCAATTCTTTAAATAAAATTCATTTGTGGTTCTTGAATCTTCCCAAGATCTTACGATGTTCATCTTGTTTACACCCTAGTTAGATTATGTGAAATCTTTAAATTATTGAAATGATTACACTAAAGGATGTAAGTGTTAGCTACAAGTGGTTATTTTTATTAATTAACTTTCAATATTATAACAACACATTAATACTTATAACCAATGTACTAAACAAGATATAAAATTGAAAACACAAGAGGATGAGTACACTTAGTTGATTACATATGGTTATGGGAAGATCTAGGTGTGTAGACTATTGGAATAGGGAGATCTGGGACTAATGATACATTGTTTCTAGATTTACATTTATAAATTGACCTAGTGTAGGACCATATACTTCTTCCGGGGTCATACCATATAGTCTTTCCCCTTTTATATGGTCTTGAACTTACTTAGATTCTAACTCGTAATTTCCTTGGATGGTTTCCTACCTAGAACCTGTCTGTCACTTTTAAACTCTAATTTTTTGTCATGCAACAAAGCTCTCTAAACATCATGAATTATGTATCAATCCCTAACAATGGGTGGGATACCCTAAAAAATAAACATCATTTGGGTTATGGGAATCCCCACACACTTGCCAACATTAGCACTAGTTTGAAGAGGACTCAAACCACATGCCATTATCTACCTAACATGTGATATATGAATGAATGATACTAGATTTGGAAACTATCTTTAAAAATTCTTGAATTGAGCTTGGATCTTGATAAAATACTTGGAGAAGGGATGTTTGATTTCTTGTAGATGAGATGAGAAGTCTCCTCGACCTAGTAAGAATCTTCGGACCTATAGTGATTACTACCCTAATGAATTTAGTAACGCCTTTGTGAGATTTAGGGATCCTGTTTACAAGTGTAGGAAGTGAGTATATAAGTGTAGTGCCATAGGATTTCTAGGTTATCAAATGAGGTGGTGTTTTATGTAGGTGATTTATCAAATCAAGGTTGACCCAAATGGATTAAAAGACCCAACATATAATATGCAATAGAAAGAAAAGTTAAAGAACATGTTAGTGCGAAGAACATGTTAGTGCAAGACCATACAAGTCGGTCAAGACCGATATAACATCCTCAAAAAACTATACGACCTTTCATAGGGATGGAAAACATGTAGTATGAAGTTTAAAACTTGTCAATTTATGTTTGTCTATGGATTTTATGCATCATACTCTCATTATTTGATGACATGTCGTATGTAAGGATACACAAGCCATAAGATACCATATAATGTGCTAAGTAGGAATCAAAAGGTTTTGTTTGTCTTAAGCAAGAGTGCATTGTCAAAACCAATAGTGTCAAAGAGTAAATTATCAAATTTGAGTGTTTACATTTCTTCCCTTTAAGTATGAAATGAAAATTACATGCTTAAAGGAAAATATGTGAGTGTGCAGACACACTTTGTCTTTTCTCAAAGTTTGTTTTGTAGAGTCTCATTGTGCTTGGTGTTGGCTTACTTCACGATGAAACTTGAAATAAAGAGCATAATCAATATCCATAGTAAGCATTGAAAATTAACTCAAATTGTGCCCGTAGAGGGGACAAGGGTGCTTGGTCACTAACATCTTGGTTGGGTTCCCCACCCCATTTACATCTTTTCTTTTTAGGATTTGATGTGTTTTGGGGTTTTACAAGTTATCTCTCTCTTTGTAGGTTGCGAAAAAATACATCGATTATCCAAAAGTGACACACATGTGACCAAAAATGAAGGTTAGCGTAGGGTCCACCTTACGACACAAGAATAATCCGTTTATGACCATTTTCACATTCATGGGCACCTAGTAGAAGTCTCTAGTGCCTAGACATCCCCGACCCTATCCGTGGCTCCCTAGTCAAAACTTATTTGGCAACTACATAATTTTTCAAGGGTGCGATTGCGCAGTGTAAGTGTCAAGAAGCCATCATCCTCCTATTCATCAATTTTCTCGTCCTCATGAACACTTGATAGGATCTATTACGAAATCAACTAAGTCTTCTATCCTCTCTATTCCACTTAGGGCTTCAATTTTCATTAAATGTAGACATAAAATCACACACTTGGGTACATTTCTAGGTCCTAATCACATATTACTATTCATATGATTCTTAAGTGAGAAAACTAGTAATTGACATCTATATTTGACCTCTTTTTATATTTAATATAGTTTCCTATTTGATCTTGCAAGCCCCAAACTTAGTCTAATCTGCATTGCTTTATCTTTCTTGAATCTAGACACTAGCACCTAGCCAGGACGCCAACACCCAGGTTCCCTCCCCCCCTCTGGGTTCCCCTGACCTCTTTGAATCTTACTCACCTATTTTGGGCCGCTTTTATCTTTTGGGCATCTTGTTCTCTTATGGGTTGGCCTTTTAGTTGTCAATTATGAAATTTAAAAAAGGGAATCATATAAATATAAAGCTATGTGACCATAATAAAGGACCAATCTCTAAGCATCTACTATCACCACCTAAGGTCGTATCCAAAGGCATTCTAAGAGCATCAAAGCATCCATCTAGCATTCAATCAAGGGACAAGGTACTCCATTTTATGCATACATGCATAGGAGGGAATTTCATTTTACATCCACACATCTATTTACATTGCTACATCTAGTTATCACTCGCTAACTAGTGAATCTTACACTAGAGCTTCCTAGGGCATGATGTTTACACACATGTAAAAAAACTACATGGAATTTGAAGTGTAGTCAAATGCTCGGTCATAACTTCACTGTGGCGGGTGACCAGCCGGTGTTAGTTTGACTCCCCATTTACATATTTTTATTTTTAGGATTTGATGTGTTTTGGGTTCTTGTAGGATATAATTTGTTTTACAAAGTTACAGGTGAATACAATGATTATTTATTGACACATAGACGACCAACAATGAAGGTTATCGACCACCTTGCGACACAAAAAGAATCATTTTTGACCATTTTCACGATCCACGAGCACCCAAGAATAGTCTCTAACACCCAAGTGCCCCTAATCCAATCTAGGCACCCTAGTCCAGGCTTATTCGACAATTACAAAATTTTTTGGGAATGGTTGCGAAATTTTGCTCCTCATGTTTACCATTTTTCAGAATCTATTATACATCGGGATCAATTGCGAAATCAACTAATTCTTTTATTCCCTCTCTTACACCCATGGTTTTATTTTTATCTAGCTTATTGCTTGTGTCAATTCTATGCTATAGAATTTATTTATCATATGCCAATCTACAATATCTTATGGTTTAATATAAATCTATTTTTAAAAAATCATTTAGGTGCTCTTATCTCCTCTTGGCACCACGACCTCTTTGTATTTTTCTCACCTATTTTGGGCCCCATTTATCTTTTGGGCATCTTTTTTTCTTATGGGTCAGACTTTTAGTTTTCAATTATGAAATTCAAACAAGGGAATCATATAAATATAAATCTACATGACCATAATAAAGGACCAAGTTCTAAGCATTCACTATCATCACCTAAGGTTGCATCCAAAGGCATTCTAAGAGAATCAAAGCATCCATATAGCACTCACTCAAGGGAAAAGGGACTATATTTTTTGTATACATGCATATGAGCCATTTTGTTGGGCGTACCATTTCTTGAAGTCCATTTTCCATCCACACATCTATTTAATTTTTGCTACATCTAGTTATCACTCGTTATCAAGTGCATCTTGCACAAGAGCTTCCTTACTAGGCACAATTTATACAAACAAGCAAAATAACTAACTCATGGATTTTGAAATGTAGTACAACAATCGGTCATAAGTTCACTTAGTCAATTTCTATTGACCTCCGAGTCGGTCTTTGTTCAGAAATCCCCACTTGCATCTTTTTATTTTTAGGATTTGATGTGTTTTTTGGTTTTGTAGGTTATCTCTCTCTTTGCGGGTTGTGGGAAAATACAATGACCATTCAAAGATACATATGCAACCAAAAATGAAGATTAGTGACCACCTTATGACACAACAAATTTAATTCAATTAGTTTCTTCGATCATTTTCATAGTCACAGGAACCTAACAGAGGGACTCCAATATCTAGGAGCCCCTAACCCCATCTAGACACCCTAGTTTAGACTTATTTGGCATTTACAACGAATTTTTGGGTGTGGTTGCGACAATATCCTCCTCATGTTCATCGATTTTCTAGTCCAAAACACTTCAGGATCTATTGTGAAATCAAATAAGTCTTCTATCCTCTCTATTGCACTTAGGGTTTCAATTTTCATTAACTTACTAGCTTGTGTCGATCTATGCCTTATCATTTATTTATCATATGTGACTCTAAAATATCTAGGGTTTAACAATATTCTATTTTTGTTAAATTATTTGGTGAACTCAACATGAAAATAGATTTTAGGATTTGATGTGTTTTGGGTTTTGGCATGTTATCTCTCTCTCTCTACGAGTTACGGGAAAATATAATGATCATCGGTGATACATAGGTGACTAAAAACAAAGGTTATCGACCACCTACATCCAAAGGCGACACATGCAGAAGAATCAATTTCTAACCATTTTCGTAGTCACGGGTGCCCAATAGAGGTCTTTATCGCCCAGAGCACCCGACCCCATCAAAGGCGCCCTAGTCTAGACTTATTCGAGTTACACAATTTTTTGGGTGCGGTTGCGATAATATCCTCCTCTTGTTCATCAATTTTCTAGTCTAGAGACAGATTCGGGATCTATTGTGAAATCAAATAATTCTTCTATTCTCTCTATTGCACTTAAGGTTTCAATTTTCATTAGCTTACTAGCTTATGTCGAGATCTATGCCTTGTCATCTATTTATCATATGTGACTACACTGAAATATCTAGGGTTTAAAAATATTATATTTTTGTTAAATAATTTTGTGAACCCCTCTCTTTGAAATCCTTTCCTAGGATAAATAAAACCCTCATGGCTAAAAATAGACCCTCCTCTCCTAGGAAAGCTATGCATAAAAATTGCCAAAATAATTGATGGAGCGCGAAGAAGAAGATTTTGAAGCTGTTTGGGAGGGAAAGCGATGGAAGGGAAATCCCACCTAGACTAGAGGAACAGGATGCAATGCGTGAGGAAGGAGAAATAGAAGTATCTCTTCTCAGTGAAAGGAATGTATCAACAAAACCCAAAGAATCATGGTCAAATATAGTCAAAAATGATGAATCAACCTTGAAAAAAAAGTTTTTCTTCAAGTGATCAAGGAAGTTTCTGGTTACGTCCTTGAAATTCCTAACCAGCTTCTTCATTCTACATCAAAAAATTTGAATAAGTCATTAGTAGGGAAGCTGATGGGTGGGAGACCTAATATTGATGCAGTCAGAAGATGGACTAAATTGAAGTGGTCCCCAAAAGGGCATTTAGAGGTAAGTGCTCTTTTGAATGGATTTTTCCTTTTCAGATTTAATCTCCAAGAAGATATGTAGAAGGCTCTGGAAGAAGGTCCCTGGTTTTGGGAAAATCGGATGGTATCTCCGAAATGGGAACCTACTTTCAACCCGGAAAAAGAAAATCTGAATCAATTCCTAGTTTGGATTCACCTTCCAAACCTCCCTCTAGAATTTTGGCATGAGGATATTGTTAAAGGTATTGCGAATTCACTAGGAACTTTTGTAATAATTGATAATGCCACTAGACAAATGACTCACCTTATTTGTGCCCATTTTTACATATACACTATAGCGGATAGAGAAATCCCCAGTAGTATAAAACTCAAATCTAGACTTGGGATCTGGGATCAAAAGATTGAAATGGAAAGTTCTCATGTGAAATGCTCTAAGTGCAATGGGTGGGGCCACTCCTCTCAGAGCTGTAAGTTTAAAGTTTCTAAAGTGTTTATCCCTGTCATAGTTAAGGAGGGTAATGGGGAAAAAGGGAAAGGCATTATGTAAAGCGTGGAGGATCACAGAAATATTTTTCCAAAGTCATGCTTGAAAGTTTTCTCTCCACTTCGCATAAAGGAAAATACTGTTTCTGAAAACCCCATTTTAAAAGATGCAATGGAAAAGGATGAGGAAGGTTTCACATTGGTGACCAATAGAAGGAAATCTAAATACCTGTCTAAGTCAGAAACAAAGGTAAAGGAAAAAGAGGAGGAATACTTGAAGGATCTTTTGAAAGGTAGGAAGATGGAGTTTGGTAAATATAATGTGAAAGAAGGGATTCACAATGAATCAGTCAGGAGTGATCAAACCTCAACTGAAGAAAGGGAGATGGAGGTCAAGACTGTGGAGGAATTGGTAAAGGACCAAATGGAGCTTGAGGATACTCAGGGCCAGAATTTGGATCTAGATCTCATCAAAGGGGTGGAGATTTCTCCCTCTATTGAGGTCCTTTCGAGTGCACAAAGAACCCCAATCAAGGAGACTGAGGATAAGAAAGAAGGCCTAAGTCCTAGAATCAAAAACCCTTACAGGGATAAAATTACTTCGGAAAAAAGAAAATAGATCCAAAAGGAAAAAAGGGGGACTCTTCAAGCTCTGTCCCTTCCCAGGAGGATGAGAATCCTATAAATGTGGAAGCTACAAATAGCAAACAAGGCAGACCGAATAAACTTGAATCAAGGAAAAAAACTACCCAAAAGGAGATAGATTCAGGGAAACAGATGTGCTTGGACCAGAAGGTCTTCAGGAAAAATAAACCCAACCTAAGAAAATGAATTGCATATCATGGAATGGGAGAGGGATGAATAGTCCTGTGAAGTGGAGGATCCTAAAAGATATGATTGAAAGATAGAAAATTGATGTGCTTGTTGTGCAAGAAACTAAAATGAAAGAAGAATCCTTCCTATCCTCTTGTAAATTATGTTGGAAAAACTAAAGCCTTTGTTGTTAGCTCGAAAGGAGCTTCCAGAGGATTAGCTGTGGTTTGGAGCCCGAACAAGTTTGAGGGTACTTTGCTGGTTAAGAGAGATAACCATGTGGCGGTGATGATGAGAGATCTTGAAAATAGGAGTATATGGGTTCTTTCAAATATCTATGCTCCCACCCATCACAAAGAAAGGAAACAACTTTGGCACCATCTTCTATCCTTTAATCACTCTATTAAAGGTTTTGGCTGGATTGTTATGGGGGATTTCAACACCCCAAGGACTCTCAGGGAAAAAAAGGAGGTTCTAAGGAGTTCTCTGTTGGCATGGAGGATTTTAATCATTTCATAACATCTTCCCAACTCCATGATATCGATCTAAAAGGCAGCAGTTTCACATGGTCTAACAGAAGGACTGGCACTCAACATATTCAAGTTAGATTGGACAGGGCTCTTGGTTTCGAGGAATGGTTAAGCCAGGACATCTCCCTTTTTCTCTTCCTCGATTGGATCTGACCACAATCCCATTCTTCTTCAAATTAAGAACCCTTCTCGAAGAAGAACTCCCTTTCATTTTGAGAAGATGTGGCTCCAAAGTGAGGATCTAAATGATCTCATAAAAGAATGGTGGAAACTAAAGGTTAAAGGAACAATGATGTTTAGACTCTCTAAAAAACTTTAGAATGTGAAAGCCCACCTCAAAGTGTGGAATAAAAATTTTTGAAATATCTTCCAGAAGAAGTCAAAAATCAGAGATGAATTATAGATTGTCCAAAGAAGAACTGAAAGACAGGTATCGAGAATGATCCTGCTGATCAAGTTAAGGAAAGATCTCTCTGATGACTACCACAATATCCTAGGAAAAGAGGAAATCTTCTGGAGACAAAAATCTAGAATCACTTGGTTAAAGGAAGGGGACAAAAATACTAGATTCTTTCATTTATCCACCTTAAAGTGGAGAAGCTTTAACATAAATTAACAAAATCATATAAGGAAGGGGGTGTTTTGGTTGAGGAACAAGATGAAATTGACAAAGAGACCATATCTTTCTTCCAAAATTTTCTCTCTAATAGCAAGGATCAAAACCTCTTGAAAGAACAGGATTTCTTAAATTGCATTCCTAAGTTAGTCTCAGTTGAAGACAATGTGATGCTCATAGTGATTCCTTCCATGGAGGAAGTGGAATTTTCTGTCAAACAACTCATCCTGGACAAGGCGCCTGGGCTTGATGGATTTCCTACCTTTTTCTTCCAAAATTTCTAGGACATAATTAAAAAAGAGGTTTTTGAAGTAGTGAGGGAATTTTTCAAGAAGAAGGTTATGTTAAAGGACATGAACTATACCTTTCTGACTCTGTTCCAAATGTAGTAATGCAATGGAACTAAAAGACTTCAGACCTATAAGTCTTTGTAACACTTCCTATAAAATCTGCACAAAAATTCTGCCCTCAGGCTTCAGATGATCCTGCCCTAATATCATTTTGGAACAACAAGGGGGCTTTGTCATAGGAAGAAAAATATAGGATGGGATAATTTCTATCAAAGAGACTATTCATTCGGCAAAAATCAGTAAGAAGGCTACTTTTTTCTTAAAACTGGATATGGAAAAAGCTTATGACAGGGTTTCGTGGAGCTTTCTTGACAAAATCCTTGACAGGTTTGGCTTTGAAATAACATTGAGACATCTGGTTAAGGCATGCATCTCTAATGCATGGTTTTCTATCCTCATGAATGGAAGTCCAATTGGGTTCTTTCCTAGCACACAAGGATTACGGCAAGGGGATCCCCTCTCCCCGTTCCTCTTCATTTTAATGGCAGAAGCTCTCAGTAGAAGACTTAATGTTGAAATGGAAAAAGGCTTCATCAAAGGGATTTCTCTGGCACTTGATATGGAAAAGTTACTCACCAACACTTTGTTGATGACACTTTTGTGGTGGGGGAAGCTACTTGTTCTAGAAGCAAGAAAACTTAAAACCATTTTTGATGACTATATGGATGTCTCGGGACAGCTGATCAACTTCAGAAAAAGTTCTCTTTTCTTTCTGAATACTATGGACAACCATTGTAAGAAGATTGCAGAAATTTTGGAATGTACCTATAAACCCTTCCCTACCTTATATTTAGGAATTCCTCTTGGGGATAGGAGACCCTCCTATTCTGAATGGAACTTTCTAATTGAAAGGTTTGAAAGGAAATTAGCTAGATGGAAAGCTAATTTGTTATCCCAAGCTGGAAAAATCACTCTTCTGATTAGCTCTCTCCAGAGTCTTCCAGTGTATGTCATGTCCCTATACCAACTTCCTGTAGCAATTGGGGAAAGGTTGGAAAAGATCCAAAAAAGGTTTTTATGGAGTGGCACAGAAAGTAAAGATAGAATCCCTTTAGTAGCTGGAGCAGAGTGTGTAGACCCAAAAATCTTGGAGGACTTGGTCTCAGAGATTGGTCCAAGATGAATAAAGCTCTACTTGCTAAGATTGGATGGAGACTAACAAAGGAAAATGGAGTTTGGGCCAGAATTCTTAAGAAAAAATATTGGCTGGATGATAATGATAAAAGATGGATGTTTAAATAGGTGACTTTCAATGGCTCATGCATATGGAAAGCCATTAACTGGGCCAAAGAAATTCTGAATAAGGGTAAGCAGATGGAAAATAGGAAGAGGCAATGAGATAGGTTTTTGGAAAGACAAATGGGCTGGAGACTTCACCCTTCAAGATAAATTTCCACAAATCTTTGCATTACTGGAAGCTAAGTATGGAGAAAAAGTAAACAACTACATGGCTAATGAAGAGAGTTTTCAGACATGGAAAATTCTGGAATTGGATAGACAGGAACTAAATGATCACTTGAGAGGGATCAATGAGTTTTTAAAAAATTATGTATCATCTAATAGCAAGGACCAAGATAGAATCATTTGGGATAAGGAACCATGTGGAAATTTTTCTATCAAATCAGCCTATGCCCTTTTTTTTAGGGACAAACTGGAGAAGAAGATTTAATGGCTGGAAAGATTTGGAACAAGAATATAACACCAAAGGTTAATGTGTTTAGCTTGGCTCACTTTTATAAATAAAATCCTCACGGTTGATAATCTTGTAAAAAGAGGATTCCATGGGTTAATAGATGTGTGCTATGCGAAAGAAAAATGGAATCAGTAAACCATATGTTTCTGGAATGTCAGTATGCACATCAATTGTTATCCTCCATTCTTGGATTGTTTCTCGGTAAACTGGGTCATCCCCAAAGATATAAAGGAAGCTTGGAACCAATGGAAGAGCCCCTTTCATAGTCAAGGGCTAAAAAATCTATGGGCCATGAGCTTAAGTCATCTTTGGTGGGAAATATGGAAGGAAAGAAATAGAAGGATATTAAAAAACAAGAGTCTTCCTATCAAACTATCTATAAACAACCTCTTTCAGTAGTTAGAAACAATTTCTCTATCCTCAGGAATAAAGAATTGGAAATCTTGGATAATGAACAACACTTCTTAATGAATTGGAATGTTTCTGGGAACCCTCAAACAAATAGGCCTAATCCCAGGTTGGGGATTAAGTGGAATCCTCCTTGTGAAGGTTCTCTAAAACTCAACTTTGATGGAGCAGCTAAAGGGAATCCTGGGAAAGCGGGGGAGGAGGAGTCATACGGGACTCTCTTGGTCATTTTATTCTTGCTTATTTCTTTGACCTTGGACAACAATCAAATAATGTGGTGGAGGCTAGCAACTCTGTATTGGGGGGTGAAGATTGCAAAAGAAAAAGGTTTCAACCTTCTGGAAGTGGAAGGAGATTCATTGTACATCATTTCTTGTATGAAGGGTTCATCCAGACCTACCATATCTATAGAAGACTTCATCAGTAAAACTAAGTTCTTTTAAATTCTTTTGTGAATATTTCTTTCAAACATGTGTATAGGGAAGGCAATGCGGGTGCTGACTTTGTAGCTAATCTGGGGGTTACCGCTAGTGGTCTCCAAGTTGTTGAGCACCTCTTTGGTATGAATGCCAATTTCATTGAAATCATGAAAAGGGAGGGAGTCTCTTTTGTTCCTTCCAATAATAATTTTGTAAACTCTCCCGCTCATGCCAGTAACCTTTCATGAATTTTTCTTTCATGTGTGAGTTGGCTCCCTTTCTTCTCACGGGCAGCTTGGTCATTTTGGATTTGGGGAAGCGAGAAAGACAAAGCTGAATTTTTGGTCTAGTTTCTATGCAAAAAAAATTTGGGTGCAGAAGGATGGGGGGACCTGGTTCACAGCACTGAACCATCTAGGTGTCCGGAGATCTCTAGGGATGCCAAATCTCTTTTGGATGTAGCGGCGGGATTGTTGTCTTTTCTCCACACTTTTGAGGGCCATGATGAGAGTCTGAGTGAAGCGGTCACAAAAACATGGAATGAGGGCAAGGTATAGGTTGGTAATTGTTCTCTCACAATTTTGCCTAAGCTCATCGCTAAAGTGATGGCCTCTCTTTGGAAGGTAGATGTATTTTCAAGCCAAAATCTGACTACAGTCTTGAGATAGATTGTTTCTTGCAAGGAAAAGGGGATCCCATCTCTCTTCACAATGGATATGCTCGGAGTAAGTTACCTTACCCTTTTGATGAAATTGCTAAACTGATAATGTCTTACATAACGTTGGAAGGAAGATATAAAGTTATTTATGGTTACCATTTCCCCATGTTAAACCATATTCGCAACTCCAAACCCTATAACTTTCCTTTCTACCTATTTTCTTCTTTGGAAAAATCAATTGCTATGGTGAAGAAAGGAACTTTCATTCTCCCTTTACACCAGGGTCTGATCAAAACTATCATTCGGCTGAGCACTCCCCTGTTGGGAAAAAATGATAAATTTGGGGCTTCGGCTTCAAACATCTCTCTGGGAAAAAGGAATGGGAGTTTGGACCCTAAGGAAGGTAGCTTTGATGATTTTGGGCCTAGGAATCTGGTGGCCAAATGTACCAGGTCAAGCATGGGCAAAGGGGGATAAGTTTCAGAACAGAAAGAGTAGTATCCCTGTCGGGCTGAGGAGGAAAACATCACCATTGTTTTGGGTGAAAGCCCTAGTGTGACACCCGACCCGAGAAGGAATCCTTTCATGAAAAGTCGAAGGGGAAGGAGCGAAAGTGAGGATGTGGCCAACATAAAAGAACAGGAGTCTTCTGAGGGTAAGCATTCCAAGAACACTAAGGAAGCTATCCACAGTCTACATAATCTTAAAATGGCTCAGAGGAGATTTTCTCAGCCCAGGAATCGGCTGTTAAAACCCATGCTTTTATGAGAGAGTTTGAAAACTACAAACTGAATACTGATATCAATAGGCACAAAATTAGCTTGATCTCCATGGACCTTAAGGAGCTGCATGACAAAGTGGATAAAATGTCTTCCCTTATCCTCAGTGAAAACCTCAAAAATGCCAATGCCAGAAGTATGGAAATGGAAAGTGAGTTGTTGAAAATGAAAGGTATTATTATGCAAATCAGGGATGCACATATCCTTAATGTGAAAAGTACTATTTACCATCTCAAACTGACTAGCCGAAATGATCCAGTCCATGGAGTTGGCAAAAGAAAAGGAAAAGGATGGAACAGGGCCAAAGGTGGTGATTCAAGAACCAAACTACAAATACTAGAAGGAGACAATAGCAACACTGGTCAATGAATGGAACAACTGTATGGAGATGGTGGAAGAACTGGTCAAAGAATAATGAAATTCAAAGGTTTTTAATCTATTGTTCATTTACCCCTATGTTGTTAGTATAATCCTTTGGACTGTTATATATTGTAAGTCCTATCTAATGGATATCTTATACTATAGTCTTTGTTTTTGAACTTTTGGAACATGAATGGATTTTAAAGGTAAATCCATTGGCTTAAAAAAAAGCTATGCATAATGTTAGTGTAAATCCTATCCTTGATGATTTTGTTGAGGCTGAAATTAATTCCCTTTATCAAAATGATTTATTTGATGATGAAGTTCAACGACCTCTTATTGCTCATGAAAATAACATTCCTACTACTTTTTACACCTCTAGCATGAGCATTGTTTCACCTAACCAAAACTTCACTAAGTTCTCTCCATGTTCTTCCATAGGCACTTGTGCTACTCTACCTTCTTCTCAACATATTATAGAACTAGATAGCACTATTATAAATTATATGTTAGGTCTTGCATGTGACAATGTAGATAAAAATGATGTTACTTTCAATGTTGAAAATGCACATGTGCATGATGATGTTTCTTATACTAGTCAAGATGAATGTAAAGTTTTATCTCATGTTACTTCTACTTATGAAAATATTTCCAATTCTTGTAAAAATATATCTTATGATAGTTCTACTCCTACTTATCTTTATGCTGATGATTCTCTTGATGAAATACTTGCATGTGAAACTTTGTCTGATAGTGATGTTGATTATATTTCTGATCATGAACATGTTAGTGAGGATGTTACTTCTCTTAAGACTACTGAATGTGAATTTTCCAATTCACTTTCTTATAATTTTGAGGTTGTTTCCAATGTCATTCATGATGATTCTACCACTTCTACTAGTTCACCTCTTATTGTATGTTATGATTCTACTACTATCATTTCTGTTTATATTCCATGTTCTCCTCCTCCTCTTTCCTCTTCTTCTTCTCTAGATGATATTCATGTTGATTCTTCTATTCCTACTAGTATACCTCCTCTTATTTCTTTTGCATCTACATCTAGCATTCCCATAGAGCCTTACATTCCCTATGATCACCCACAATGGAAACTTTTAACCTCTTCATGTGCCACTCACTTCTTCTACGATTCCTTCATATGATATTTTATCACTCATGCATGTTGTTGGCCAATTGGAATCTCAAGTTAAATCTCTTACAATCGAAAATAAAATCCTACTATGCTTCTATTGATAATAATTCTCTTCATGACAATCCTATTCCAAAAAAAAATATATCTTTTCCTAAGGATTTCATCATGCCTACCTTTTCATGTTTTAATGACATTGACAATCAATATTTACATCTTAAGAATTATCGTTTAGCTATGGATTCTTATTATAATGATCGATTGTTACTAAAATCTTTTTATCATAGTCTTGTTGATGATGCCCTTCAATGGTATACTCATTTGCCTTATGGATCTATTAGTACATATTGTGAAATGGAAGATGCTTTTCTTATACACTTTATGCTTAACAATGGTCCTAGACTCACACATGATCGCTTACCTAGCTTGCATCATGGAAAAAATAACCTATTTTAATTACTATTTACACTTTAATTCTTGCATGAATCAATTATTTTTCAGCCTATAGATCTATAAAATAAATCTATCTTTTGTAGTGGCTTGATTCCCGCATTGAAAGAAAAATTACAATATGATACATGTGAATTGTTTGTGATTTTATGCTATAAAATCATTGATTTAAAACATGATTTAATCATTGTACATGTTATAGAACCCCTTATATTTTTCTAATAATTCATCATCTTCTTATTATTATCCTCTACCATCTATTAAGTGTCCTCCAAGGTCTCCATCACCTTCACCTCACTAGAAAGTTCACTCTCTTCATCCCTTAAGTGTCCTCTATCTCCTCCACTGTGTCGGTATCCACCTAATACTTCTCCATATCCTACTTGGGAGCCATTACATTTCTTGCATGTTGCTAAGCTTCATGATGTTTTATGTGCTTTACTTGATAAGCACTTAATTTGCTTACCTTATAATCAACATCCTCATCTTCATCACTTGCATCGCCAATGCAATCACCCTTATTGCAATTTCCACCGCATCAATGGCAACCACGATAATGACTATTGTGCCCTTCATGAAAAGTTGAAACAATTAGAAGATAAAGGTGTCATTTCCTTCGGCTCTCACTCCCATGAGTGGTATATTTCCCCATTCTATATAGGCATGCTTCACTATTGTTAACTTATCACCTCCACCTACTTATAAGGTTGTTATTTTTCTATTTCCTAAAATCATTATTCATTCGCATCCTCCACTTGGTGCATATATCACCACATCATCTCATCCACCTCATAATGATACTACATCTCATTGGCTACCTAAGCCATATGTATATGTGATTCCTACCACTACATATCCTATCATTATCACCATTTCATCTGACATTTAGTTTGGCTCTTACACTTATGCTACTACCGCTTCACATGCTTCCACCATGTCTCATAGGCCTCTCCATATTTGGTAGGTTATTTCCGTATGATCACCTCATTACCCTATGATGCAATCTTGTGCTATGGTTCACACTTGATTGTTGAGGGAATACTACATCCATGGACCTCACATAATACACAAAACACATTTCACACTTTGTGCATTCACGACACATCTATCTGGCATCATATTCTCACACATCACACTACCCTATGATGCACTCTAGTTCCCTAGTTCATACTCAATTGTTGAGGGTCTAAATCTGAAATGAACCTCACCTCATCTTGTATTCTCTATGCTCTATGCTTCATCGATCTATCTTTCTAGGTCACACAGTTCAAATCATTTATCAATGATGCACTCTTGCTCTATGGTTCATGCTTGATTGTTGAGGGGTATTTTATAAATGAAACTCACCTCATTCACACTCTTTATGCTTTATGCAATCATGGATCTATCTTCCTTGCACACATTTTAAAACCATTTATCAATGACACACTCTTGTTATATGTTTCATTCTTGGCTTGAGGGGTATTTAATAAATGAACCTCCTCTCATGCTCATACACATCTACTCAGAGGAATGCTTCTCCTATCATGCTCACTTCGTATTCCATTCCATTCACACTCATAGCATACTGCATATCTTGGTTACACATACTCTTGCTTGCTTATACTAGTTACATGTACACTTTGTTTTCATGTTTGATAGATACTTAGTATGTCATTATCTCTTTTATATAAACATGCACATTCACTTATACTTTAGTGGTGAATGCATACTTTCTACAAATCTTTATACACAACAAAAATGCTTAAAAATGTACCTCTTATCAGTCCCACCAAGGCTCCTAGGGCATCTACATTTCTACACTTACACATCACAAGTGTTATTATTTTTTTATACTACTTCCTATTCTTATTAGCACACTAATTTATCAATGTATAAATGTCTTGACATACTTTTTATCTTTCTAACATGCTAACGGGTTTTTCATGTGGAGCATTTTCTTTGCAGGAACTATTTGCCACCATGGTTGTTTGATACTTTGTTTTCTCTTTTCTTCTTGTATACCATTGTTTGTGGGCTATGCCTCATGTCTTGCTTGTTCATTGCTTGTATGATTTTTGGGAACTTATGCCATAATTATCTTATGACATTGTGAGAAATGTCCCATGTTTGAAACCCATTTTTAGCGGTCTACTTTGTCTGCACTATTGCTTGTTTACATTGTCTTCTATTGCATGTTTGTCACTTTTTCTACTAACACATGTTTCTAGCCACATTTTTTATATGTGCATTGCTTTCTACCAAGCACATTCCCTCCCCCTTATAGGGTATTAGTTTCAGATCATTGTTTGGTCCTCTCCTTTAGGCTATATCCTCCTAATGAATTTGCATGCACTCCAAACGAGGGGAAAACATTGGGTGAATCACCAACCCCATAAAATGGCTTAGATATTTAGTAGAAGCATGCACAACACAAGAAAAAACACATATATAGACACATAACTACTCAAATTTTGACTTGGGTCCTTAATTTAGCATAGACACTAGTACCCAAATATAGACATGTGTTAGAATTTAAGGATTCTAATAAATATGGATTTAATCAACTTACATATTACATAATGTTACAATAAATATTTAAATAAAGATTACATCATAACATAAGTAAATAAAGAAATACTTATAGGAAATAAATAACACATGTGACACAATATTTATAGTGGAAAACCCCAATAATGTTAAAACCACTTTGAAAATAACCTTTTACTTTAGAGAACTTATTTTACATCCAAAGAAGATCACCTCCTCCTTTGAAACCCTATTTACCAAGGGTAAAACCAAATCACTTGATTTGCACACCTTTGATATATTTCCGAATATATCAAATGAGGACCTAAAGTCCTTTTTATATAAGGTGATCGGGTATGTCTCTCGACCCACCTTTTCAACCTAAAATGGTTAACACATACACCTATGTTTATAATATTTAATATTAGAAATATAATCATTTCATGATATTAAATATTTAACCTAAAGTATATACCTAGGTTAGCATATTTAATAATAGAAATATAAATATTTCATATTATTAAATATTAACCTATATAGTAGTGATGGACCCATATACATTAAGGGTTGACCAAACCACTTAATCATTATGTTCCAAAACATGAGCACTAGTGCTCCTAACCTTTCCTGGCACCTATGACTAGGGCGCTTACATTTACTTTCTAATATTTAAACAATTTTCAAAAGTTTACAAAGTAGTTTGCATAGCACAGGCACAATCCTTTAGCAATCAGAATGCATTCTATCTTCTTTTTCTACTTGGATCAAACTAAATCAAACATGGAACAAAACAAGATCAAACTATCTCGCAATGGTGTATAAATTCTTGAAGCGATCGATGGATGGAGAATAAAACTAGACCTTTCTCCCCAAAAATATTCTTCTGTGGTGTGATAACACCCAAAAAAATCACTCTTGGCATGAGATCACCCAAAAATCTTGTTCTTTGCGTGATATCACGTAAAAAAATCATTCTTCTACAACATTTTTAGACCTTTTCTAGTCTTTTCACTGTCACAAATCAGTGTAAACTTTCCTTTTACTACTTATTACATGATTTTACACATTTTTACATATTTGGATTGAATTTTTCACATATACATGAATTTGAATACTCTTTCGATCTTCTTTTGTAGGTCCATCCTTAATACACAACAAGAAGAAACACCACATCAAGTGAAACACAACGATGACAATAGTACAAACATGGTACAACACATACAATTCACCTCAATGGTCACTTCCTCTTCCTTAGCTTCCACACTTCATTTTTATCACTCCACACTTTTTCTTATCTCCTCGGCACACTTTCACCATTGATCCATATTTATCAGGTACACATATCTTATCTACTTTATGTTATCTAGTATTCACTCAACAACATAATGTGGGGGTAAATGTAGACATAAAATCACGCACTTGGGTAAATTTCTATGTCCTCATCACATACTACTATTCATATAATTCTTAAGCGAGAAAATTAGTAATTGACATCTTCTTTGGCCTCTTTTATATCTATTTGGTTTCCTAATTATTCTTACACACCCCATAACCAATTCTAATATGCATTTCTTTATCTTTTTGACTTTGGACACTAACGCTAAGCCGAGACGCAACACTCAGGTTCCCTCGTACCCTCCGGTGCACCTCCAACCTATATGTCTCTTACTCGCCTCTTTTGGGGCCTCTTTTATCTTTTGGGAATCTTGATTTCTTATGGGTCATGATTTTAGTTATCAATTGAAAAATTAAAACAAGGGAATCATATAAATATAAATCTATGTGATCATAATAAAGGAACAAGCTCCAAGCATCTACTATCATCACCTAAGGTTGTATCCAAAGGTATTATAAGAGCATCAAAACATCCATCTAACACTCACTCAAGGGACAAGGGACTGCATTTTCAGCATACACACAAAAGAGGGGAAGTTCATTTTGACATCCACACATATATTTACATTGCTACATCTAGCTATCACTTGCTATCAAGTGCATCTTATATAAGAGTTTATTAGGGTATGATTTCTACACACACGTATAAGAACTACATGGAGTTTGAAATGTAGTATAGCACTCATTCGTAAGTTCACTTAGTCGTGGCTTTCGAGGTTAGTTCGATCCCCATTTACATCTTTTTTTTTTAGGACTTGATGTGTTTTAGTTTATAGGTGAATACATAGATCATCATTACATAGATCATCAAACAACACATGTGACCAAATGTGAAGGTTCACCACCTTGCAACAAAGGTCTTTGTTCATTTTCATAGTCACGAGCACCCAGACTCTTTGCTTTTACCCGAAAACCCATGAACCCATCCATGAACCATGGTCTAGGATTATTCTACAATTACACAATAAACTAGATGTAGTCACGATAGTGTCCTCCTCTTGTTCATCAATTTTAGGTCCGAATAGTTCGAGAATCTATTACAAAATCAACTAAATATTTTATCCTCTTTATTGCAATTAGGGTTCCAATTTTTATTAACTTATTAGCTTAACAATATCTACGGTTTAACAATATTATATTTTTGTTAAATCATTCTCCCCTTTAAGTATTAAATGAAAATTACATGCTTAAAGGAAAAGATGTGAGTGTGTAGACACACTTTGAATTTTCTCAAAGTTTATTTTGAAGAGTCTTGTTGTGCTTGGATTTGGCTTGCTTCACAATGAAACCTAAAACAAAGAGCATAATCAATATCCTTAGTAAAGAATTGAACATTAACTCAAATGTAAAATGTAATATAGAAGATTTCCATTTTCATAAAGAGAATTGGAAAGAGATGTAAAACATGGAAGAATACACTGTTTGTTTTGTAGAGGAGAGTTTCCATTTATTTTTTTTTAATTAAAAATTTACACCAATGATATTGCTAAAGGAATGGGGCTGATCAATCGCCAATTATGTCAAGGAGAAACTAGAGTGTTAGATGTATGCAACCCAACATGAAGAGAGAAGATGAATAATTAAGTGTTGAAACACCTTGTTAAGGAAGGAGACAAGGTATCAAATTCATTCAAAAACTCTGGTATCTTACCCTTTAGATGCAAGAGGAAAGGAAATAATTCCTACGAAGAACTTAGCCTCTTCGATAGCTTCCATAACCCCATGGACCACACCACTACAGACGGATCTATGCCTAATTCTATAAATAAGGACACACAATAAAGAAGATAATGCTTTCCCCCATGCCATTCCTAATTCCATACAACTAAATATAAACTATAATGTATTGAAATATAGATTAAGGAAGGAGGCCCATACCCATGAGATTCCCAAAATACTATTAGAAATTGAATTCCATAGTGAGGAATGTGTGAAGTAATTCATGCCCCTTATAACTGATCTAGAATGAGTGAATTGGATTTGAAACTATGTTAAAAAATTTACTTAAGATAAACTCTAATACTACTAAAAAAATTGGTATAATTTCCCTTAGGAAAAACCATGTGAAAGGGGTAGGATTGCACCATATGGTCTTGACTCAACTAAACATTTTTAACTTGTTCATATTTTTCTAGATTTATGTGCTTTTCATATTTATGATTACCTATACCATGGTTGTACTTGTATGTTACCACATAGTTTTACTTGATTCTATTGTAGGTGTAGAATATACCTAAATGAATGCCTCCTCTTTTGAGGCATGTTTGAATATCCATGTTAAGTACTTGGCTCAAAATAATAGATGTGTGCCCATGCACTAGATGTCTAAAGTGTTGCGTAGATTGAAGGATGTTGAAGAAGTGACCACCATGAAGAACCTATGCCTCCAAAAGGAAGGTTTTTCACATGGTGACAACCATGGCATGTAAAAAAACTAATGATAATAATTTATAGAAGCAATAGATATGATAACAAAAATAGTAAAAATACATGTACGAGAAGACAAGTAAAAAAATAGTGAATTAAGATGTAATAAGTATATAAATAAGGTTACACATAAAGATGTAGATCCAAAAAAATGGGACACCCATAATGTCACAAGAAAATTGAGGCTTGTAGACTTGCGAAACAAAAAGAAGAGAAAACAAGATAGGCGCAGAGGCACAATGACATACGACATCCACAATGTTTCAAGATAACCAATGCACATAGGCCAAAAGTAATGAAACAAGAAATTAATAACACACACATAAGAAATTATGCATGAAAAATAAGATTATTAGAACATGATGCTATGATATAGTAGTCAATATAGGTGAAGATATGTGAGACAAAAGATATCAATGATTCATAAAACACTTATGTTAATCCTATAAGCTCAAAATATATAAGATATACACATTATACATAATAAAGTGTAATGAGAAATTAGAAAGGAACTATGACTAAACAATAACACCTAGATGTACTGTAAAATAGATGCCCTCGGATGTATGAAAGTCTAGGTAAAGGGTCAACCAATACTATCATCATATACCACTTTGTGTATGTCCCACATCAAGCTCAAAATAGCATGTGAATGCATGTGTGTAAATATCAAAGAAGTACAAGGTATTTATCAAAATAAATTGACAAACAACACACATAATGTAAATTGATAACAACTCACATGAAGTGTATAGGTCCCGATTTCGTATTTATGAAAATATTTGAATGTTTTTACATTTGAAAACTATGTTAATGTTTTTTATACTTTAAAAATGCTTAGCTATGTAGAAGATAGAGGGGAAGCATTAATGCTACCAAGTGGTATCGATACGATCATCATTGTTGGGATCAAAATTGATGGGGTTGGGTTCAAACATGTGGTGAATCCTATGAAAGAAAGGATCGGTAAACAATCCATTATTGAAAAAATGATACAAGTCCCTAATGTATTCTTCACCATTGTGGGGAGTGTCATGCGTCCTCATAGTATGATTCTAATGTTTCATATTAGTTTGGTAATAAGATAAATCATCATTACGAATAGTAAGCTATACTAGCGAGAAGGGAAAGATGATACTAGTGTTGTGTGGAATGAGAGTACTAGATATATATCATAACCAAGATTGTCCAAGAGATAATAATGTCGATTGAGGATCAAGAGTGATATAAATTTTGTGGTAATAAGGTAGAGGCCAAAAACAATCATGAGCATAATGTGACATTGGAAAGTATCGAAGATTAGAAAGAGGTGTGATATATGAGGTATTAACTCAAGGTATGCAAAGCCTCATGAGTACAAATGTATTTGTGTGTATATATATTTAGTGGGATATGTTTCCAAAAGTGACCATGGATATAAATAGTGTAAATGAAAGTGTCAAATCTTAAGGGTGGACTTGATTAAATACTATTGTCAAAAGGTGATTTGTCAATAGATGAGAATGTGGCATACAAGATAGTGACATATCCTTGGGTTTTGAGATTACTAAATATGTTGGTTAAGACTCGACAATGGTTTTTGTAATGGAATGAAACATAATAATAGCTATAAAAATGTTTACTAGTTTATTAAGAAATATTTTTTTATAAATAAATGACACAAGGAAAGGAAACCATGATTGATTAAGATAGGAAGGAGTGATGATAGTGAATCAAAATGAGAAGGGATCACAATAGAATTAATAGGTGGAATAATATACAATGTATTAACTTTATATTGCATTGGATCATGGCTACTACTATTAGAATGAATGTGAACACCGTTATCCAAAATTACCCCTAGTTATTTTGGCTTTAACAAGCTTTAAAAATGGACTTAGCCATTTTTACAGGTCTGTGACAGTCAAATGGTCATCAAATTACACTTCCCAAATGTATCAGTTGTTGGAATTTGAAAACCCGTGGGATACTCAAGTTTAAAACATTGGTGGGTTTAAGTTTTAAAATCCACAAAATGAAGAAGATTGGTCAAAGACAAAGGGCTTGATCGAAGACTTAAGCGGGATTTTCTTAAACCCGTGGGGCATTGGAAATCTGCGATACAAAAGAAAGAAAAGAGCTACATTGAACCATTTAATTATCTCACCTTTCAAAAATCTAATGATTGTGAAGGATCCTCCAATCATATCCAAATATGAAGCAAAATATTGATAAGACTGACAATGTCAAAGCATGGAGCTTTCCTATTGGCTCGCACTTCGGCCCTGTCGACAGGAGACTATTCAAAGTATGAAAACCCATTAAGGTGTGGAGTTTCCTCATTGGATAATATTTCATGGATGTCAGAGGCTGGAAATTTAATGGAATGACATGCAAAGTGTGTGTGTAGCCTTCCCATTGGCTCGCATTTCACATTTGTCAGTTGAGAGGTGAATTGCGAAGAAACATGGTCATTTCTTATTGGCTCGCATTTCTAAGGGTCTGACAGAATCTGAAATCTGAAAGAGAATGGAGCCTTTTCATTGGTCCACGTGTCACAAAGACTGAAAAGGAAAAGGATAATCCAAAACCTAAAGGAACATGGAAGAGCTTTATTGGCTTGTATTTTCATAAAGGCAGCCCAGAAAAGGTAAAAATCAAGGACAGATGGCGATTTGAGAAGTAAAGCCGATATTGTGAACTAGTGGGAGATCAACACTTGGAAAAAGGAGAAGTAATCAAATGTGGTAGAGGTCAATCCTCGAACCAATCAAAGGCTTCCACGTGTCAAATTCTTGTGCCCCCTAACTGGTAAATATTTAAATGGCCATATCTTTTGATCCCAAGCTCCAAATCAAAAAAATTATACCATTGGAAAGCTCTCATCAAGATCTTAAATTTACCATCATAAAAATATGATTTTGGTGGGTTAAAAATGAAAATAAAACTTTCAGGGTTAGGAGAAGACTATTTTTGCACGCAAATGGTCAAATCAGATAGCCCAACCACCAGACTTGATGAAGCATGGCTCTATTTGCTTCTACATGACAGAATTGACATAGTAATGGCTCTATGAAGTGCCCATGTGCTTTTCAGAGGTATTTAAGATAGATTTTTGGTGGTTGAAGACTGAAAATCCATCCCCTTTCTTCTCTCTCTCTCTTCTTCTTCTTTCTCTTTCATTTGAGCTATATATTGTAAAATATTTCATTTTTGAAAGGAGGACATTCAAAAAATGTAATGGAACTCTATAAAATTTGTTCCAAAAAGACGTGAGCCATCAAACCTCCATTTTGGGCTTGGAAATGTGTTCTTGTGCCTTCCTTTGCAATCAGTAATGGTCTGTGCATACTTTTATTGCAATAAAGCTTGTTTTGTGACACATTTGTTTGTCCTTGCTCGTTTTAGCTACAACCTTGCCTCTCTTTTGCTTATTGCATTGTGTTGTGCATGTATTTCTCCTTGTAAGTTCATTATGTTGTGTTTCATGTGAGAATAGATGGTAAATGAAGCTTGGGTCTGTGTCACTTATGTCTGGCCTTTCCCTTCTTCATTTCTTTCTCTTTCTCCCTCACTAGATTGTCTCTCACCTCCTTTTCTAGTGTATCACCACTTTTAGTGTAGGTTTATTTTCATGCACTCTCTCTCCTTGTCCCTTGGAATATTAGGATAGGATTAGATAGTTTTTCCTGCATTAGGATTAGATTGTGGTAGGTAGTTTAGGAGCAAGAACCAACTTTCTCTTGGAGGGTTATCTCAAGCCCGCAAGTCCCACAACTTGAGAGGTAACCCAATGTTAGCAAAAATTAGAGATCTACATTGCCAAATCTCGGGTGCTACTTTTTTGTGATAAAAATCACTATTGGTGATAATATCAAATTGATTTATCTTGAGACGATAATGCCTAGGGTGAGTGGAGAAAAAGAAACTATGGAACATGGACTCATCCTCATTAATTTAATTGAATTTGAGTTGATACAAGTTATCATCATAAGTTCAATGGAATACATACCACTATTAGTAGAGTAATCAAGAACACTGGGTTGTTAAATAACAACATCCAAAGGTTAGGGGTAATCAAGTTGGCTACATGATAAAACGATAGATGGAGGATCTGATGTGTAGGCATCTAGAGGTGGTTTAATAAATGGGGAGGTAATGGGTTTAGAGTGATGGTTGGTTTCACCAACAACATATGTGTCTAATTTTTCTAGAGGAATTGGTTCTGATGGGGGAGTTTTAAAATACATTTTAAGATTAGAAATATCTATTTTACATTACTAGAAAGTCTCAGGGTTGGCGGGAATAATATGTTTAGTTCCATCAGTAGAAGAATTTGACACAATGATGGAAAGTAGATGGAGCAGTGTATAGTATAAATCCAAGGGCATCCTAAAAGTATATTATAATTTATTGAAAAAAATAAAGCTAAACCCTAATATTGTTGAGTAACGTAAGATAAATAAATGTTAAGTACATATTTTGACACAAGAAAGTAAGCTAATAAATATGAAACCCTAGGTGTAAGAGATAGAGTGAAGGACTTAGCTAATTTATGCCGAATGTCATGACTTAGAAAATGATAAAAGATAAGGGTAGACTATTACAACCATGCACAATAAATTCTATATCTTCTAGATAAGCTTGGACCAGGTGCGCTAGACTAGGTCGGAGACTAGGTCTTTGAGACCTTTGTTGGGCACTGTAACTATTTAAGAGCTCAAACCTGGTTTTTTTGGTGTCACACAAGTGTCACTAATTATCACTTTTTGTCACCTATATGTCATTGGATGATCACCAAATGCACTTGAAACTTGCGCAAAGATATAATACCTATAAGACCCTCAAACTACATAAAATCCAAAAATAAAAGATGTAAATGAGGAGTTAGATTGACCTCAACGGTGACCTAACCGAGTGAGCTTATAACCAGCATTGCACTACATTTTAGACTCCATATAATTATTGTGCATGTGTGATAGAATTTTTCCCTAGGAGGCCATTTTGCAAGTTCATGTGATAACGGGTGATAACTAGATATACCAATGTAAGAAAAAATGAAATTTCCTTCCTATGCATGTATGTAGAAAATGCAGTCCCTTGAGTGAATGTTAGATGGATGCCTTTAATGCTCTTAGAATTCCTTTGGATGCAACCTTAGGTGATGATAATAGATGCTTAGTGGTTGGTCCTTTATTTTGGTCACATAAATTTGTATTTATATGATTCCCTTGGTTGAATTTTGTAATTGATATTTGGAAGGCCGACCCATAAGAAAATAAGATACCCAAAATATAATAGAGACCAAAAATAAGTGAGAAACTTACAAAAGGGTCGGGGTGCCTAAAAGGATGGGGGCACCTGGACACTGGTGTATAGAGTCATAAAAGATAAATAAGTGAAATACCAACTGGGTTGTAGGGTGTAAAAGACCAAACAGAAAATAAGAAACAAAGAAAGGCCAAAGATATATGTCAATTACTAGTTTTCTCACTTAGGAATTATATGAATAGTAATATGTGGTTAGGACCTAGAAATGTACCCAAGTGCGTGATTTTATGTCTACATTTTCCCCACTTTATGTTGTTGAGTGAATACTCGATAACATAAAGTAGTTTAGAATTTACATACCTTTGTTCCTTGTAGATTGATGGTGAAAGCATGCCGAGGAGACAAGTGAAAGCATGAAGTGATAAAAATGAAGCGTGGAAGCTAAGAAAGAAGAAGTAACCTTAGGGGTGATAAGTGTATCATGTTATACCTATTGTTGTAGCTTATTTGTTGTACTTATGGCTTGCCGCTTCTTGTGAGGATGGACTGCAAAAAGAAGAGAAAAGAATAATCATGGTCATGTATTATGAAAAATCTCTTGTAAAATTATGTACAAGTATGTAAATATGTGTAAAAAGTAGAAAAAGGAAAGTGTGCACCTTGTCCATGAAGAGTGAAAAGGGATAGAAATTGTCTTGAACTGTTGTAGAAGAGTGATATTTTTGGGAAATCTCATGAAAAGAATGAGTTTTTTTCAAGTGATCTCACCAAGTGCGAGTTTTTGGGTGATCTTATGTCACCATGACAAAAGAGTGTTGGGAGAAAGGTCTAATGTTATTCTCCTTCCATAACTTCTTCCCGAATAAGAACCACTATAGATGGTATGTCTTGTGTTTTGTTCTCTGTATTGATCCATGTAGAAAATGGAGAAATAATGCATCCTAATTGTTAGATGATTGTACTTGTACTATGAAAATGCTATGTGAACTTCCAAAAATTGTGCTGATATGAAAAAGTAATTATAACTACCCCTGGTCTTATGAGCCTAGGAAAGGTCGGGAGTATTCAGAACACTAGTATTCTGAGTAGTTGGGAACTAGCATCTATATTAAACTAAGGACCTAATTCAGATTCTAGGCAATTCATATAACTATATATTGTGTTGATTATGTATTGAACTATGATGTATTGTTGCATGGGTGACTGATTCACCCAATGTATGCCTCCTCATTTTAGGGGTGCACACAATGTTGCAAGGAGAATGTGGCCCAAAGGAGAGAACCATATGCTTATTTGAAACTGATTCCCTACATGGGAGGGATTTGCATGGTAGAAACCAAGGCACATGAAAAAAAGTGACTAGATGCACGCGTTAGTTAGTAGAAAAGTAGAAAACAAGTAATATAAAAACAATGTAACAAGAAAGTGTGTAGAGACAAAAGAGAGACCGCGAAAAGTGGGTTTTATATATGGGACATTGCTCACAATGTCACAAGACAATCAAGGACAAAGTGGTAAAAGCATACAATGTGCACATAAGACAAAGGGCATAGACCCAAAACAATAGTATACAATGACTAACAATGGAAAACACTAGGAAGCAAAGTATCAGACAACCATGGTGGAAAATAGTTCCTGTAAAGAAAATGTTGCACATGAAGCACCCATTAGCATGTTAGAAAGATAAAGAGTATGTCAAAGCGTGTATAGATCAATATTGTTCTAGTAATAATAGGAAGTAGTATAAAATGAAACAATAACACCTGTAGTGTGTAAGATTAGAAATGTAGATGCCCCAGAACCTTAGTGGGACTTGGTAAGAGGTACAATGCCAAACATCATTGCTGGTGCAAATATCTGTAGAAAGACTGCATCCACAACTAAAGAGCAAGTGAACATGCATGTGTATATAGAGAAGATAATGCCATCTTGGATATCCATCTAACATAGTAAGCAAAGTGTACATGTAACTAGTATAAGCAAACAAGAGTATGTGTAACCAAGATGTACAAGCACCCATATTACATAGCAGGGCACCCATAGGTGCCCTAGTCCCTCTCCGAGGCACCCTAGTCCAAAGTATCAGTCCATATCTATTCTTTTAGGACCTCTACAAATTCGTTCCTACTTCTAGATTATTATTTTTATTACGTGATGCATCCCAACAAGCTCCTCTAATCAGTTGAGTCACTTCCTTACTCTTCTTGCATATTAGGTTTCTATTTCCATTAGCTTAGTTGTTTGGGTCATTTTCCATAATTGTTTATTACATTTATTTATTGTATTTATATATTGTTCTAGATTAAATTAACTACTATTATTACACATTTTAGATAATTTTATTTAATCACTACCTTAGGAGATTGATCATCTTTGGTGGATGAGGTAGCAGGTTTAGAAGGAGAGAGAGTGGTAGATGTTTCTTGAACCTTATGGAATTTGGAATGGCTAACATTAGGTGAAGGATTGGCTTTATAAGTAGATTTTAAACTAGGGAGTCACCCGAGGGACTTGCTTTCCATGTGTAGGGATTCTTTCTCGATATCGGGTCTGGTTTTGCCTTGGCTAAATCAATTGATGGTGGTAGTGGAGATCCTCTGCTAATGATTTTTTTATCTAGAAATTCAACGGAGGACCCTCCTTCTTTTATTTACCACAACTATCGGGGAGGGAGTTCCTTTTTCAACTAGGCAGTGAACATGGTGCCACACGAATCTTGGAGCTTCCTCATCATCGTCATCTTCACTTCTTTAAATGATATTAAATGAGACCATTATGGGCATCACCATTAACCTCTTAAATTTTGAGAACGTTTCCATCATCATTTTCTTCTTCCTCTTTTGACTCTTCCACCTCTACTTCCTTATCTAGTTCTTTAGTGTTGTATGTTGTATTGATCGGTGGTGCCTTGAGAGCAAGGCAGATGAAGAGGTGGAGTTATTATCATCTTGTTTGGGGGATTGGTATTCTTTGGTACATTTCTCATGGTGATCTAGGAGAGTTGATTTTGTATAACAATCATATCATTGGCCATTTTTTGAATCATTGGATATGTGGGAGTAATGCGGCTGGAACTTTGACCCTTATATTTGCCATTGGGATTTTTCACCTTGCCAAACAAGATTAGATTATCTTCTGTCTTGATGGCATATTCATGGGCTTCTTTCAAAGTTCTAGGTTGAGACCTTATGAGAATAAACCCAACTTTAGGTAGTTGAGCACTTATAAATAATCTTTTCAAATTGTTGTACGAGGGCATGGCTTCAAGAGGTATCCTCTTAAGTACTCTATTGTACCTTACTATGAAATCCATCATGCCTTTGTTTGATTCTTTCTTCATATGCACCAATTGAACTAAGAGATCTTGATATTCCTCTATAGACTTAAACCTATCTTCAAAGAAGGTTCTTATATCATCCCAACAAATGATTGACCTTTCCGATAGAAGGTAGAACCATTAAGAAAACTTATCTTGCAAAGAATATAAAAAATCGGCATGATATACATCTTCATGTTCAACACCCAACATGCCACAGGAAGTGATGAAGGCACTACATGTTCCTCGGGAGTTGTGAACCATATCCCCTAAATTATAAAAATCTATTTCTTGATCCTCATGGCAATTCATGGAGAGGTTATGGCGGTGTAAGTGGGCTAATGTTCCTCAGACATGTTACTTATTGGTTGAGGTATTTCTTCATCTTCCATTACATCTTTAGCCTCTTCTTTGATTCTTGTCCTTGCTTCCACCACTCACATTGCATTGTTGCTTCTTCTCTTTCTTGAGCTCTTTATATTTATTCAATTTCAGCCCTTACTTCAGATTCACTCTTGCTTCATCTTCTACGCTTTCTCGAGCTTCTTCTTTAGTCTCCACATCTATAAATTTTTCAAAATATTCAATTAGATATGGAAATTCTATGTCTAATGGGATAGAACCACTTGGACCCCCAATGAGAGAAATTTGTGGACAAGGGGGAGGCCTTGAATTTATGATTAGCTCTTACCTTCACTGAAGTTCTTGAAATATAGGGTTTGTATTTCTTCCCCCTTTGTGACTAGTATGTCTTCTATCCACCAGCTTAGAGATTTAGGATCTTCTTTGTGGTGCTCGAATTTGTCTTGATCTCTCTTTTTATTCAACATGTTGTTCTTTGGTGTCTAACACTCTAGTAGCAATGAATTAATGAGAAAAATTTTCTCTGTTGTGCTAGAAAACTTCTCTCGAAGTTGGATCTGATGTCTTCTTGAATATGGAATAAAAATTCATGCCTTTGGATAGGAGGGTTTCTAGGAATAGCCATGGATATGAGACATAGGGCTCTTATGACTCTTCAACTTCCAATTTTTTATTTTTAGATATTTGAATTTTTTGTATTTTCTTGTGATCATATTTTGGAGGTAGATTTCATAAGTCTACCCCACGCTAGTGTGCAAAAACCTTAGTGAGAAAAAAATTGGTGGAAAAATTGATGGATATCCACCAACGCTCAAGGAATATAAGTTACTCTACTTGAATGGTGCATATCCATATTATTATATGTATGTGATATTAAAATTTTTGTGGCCTTACGACCGGGATCCAACGGGGGACACTCCACGCGACCTGCGAAAATTTTTGTAATTGCTTGTAAGAGAGGAATTTTCTAAGAGAGTGGGAAAGGGTGTGAGAAAAAGAGGGGGAGGATTATTATTGTAGGTAGAAAATCAGATACCTACAATCATTATCAAGAACACTTCAACTGATGCAAAGAAAAATTATAGTCATGCATATATTCATATTTTCAAGAGATTACAAATAATAACTTTACCCGAGTCTACTGCATAAGAGGATCCAATATAAGCCTATAATGGCTAAACACTTTCTTAACTTTCTCAAACCTTTTATAATTTGAAAAATATCACTAAAATGACCTTTACCAAGAATGTACTTGATTATACCCTACATAAAATTCTTGTTTCATGCTAGTAACTCTTCATTCACTTCTAACTCGGTCATCAAATAGCTCATCATCCATACAAGAGAATTCTTTCACTAACCTTCCCTCAATTTTCTCTAAGTCTTTTCTTGTCAGTTCTTGGAAAATTCAAGAAATCTAGCTTATTTCCTCCTCACCAACCATTCTCCCCCTGTTTATACACTAAAGTCACTATTAGATCTTCCACTAAAATAATGCAAAAACCTCCAAAGCTCAACTTATTTCTAAACTTGTCAAACTGACTTCCTATACCCTTAAGATAAGGTTGTTTAGATCAATCATGCATAGAGGTATCTATAACCACCCACAAAATTCCTTCAAATTTTCCCAAGCCTCTTATTTATGCTCAAGGTGTACCCAATATTTCAGGATCCTATATTTTATATTACTCTCTCCATCCTAAATTCCTTCTCTTTGCTCTCAAACCCTCATTTAGGTCGAGACAATCTTTTGATAGCTTTAAATTTCTTTGAAAACCACTCCAAGACTCAACCTCATTCATTATGACCACCCATTATGAAGTTCTTGAAATATGTGAAAGCTCAAGTCTTAATTCAAAGGGTAAGTATGACTTCTATGTAAATTAATCCTCCAAATAAGGCCTCTAAATTGTGGTAATTGTATTTCTTCGAACTATCAAGCCTAGCTCTAAATGCCACTCTCAAAAGTGTAAAATTCTTTCAAAATATCCAAAAATGGATCCTTTCCATAATATATTGAAAGTTATAGAGAAAACAATGGTGATTAAGGGCCTCAACACAAAATCCCTAGCTCTTCTAATCGGACCATCCTCGTCAACCCGAGAGAGGTTATTTTGGTACACCTTATTTAAAAATTCAATTCCAATCCTAATATTTTTGTACAAGGTCTATTTTGATGTTACCAAAATTTTAAGCTTACTAATGGCTCTTGGAAAAACACGTGAACGTCCATTTTCTCCGTATTTCGCCATGTTATTGTAGATGCACCTAGTTTACATAAGGCTAGAATGGATGCTTCTAATAATATCTTCACATGGAACGAAATCCTTAATGCATCAAGGTAACCTTACTCCTACTCCTCAAACCCATGAATCACTTTACCATGCCCTTGTGTTTATGCACAATTTAGCCTTGCATTTCACTATTTGTACACACAATTTACATTTCACAATTTATCCTTGCATTTAACTCTTACTCTCAATCCTTAATCCTTCATCCATGATTACCTAAAAAATTATTCTAAATGCATGCACACACTTTACTTGTCACACTATTTTCAAACTATTCATTGAGAACACAAAACTACAGTACAAAGATGGCCATTGAACAAATTATCATAGAACATCATAAATAAGAATGATCCTATTACATGAAATGGATATTCCCTTACCTCTAGCACAAGTTTTGAGGTATTTAACTCCCTTATTAAGTTACATAACAACACATTGGGTGATGATTTCACATTCTTGTAAGGTTCCTATCAAATTCCTTCTTATGATATCATCATAATAGGGGATTGAAGCTTTCATATGCACTAGAAATAAACACAAACAAGGATTCATAACACTCTCACATATGGGAACACATGCATTGAGAAGAGGAGTCATAATTCACAATTCAAACTCACAAAATTCTCAAAAAGGAAAATTACACACATATATCAAACTTCATATTCATGCTCACTATGTTTTTACAAAATGTTATGCTTCCATTTTTTCTCCTTCCTCCTCCTACACAAGGAATATTCTCTCAAAATTTACACCCTCCTATATTCGAACTCACACTCATGCTTGTACCAACTCTCTGACTCTATGACTTTCACTTTATGACTCTTCAACTTCCATTCACCTTCTAGACTCATAATTGCCATTATATACATTATTGCAAGCATCTTAATGATGCACTAGCACACAAAGGACTTAATACACACCCCTTACTCTAATAATACACTCAAAACACCTAACCAAACACTTAACATTATTTGACATTCCCTCATAATTGCATTACATATTTTGGAGGGAAGATTCCCATTGAAGTTCAAATTTTCTCATTCTTTAATCTCTCTTTCCCATAACTTCACATGTCCTTATAGATAGGAAAATTGATACTTGAATGCCCCTTATTGATTCTCATGCATCATCAACACACATAGATTGTATAAGAAAAACAATTTTGTAATTGGTAAAAAGAAAAGTTAAGTTTAGAACACAAAGTCTCACAAATCCCTTTATCAAAAGCAAAAAAATCCTTTTTCTTGATTAATGCTTGGGAAAAATTGTACATAGAAAGAAAATGAAGAACATAGAGATGAGAACAAGAGTAAATGTTATCTCTTTTGTTTCTTCACAAGTAGTAATCTCTCATGAGCACACAAAATTAACAACCCTTTGAAATGAGGGTGTCATTACAATTTATAGAACCAAAGGAGAATATTTTCCTACCCCTACATCACCTTTCATATGTATCATAGACCTTGTGACTTTTCGTATTCTTAGGAGAGAATTAAGTCCCATTTTATGAATTAAGGGTGACTTATTACATTATAAACATAAAGTCACTTTTTAAATAAATAAGACATAATGAAAAATTTCAAGCCCTAAAAAAGAAATAGAACATGGGGAAAGAGAAAATGGGGAGAGAAGAGAGAGAAATAAGAGAGATAAAACTAATTCGATGAAGAAGCTACTTCTACCAATTTTTCCTCACTTGCTGACTCATCTCTGTCGAGATCCATTGGGGAAATATCAACTCCTTTGAACTCCTTAATGAATTGAGATGCTACAAATGCAACCTTATATGCATGAGGGATGCATACACAACTTAGGGACTCCATCCAACCATCTAAAACATCATTGATGTTCCTACATTTCGTGAACCACAACTGATTTTTTTTCGTAATGAATAAAATGGTGGCTAGGATCCCGAGATAAAGAATCTAGGTATCTTCATTGAAGGAAATTGTCTCCAAATCATTTCTTGACATACTCCTAAAACAGGTCCCAACAACTCATATGCAACAATGTTTTATTAGATAATAGGCACTCCAAGCTTCTTAATTCTATTGTTGACATTGTCTTACATCTTGTAGGCTTGTTCCTCGTTTGATTCCAAATCAATAATAGCTTGATTTATCATATCATATCTAATCACAAGATTCATTTTTCCCATACACATGACAAGTCCTCGATGGAAGAATCGAATATTTTCCTGCTTATCAATACTCGAGAATGAGTATCTCCCATTTCCACTACCAATGGATAAATTGGGTTCTGATGCTCCTTTTTTTTTATAATCCTTCCTTGATCCTCTATGCCTTGTTTCTAGTTATGCACATATATATGAATAATGAGATTACCTCGGAATAGATTTCTTTCCTTTTTCAATGATCATGCTCATCCATTTTTTGTTTTCTTGTCCCCACACGGTGAAATCCTATTTTCTTTGGATGGACTTGGTCGATGCTACTTATTGGAGTATTTTCTTCAATTGGGATTGATGAAACATTCGGTTTTATGAGGTGTTTCACATATGAGGAGAGTTTTATACTTGATCCTCCAACTAATTGATCTTCTCTTTGTATTCTCGATTCCTCATAAGGAGGTGAGTGGAAGACTCCATGAACATGTGTTCATCTCCCTCATGAGTGGCTAGGCCCATGGGAATGGTGCTCATTTCATAGTCAATTGGTGTCATTTCTTCCATTGGCTTGATCACCTTTAGTCTGACCACTTCTACATACTGATTACCTGTAGCACCACTGAAAAAGTGAGAGGCCACTTGAGCAAATTTCTTCTTCTTCCCTTTGGAAAATGATGTTATTACCAAAATATCAGGTATTGTGACTTGTTGGATGCTACCAGCCTCCTTTGTAATCATTTCCTTCATCCAAGAAAACATCTCGTCGGTCTCGGGCTTTAACTAGTATGTTTGTCATCTCTTGCTCAAGAGGAGGTGGTGTATCATGTGCAAGAGGGAAAGAGTGACAGAGGGGGTAAAATATTTTGAGGCTATTCAAGAGCTGGGAGATGAACTCAATCATCCTCCTCATCTTGTGCTTCTACCATGAGATCCTCTATTGTTCTAACTTTCTTGTGTGATATCTCATAGTGGGAGGCTTCCAACTCCACATATTTATGCTTTGAACTCCCTCCAGAGTGACCTACGCCTGAAGTTACCTCCACAACCTTTAATGAAGACTAATGGGATGATAGTTTCTTTTTGAAGAGTGGGAAATTTCTTGATGTGACTCGTGGATGCTCTAATTCACATGTGGAATCATTCTTTTATCATACAACTATGAAACATTCTTTCATTCTTCTCATTTCTCTAATGGTCATCCTCATGTAGTCTCTTTCCTAACCATTGTCCACTCAACTTGCAGATATGTCTCTTATGACTTTTGGATCGTGGATGCTCCAGTATTCACATGTGGAAAATAAGAAGCCTTGATACTTTGTAGGTGAAGATTCCCAATGAGATGGGGAAAAGAGATAGTCTTATTTTTACTATTTTTGAGCTTATTGTACATGCACTATGTTCCATCATCTTGGATTCCTTCTTTGATATATGAAAAATTAAATTTGTACCTTCTCATTTCTCGATGGTCATCCTCATGTAGTCTCTTTCCCTAACATTGAATTCATTTGTGCAATTGGTGTAATTGATAACCCAATAATCTTGAGATCAACTAAATAATAATGCGGGACATGATGTGACTATAAAATATGGAAAGTTTTGGATCAACATGGAGGTCAAAATTTTCCCTCGAGTATACAAATGTAAGAGATGCTTTGGTACAAGGATCCTAATGTGCAAAGGCTACTTCCCATTCATTACTAAATAATAATGTACGATGCATCATTGATAATTTTTAGGTGAATATTCCCGGTGAGATGAGGAAAAGAGATAGTCTTATTTTTACAATTTTTGAGCTTATTGTGCACATGCACAAGTTGTCTACATAGTTCTCAAACAATGTTATCTTATCACTAAGGTACTAAGGTAGTCTTAGTGGGGCGTGGTCATAACTGAGAAACTTAGATATATGAAAAATTAGAAACTTAGATGAAGAATGAGTCGTATCTCTAGATCAAAGTTACTACTTGTGGTGACATCCTTGAGTGAATATTTCCCTTGAATACTCATGACATGGCATGATGAGAAGATTGAAAGCATCATTTACCCTTATGAAGTTTTGATTTCTCTCTTTCTCATCAATACCAATTACTGAAGGTTTGCTTATTTATAACAAGCTCTAAGGAGATATCTCTTGAATGTTGGGGCTTTGGAAGATATGTTGTGTAATTTCTAACTCTTTGAAAGGTATTGTATGAGAAATAAATTTCAAAAATTGGGGTTTGGGGTTTTCTTGTTGCTGTGTTCCATGTATGCAAAATATTCCACTTGGTTCCTCAAGGTTCCTATAAATCACTAGAACATATACCAAATAAGAATTCATGGAGAACTTCCTCATAGAAAATGGGACTTTCTATAAATAATTTGCAGTTCTAGGTGGCGGTGCGTGTCATATTTATAGGCTTGATCAAGGGATGAGGAACATTTCCCTAATCATTCTTCTACTTTCCTTTGACATGATTGTGAGTATGAAAAGAATGTCATCAAATCCATAGTAGTCCCCATTTTATCTTCTCCCATCACCACATGCAGGATTATGAGAAATAGAGTCACCTCCTTGAGAGATACTTTTTTATTCCCTTATCCTGGAAATGTAAGTGCTTCCTCATAATTTTGATTTCCTAAATCACGTATGGGGAAGGGTGACACATACATATATGAACCATTTTGAGAGGACATGTTAGGAATGATAAACCTCCTTTTTCTTGGGAATACGCATGACTTAGAAAATGCATGGGGATGTCTGGAAAGGTATATTGAAAATAGTAATTTTTTTGACAACTAGGGTATGGTTTTCCTATTTTCAAGTTAATTTTTCCTTTACAAAACATATAACAACATGATCTTAGGGTGATATATGAGGCTTAGTCTAGTGTATTGTATGGGAATGGAAAGATGTTCTTTGAATCCCTTTGCATGTTTTCCTAATCCAGGATTTCTCTACTTATACACTAGAGGCCATAGTTCGAGAAATGCTAATTAGATTCAAAGAGATAGGGGTTTTCCTGTTAATTTTTCCTTTACAAAATGCTCAATAGAATTACAATATGCGAAATGAGATGGATCTTTGCATGTTTTCCTAGAAAATCATACACAACTCCTTGATAAAGGAATTTAAGTTGTGTATGAAGGGTGGAAGGAACCACATGTATGACATGGATCCAAGGTCATCCGTGAAGAAGATTATAATTAAGATTGTTAGGCATGGCATGGAATGGGACGAGGCAAGTGCATGGCTTGACAATAATGGGAAGTGTGATTGTACCTAAGAATTTCTTAGGCACATTATCAAATCTATGAATGTAAATAGATGATGGAGTTAAAGAGGATTCATAGAGGCCAAGTTGCTTAAGGAATGTGAGATTGCAAATGTTAAGCTCGAATCCATTATCAACTAAAGATTGTTTAACCCTGATGTTATTGATACAAAATTGAATATAAAGGTGGCAAATCATTATCTAATATGGATTGAGAATGAAAATCATCTGATGTGAAAGTAATGTGGTCTTCATTGAGAGATAGAGTTGAAGTAAAATTATGATAGACATATTCAGGCAAAGTATGAGGATGAATGTGAGTATTAGCCAAATAAGATATGATTTTATTCACACAATTAGGATTAGCTTGCAAGAAATAATGAATGGAGATATCCACAAGGAAAGAAATAATATTAGAATATGAAAGAAGAAATATCCGCAAGTGTTCGAATAACAAGTTCACCAAATGATTTAACAAAGATTAGGAATTTTTAAAAACCCTAGATATTTTAGAGTCACATACATAGATAGAACACTAAATTACAAATATGACCTAAGAAATAAGAAAATGGAAATTAAAACCCTAAGTGAAAGAGATGGAATAAGAGACTTGGTTTATTTTGCAATAATCCCGAAGATGTATTGAACTAAAAAGATGATGGAATAGGAAGACAAAATGTTGCAATCGAGCCTAGAAAATTGAGAAGTGTTAGATATGTTGGGACTAGGGCACCGGATGGGTCGGGGCACTTCAGCATTAGAGACCTCCTATAGGCACCTGTGATTGTAGAACCTCAAAAAATGATCTTTGTTGTGTCGCACAAGTGTCTCTATCCTTTACTGTCGATCGAGTGTATATTGTTGGATGTCCACATAATTCTCCTATAACCTACAAAACAAATGATCTCCTACAAACCCTAAAACACATCAAATCCTAAAAATAAAAATATGCTAATGGGGAGTCATACTGACCCCAAGGTCACTTGACAAAGTGAACTTATGACCAAGCGTTGCACTAGATCTCAAAATCCATGTAGTTCTGTTTGTGTGTGAAGAATCATGCCCTAGGTGGCTCTTGTGCAAGATGCACCAATAACAAACAATAGCTAGATGTAACAATGTAAATAGATGTGTGGATGTCAAAATGAACTTCCCTCCTATGAAGTGTATGTAGAAGAATGCAGTTCCTTGTCCCTTGAATGAAGCTAGATGGATGCTTTGATGCTCTTAAAATTCCTTTGGATGCAACCTTAGGTGATAGTAATAGATGCTTAGATATTGGTCATTTATTTTAGTCACGTATTTTATTTATATGATTCCATTTTTGAATTTCATAATTAACATCTAAAAGAATGACCCATAATAAAAAATATGCCTAAAAGATAAAAGAGGCCCAAAAGGGTCGAGCAAGATACAAAGAGGTTGGGGGCACCCAGAGGGGACGAGGGCACCTGGGCGCTAGTGTCTAGAGGTAAGAAAGATAAATAAGTGAAAGTTAGACTAGACAATGAGGTGTGCAAGACCACAAAGTAAAAAGAAACAAATCAAAGAAGCCAAAGATATATGTCAATTACTAGTTTTCTCTCTTAGGAATCATATGAATATTGGTATGTGATTAGGACCTATAAATGTAGTCAAGTGCATGATTTAGTGTCCACAATCATGTGATGTTATAAAATTCATGCACAATAGTAGTATTATTTATTTCATTTGGGAAAATACACATTTGGGTGAGGAGGGACTTGGAACATATATCTAGGATAGAACCATCATAAGTCAAAACCATTTGATGAGAAATATTTAGATACTTGTAGTGATGAAAAGGGGTGGGTATGTTTATGGAGTAGAGGCATGTGAGAGATCATTAATAATGAAAATGATAGTATAATCAAGTGTTTTAAAGATATCCATGAGGGAAGAAAAATCGATTGATTGAGTATCTTTAACTAGAGTAGGATAACACAAGATATCTTGTAAAATGTCCTTGTAAACAAAGGATTTATAAAGTAAATCTCGAGAGAGATATATTAGCATGGGTGTTATTAAGTTATTTTAATATATAATACCTCTTATAGAGTGAATTATCCTTGTCCATAATATTTTTAGGTTAGGGGAAAATGTGGGTTTCCCATGAGCGATTGATTATTACATCTTGTGGTAACATCATTAATTGTGGGAACCACTAGGGAAGATAAAAGTGTGGTGGAAATTACATAGTGAATGGAGTGACTTCATATTATATGTCCATATAAGTATGGGTCATATCAGTTGTGTGACATGTAATATTAATAGGAGGGAGCTCAACCATATGTTAAGTAGAGGCATGGACTCAAGTTAGAGGGATAGTAGTAAGTGATAGAATAAAAGTGTGAATCCTTATTCTTAATTTGAATATCATATACAATATGAGGAAATGAAAAGGTTAGGTAAATTATAAAGATACATGTAACATCAAAAGTGAAGAGGAAAATCGTAAGAAGGACCTAGGGCAACTAAGGTGGATGCTAAGATTGAATCATGAGTCGTACTCACCAAAAATTTTACACTGTAGTTAGATTATGTGAAATATAAATTAGTGAAATGAGTACACTAAATTATGTAAGGGTTAGCTACAAGATGTTATTGTGATTAATTAAATTCTAACATTAATTACCAATATCCGAACAACACATTAATACTTGTAATTAATGTACTAAACAAGATATAAACTTGAAAATACAAGAGGATGAGTGCACTCAAACTAATTATAAATGGATTTGGGAAGTTATGGATGTGTAGAACTTCTCAAATAGTGAGATATAAGAATGATGATACTTAATTTTTAGAACTGTTTTTGGAAACTAACTTGGTGTGGGACCATATAATTCTTCCAGGGTCATACCATACATTCTTGCCCCTTTTGTACAATCTTGAACTTGATTGGGTTATGGATAAAAAAATTCCCGAGATGGTTTCCTAAATGGAATTGTTTATCATTATCAAACCCTAATTTGTGATCATGTAGCAAAGCTCTCTAAAAATCCTGAATGAGGTCTCAAACCCTAACCATGGGTAGGATACCCAATAAAAAAATGTTACTTGAGTTGTGGTAAGCCTCATGCATTACCTACGTTAGAACTTATCCAAAGAGGCCTCAAACAATAGGTCATTCTCCACTTATCATGTGATATATGAATGAATGCAACTAGATTTGGAAACCCTCTTTGATAATGCTTGAGTTGAGTTTGGATCTTGTTAAAATACTTGGAGAATGAATGTTTGAGTACTTGTAGATGAGATGGGATGACTCCTTGACATGGTAAGAAGATTCAAACTTGTTGTGATTGCTTCCTAATGAATTAATATGTGATTTTTGACATTTAGGGAGCCTTTGGTGCTTTTGTAAGTGTAAGAAGTGTGTGCATCAATGTAGTGCCATAGGATTTCCATGTTAGCAAATGAGGTGATTTTTACTTTCTTAGATAAGGTTTTACGGGTGATTTATCAAAAAATTGCCAACCCAGAGGGATTAAAAGACCCAAAAAAAATTATGAAATTGAAAGAAAAGTTGGAGAACATGTTGTTGCAATACCATACAATTTGACCAAAACCATATATAACATCGTAACTAGACTGTATGGTCTTTCATAATGATGGAATACATGCAATCTACAGTTTGTAACTTGTCAATTGATTTTTTATATGTATTTTATGCATTGTAATCTTATAATTTGATGACATGTCTATATGTAAGGATAGAAAATCTAGAAAAGAGACCTCATAATGTGCTAAGTCATGGAAGGTTTTTTTATCTTAGCAAGAGTGTATTTTTAAAATCAGCAACATTAAAGAAAAATTACTAAATTTGAGTGTCTACACAGCCAAATAAATATAACAAAAAAGTATTAGAACAATCCATTTCCTTGTATTTTTACATATTATATATTTCTTCTCAACACATTTACCAACAAAGAGTGTGAACATGTCCATTTTTTATTTATTAGGACCCATAAAACATTCATCTTTAACCTCTCGATCATGATGACTTTTGATTATTTTTATAACTTTGAATTCATACCCTTAAAGAACTTGACAAAATACCATTATATATTTAGGCTTGACAAATTAATTAGGATCTAAAAAATCTTACTTTTATGATGAAGAAAAAATCTTCTTAGAGTCCGCAAAAGAGATCACATGGGGAGAAATTGATCTTCCCTAAATATGTAAGTAAAGGGTTTGATTAAATCATTGGTGGATATACTACTAAACTTATATAGGAATCAAAACTTTCCTTGATTCCTCAAAATTACCTTCTTGGTCCCCTATACTAGGACCATCAATCTTTATGGAAATTCTAGCTTCTACATCAAAAGTAGGTTCTTCTTCAACTCCCTTATCACTTAGAAGACTAGTTTTTCCACTCCTTCCTCTTTTTATTTTTATATGTACACAAACATTAAAGTGGGAAAAAAATTTAGACACTATTTAACCCTAATTAGTTTTATTGATTTATTACACTTGAGGATGTAAGTGTTAGAAACATGTGGATATTTTGATCAATTAACTTCCAACATTAATTAATATAATTACAATAATTCTTTTATAGTTGTAAATGATATGCTAAACAAGATATAAATATAAAAATACAAATATGGGTGTATTTAACTAATTAAAAATGATTTTGGAAGGTAATGGGAAGATGAGATACTAGATAGGAAGATATGGATTGAAACAAGCTTTGTTTTGATATCCATCACTAGAAAATGTACTAGGGCAGGAATGCACCAATATTATAGGGACATACCATATGGTATTAAACTTTCTATATGGTCATATACCCGCTTAGACATGGGCTTTACAACTTTCGGACAATGTTGATTTTCTAAAACTCTTTGTCATCATCAAACCCTAGTTTTGATCATCATATAAAGATCTATGAATAATTTGATCATCATCTCAAACCTTATATGTGGATGAGAATTCCTATAAAATAAAAAATAGTTGGGTTGTGGGAAACCCTGTACACCACCAATGTTGGCATTACTACGAAGAGGCATCAAACTGCTTGTCATTCTCCAACTAGCATGTGATATTTGAATGAATGTAACTAAGTTTAACATCCATATTTGAAAATTTTTGAATTAAGTTTGCTCTTGCTAAGATACTTGAAAAATGGATCTTTGAGTGCTTACAAATGAGACAAATTGTTGCCTTGAATGGTAAGGAGCTTCACGCCCATAGATATTTCTACCCTAATGATTGTAGATGTGCTATTTTAATATTTAGGGAGCCTTGTGTGCCTTTTTAAGTGTAAGAAGTGAGTGTATCAATGTAGTTCCATATGATTTCCATCTTAGTAAATGATGCGTGTTCACTTGCTTATATACGGTTACATATATGATTTTTTTATAAAAGGATGACCTAAAGAGATTATAAGAACAAATAAAATATATGAATTTGAAAGTAAAGTTAGAGTACGTGTCATTCCAAGACTACACAAGTTGGTCAAGACAAAATGTACTATCCATATCAATTTGTATGACCTTGACTAGGGAAGGAAAATAGGAACCCTGAAGTTTGGAATCTATTGCTTAATATTTGTATATATATCTTATGCATTGTGTGCTCATAATTTGACAACTTGTTAGTGTGAAAGGATAAACAAAGATAAATAGGAGACCTCATAATATACTAAGTATGAATGAGAAAGTTATATTTATCTTAACGAGAATGCTTTGTCAAAACTAGTAGTTTTAAAGAGTGAATTTCTAAACTTGATTGTCTACATTTCCCGCCTTTAAGTATGAAATGAAATTACATGCTTAAAGGAAAAGATACCTAAATGTGTAGACACACTTTCTCTTCATTCGAATGTTTTTTTTGTAGAATCCCATTGTGCTTGTGTTGGCATGTTCCACGTGATGAAAGGAACAACTTGAAGTGTAGTCAATGTCCATGATAAACAATTAAAATTTAACTCAAATATAAAGTATAACATGAAAATTTTCATTTAAATAAGAAGGAAATGAGATAGATGTAAACAAGGAAGGAATACACATGTTTATTTATGAAGGGAGAAAATACCATGCTTTGCTTGTGCTTGAATATTTTGCATTACTAATTTTGTTTAACTTTGTTGAAGGATTGGGGTAACTAGTCCGCAATTGTGTAGAGGAAAAACTAGAGTGTTAGGTGTATGTTAATCAACATGGAATTCCAAAGAGAGAAGAAGAATAATGAAGTGTTGAAACACCTTACTAAGGAAAAATACCATGCATCAAAGTTATTTAGCAACTCGATAACTTCCCTTTGATTACAAGAGGAAAAGAAAGTATCAATACAAATAACTTGTAAGCTATGAAAAGTAATGGTAAAGGGAAAGTAAACAAATTTGTAAACCTTCCAATGAAAACCTCAAGTGGGTTGTGAGAGTTTAGAAGTTATGTAATCTTATGGAATTTTAGGTGCTCTTGAATGGATTCCAAACATGGGTGCAATTGCTATGAACACAATGATTTGTCTTGGAAATTTAGTAGAGTTATTGTATTGTGAATCCAAGAGGGTTTGATAGAGTGTAGGACTACATTTTATAGAGGAAAAGTGGTTGGAAGTTGGTTGAAATGGGTTGAATGCACATGCTAAAAATAACATTGGAGGAGGTTGCAGTAGTTTAGGGTTTTAGGGGCAGTAAATGAATTAATTACAGAAGTTCCATCCGGAAAGGTGGTTGTACATGTAATTTTAATTGCCCCCACCTTTCTAGGATTCTAGAAGTGCAATTGACTAGACTGGTGAAGTGGAGTCCAGTGGAGTTGATAGAGATGAGGATGTGGAGTCTAAGAGAGTCAATTTGGGTTGAAAGTGGTTGTTGAATGTGCACACTTAATATATTAACCATTTGATTAATAAATGATAATTAACTTGGCAAAAGGGTTTTAGGGATTAATTTAATTAATCTAAAGGGTGCAATGTGCATGAATTAATTGATTTAATAAATTAATAACAAATGGGTGAATAATAGATGTACTACGACAATACTAGGAATAGGTGAGTGATTTTGGGGTGTCTACATTTTTCCCCTCTTTAAAGTGCTATTGCAAAGTAATAATGCTTTAAAGATAGTAGACGCATGCAGATCAGTGAGCGGAAAGTTATGAAGCATTTGGATGCCCTAATGATTAATGAAGCATTAGGATGCCCCAACAAGAAATGAAGCATTAGGATGCCCCAATAAGTAGGATAGTAGAGGAATGACCCCTCGAAAGGTGGATGACATAGAAGTTTGTGGATGGCCGCTTGACAAAAAGAAGAAAAGATATTGAGCAAGGATGGGAAAGGAATGTGCTCGTAGCATGAGCATCATTTGGAGAATAATTTTAGAGCAATCTTATTTTTGTTGTTGCACAATAGAGTTATCACCATGATTATGAAAGAATCAATATGGTTAACCTAAATGTGCGTAAACAAACACACACAACAAATAAAAGATAAAAAAGGAAAACAAACCCAATGTATAGAGTAGGTGCAAGCATCAGGGTTAGAAAATAACCAAGATGTAATCACACTACTTGTAAGTGGTCCAAAAAGTGAACATAAAAATGCAACACAAATTCAAAAAAGAAGATAATCAACTATGCCCCTAATGTGTGCCATAATGATGATTAAATAGATGCAAATGATCCCAAGTGGGAATATGATCGAGAATGGAAGAAGCGGAGTTAAAGGAAATCCTTATGACATTCTTGTTGGATCCATTGTGAAAATGATTGAAGTTGAAATTTCCCTAGGAGAAGTTATATCGAAAGGAAAAATAATTTTGTGACTTGCCCCAAGTAGAGTTAGCATATCATGCAAAGGGAAGAAAGTTATAGTTGTAAGATTGGAATGATCACTAGGGTAATAGATAAAGTTATGAAATTTATCAAGATTGTATTAAGATGTTGAAAGATTCACTTCAAGGGTTTTCTAATTGTAAGATTTATATAATAAGTGAATGTTTGTTCAAAAAATTTGTAATTTTTTTGGAATTTTTGAATTTTTTTTTTGATTTTGAAATATTTGATTTTTTAATTTTGAAATATTTGAAAAAAATGCAATAACATGAATACACCAAAAAATGAAAACATTCCATGGCTTAAATAAACCAAGAGGAAAACACAACATGTGCAAACGAAAAGAAAACACGAAACAAACATTGCAAACAAACCCAATATGAACAAGAAGGATCCACACCAAAGTTATTTGTGAACTAAGATGTAAATAAATTTCCTAAAATTGGTCTATAAAAAAGGTAAACAAAGTACAAATAAAATAATAAACTAAAAGAAGCAAAAACATCATCACAATGTTGATAAACTACAACAGTACAACACAACATGTAAAAATGACATCTAATGACACTCCGAATGTGTTCCACATCAAGAACAAGAAATATTGTAATCCCCCAAGTGATAAATTATAATGCAAGAGGATTAGATCGAGTTGAGAGTAGAGTGATACTTAGATACTCCAAAAGATACCCTTGTCGGATCCCATTGAAGTGTTATATGTATTTGGATTAAAATGTAAAATCCAAATGTTCCCCAAGAAAAGTTATATTGAAAAAAGGGTAAATGATTTCCTCGGGTATAGATATACACCACAAGAATTAAAGATGATCTGAAATGATCATGAAGAGCATTGTCAAATGGTGAAATTTTTGAATTATGTTATCCAGTTGTTAAAGGTTGGTCAAACATTATCCGAATATTTTGATTGTGATTGTTTTTAAACTATTTTTTTGGATTTTGGAACAATTTTGTATTGTTTTTGTGTTTTTGAACAATTTTATATTATTTTTGAAGTTTTGTGAAACATTTTTGAATGTTTTTGTAATTGTACAACTTGGTAAAAGAGTACAATGCTTGAAAGCAAGTGTAAATAATTAGAAGCATTCCATTCCATTGGTAGAAATGTAGATGATAAAATGATAGGGTGTTTCACTCCACTCATGACTCCATACAACTAGGAAGATGTGAGGGCTCATCACGAGAGCCAAAAAGGACATGAAAATGAGGTGAATAGTGATATGAAAGTGAAGATAATGGATGTGAAGACACAAGGTGTAACAATGATCCATATGAGAAAAATGTAACTCATCTCTAGTCAAGATTATCTGATGATTCCAAGATGATTCCACTTTATAGGTTTAGACAAAACTTGTATCCGTAGATGGCCTATAGATTGAAAAATCTAGTTGAAGGAATTGTTGTTTCTCTTTATCATGAGCGGCTAAATTACTTATTGGGATATTTTTGATTAAGAACTTTGATTAATATTTAATAAAGTATTTATTTGATTAATTTTTTAATTTTTGTAAAGGACCCCTACATGTTTCCCCATGCCATTAATAAAAGGCAAGGGCTCAACATCGAAGAAAAATTGTAGGCGAGTAAGGGATTTCTTTGTTCCCAATCTCATACTACCAATAAGAAGTATGGGCTTATCACCGAAGACTGTGAAGGATGAAAGGTGTAGTGATTTTATAATTTTTGTATTTTTAGATTGATTTAATTTTCCTTGTATGTTGAAATGTGCTTTTTGGGAAGGAACATTCTACCCCCAAGTCTTAGCCTCATATGACTAATAAGACACAAGGGTTCAACACCATAGATTGAGATGGAAGGTCAAAAAGGACCAGGTAAAGAAGTTTAGTGCTTTATGTTAAAGAGATATCTTATTTGAAAGGAGGAGTTTCCATTAGTAAGCTTCAAGACAAAACCATAGGTAAAAATATCTGAAATGGTAAGAACCATAACAGGAATGAGACACACAATGCCCAAGAGGAACAAGGTTAACTTGTGTCATAATAGGTGAAGAAGGAAAATATATGATAATGTTGTGATTGATATATCTATCAATAGATGGAATTTTTAACATTATTGGTACACACTTTTCCATTTCCAACTTACAAACAATACTTTAATACGAAGTTGTATTTTATATTTATGCTTTTTAAGTTTTCTAAATTTTGGTGGATGGGGGTTTGAAATGGACTCATCAAGAAAGAGGTCCATGTTTACTAAATTTGAATGGTCTTGAGATACAAGACTTGTGTGGATGAAATACAAGTCAAGAGAGGAAATTGGAATATTCGATAAGTCTTGATAGAAAAGACTTGGGTAGACAAGGTCCAAGTCAAAGGAGGAAATCAAGATTTGATAAGTACTACAATATGAGACTTGGGTGGATAGGTTCCAATTCAAAGGATGGAATCACTTGATTTGATGGTTCCTAAAGTACTAGACTTGGGTAGACAAGTTCCAAGTCAAGGGATGTATGATTAGATAAGTCTTCGATGAGATCGAGAGACAAATGCGATGTTAGAAGAAGATTTTGACATGGGGAATATGTTGATATTCATATTCACCTATGAATGAAAGAGTATGAGGAAAGAAGGATGGATCTCTAGATGTATACCTAGGGCTCCTTATAGGCCGTAGAGAGGAGATATTCAATGTTTCTCCTTCTAGGTTGTGAATTAGTTGATTTGACAAAATATTTGCAATTAAAGTGTGAAAAGGTTGTATAAGGATATTCTTGGGTATACGTACCTCAAAGAATGTACACATGTAGATGTCTTGATAGGTAGGAATCATCATTGATGAGATGCCTACAAGATTGATCATGTGAGGTATAATGGACACGAAAGGTTGCGTTGTTACAAGTGTCCAAGCTTGTTGTGGTTGTATTTCAACAACAAGACTAGAGATGTTAGGCGTAGGAGCCAGAATGGAAAGAATAGAATCAATATCAATAGTTCTTGATGATGGACCATATTTTGTAGTATCAAGGGTTGAAAGAGATTCTTGGAGAAAATTCAAGATCTCGTTAGATGTTAGAAGATTGTTGTTTGAAAATAGGTTCAATGTCTATTTAGGGAAAATGGAAGAAAATTTGTAGAAAAATGGATTGGTTTGAAGTGGTAGATATGTGAACTTCATCATGATCTTGTGAAAATTCAGTATGTATAGAAGTGGGGACAACATTCAACTCTTCATTAGAAGTAGAATTTGATGTGTCATCGGTTTCTAGAGATTTTCATCAAAATCTATGGAGATGGTTCCATCATCAATTAAGTCTTGGACATAATGATGAAGAGGTATACAATTATTAGTAGAATGACCATGCATGTGATGGTATTCACAATAGTCAATGATGCATTGTATGATGTAGGATTAGGTTCCCTATCAGAAAAGGGTTTCGTAGGTGGATATTCAATCATGTTAGCCTTTACTAATTGTTGAAAGGAACTAGATAGACTCTCTCTCGAGAGGTGTAAATTGACATTCAACGTTGCATGAGTAGTGTCATCAATACAGGATATGATGGATTTATAATCAACGTTGTTCGAGGATTCACCATGTTCATGAGATTTTCCCTTTGTATCATGGTTAGGTGGTAGGTCTTTAAGCCACTATGTCTCCATTTTCAATGAGGTCTTGGATGTAGTTACAAATTTATTTGAATTTTTTTATGACCATCAATGCGATGAAAATTGTAATGTGTTAGGTCTATACCAACTGGCTTAGTTCACCTTCAAGGAAGGGTTGTGTAATAGGATAAGTGACCATATTGGCACTTTCCAATTGTTTTAAGATGCTTGAAAGATATTCCCCCAAATACGTATATTGTCTTTGATTATAATCATGAGGAGGAGGAAAGTTTCTCTTTTTGGGATGGTGATAAATGGTTTAGACTTAATCTATTTTAATGATTGTTTTGTAAGTTTTACATGTTGCGATTATCCGTGACACCATCATTGAAAATGTTACGGTTATGGTTGATGTACCTAGGTTTATCATGAGAAGTGCTAGGGTTGTTGTTATTGTTATGATGATTATGATTGTGCCCATTGTATTTATAATGAGGCTTGATCAAGCCTTTAGAAATGAGGGATTTTTCGATTTGAGTTCCCTTTTTGATAACTTCCTCAAAGTTGTTAAGGCAATGCATTTGCATGTGAAAGGACAACTTGTCGTTAAGGTTAGGGAAAGATATACTAACCATTTATTTCTTAGGGATTGAACATGGGAATTGACTAATGATTCCTCACCATTATTGTAAGAACTGTGCAAATCTCTCATTTTTTCATTGTTTGGCATTACACAAATCCATCATGGTTATTTTATAATCAAGGTTGAAAGATAAGTGTTTGACAAACTTCTCTGAAAGGTCTGCGAAGGTAGAAATAGATCCCTTTGGAAGGTGTAAGAACCAATCCAAATCTTGTCCACCTAGACTCTTAGGAAAGAGGTGCAAGAGAAAGATGTCATTGTAAGCCACCTCTTGGCATGCCATGAATAATTCCTTGACATGCTCTATAGGATTGGTTTTTCCTTGTATTTGTCAAATTTGGGCATCTTGAAAGAGCGTGGGAAGGGTATGTGTAAGATGTCCATGTCAAAAGGGTATGGACACAATTCATCAAAATTGAATTGTTTGTGTTGTTTTTGCATGCCCAAAATGGTGTCCTTCATCATTTTCCACTCTTGAGAAAATGGTGAATTAGTTTTGGGATGAATGGTGATTTTTATTCAGTATGATTGTTGTTTTCGTTATTGGTCTTAAAATTATTTTTGAAGGTTTCGTCACTTTTCTTCATGTGTTTGATACCTTTGGTATCATTGTTAGTGATTATAGAGGATAGGTGAGCCAATTGTTTCACCATTGCATTGATTTGATCAAGCAAGGCTTGGTTAGGATTAGAGGACAAAGCATTAGATTTTCCTTTATCATTGGAATTTGTTTTACTTGGTTCTTCATTGTCATGTTTTTTTACTTGAATAATGGACCCTTTGGGGATTTAGTTTGCAATTTTAAGGCTTTCAATTCATCCTCATCAAAGTCCGAGGGAAATATTTCTCCCATTGCGAGGAGACAAAGAAGGAATTGGTCTTTGTTTTGTTGTAAAGTGGCATCAATGGAAAGGTTTTAAGTTGGTCTTCATCCTCTTCATCCGAGATGATATGGAAAGGATTTCTTTCCTCCCATTAAAAATTACTATAATCACGATGTCATGTTCCCACCATTTTTGAAAGAGGGGAGGAACAAGAAGAGGTGCGATAGAAAACTCAACCCTTAGAAAAGTGAATGCTAAGATGGAAGAGGGAAAAATATAAAAGAGCTCGATACTTAGAGAAATGAGTGGTAAGAGGGAAGAAGCAAAAATGGTTAGTTGATTTCTTGAATCTTAATCAAAATTAAAATTTAAGAGGAAAGGGACTAAATGAGGTTAGATGTGCTCTACCCATTAACAAAAATGGGTGTTAAGGGAAGAGAGACTTGACAAGGTGGACGCGATCAACTCTTAATCAAAATGAATGATAAGAGTGATGAAGCGATGAAGTGAAAAGGTTAACTCTGAACAAAATGAATGTTAAGAGGAATGAAGAAGTGGGAGGCTTCACGATACTTAACAAAATGAGTAATGTTAAGGTGGAAGAGACTTAACAAAGTGAACATAATCAACTCTTAACAAAAATGAGTGATAAGAGTGATGACAAGAGGGTGAACTTCAAAACACTTAACAAAGTGAATGATGTTAAGGTGGAAGATGGATTGAAATGTTAATTTAGAAATTATCAACAAAATGAGTGTTAAGCAAGATGAAAGGGTTGAATGAGATTTACAAATCTTTACAAATGAATTGAAAGAGGAAAGAGGTGAAATAAGGTTAGTGTACTTAACTTGCGAAAAAATTAGTGTGAAAATAAGAGATTAAAAACATCATGGAAGATGCTCAATTCTTAACAAAAATGTGTTAAGGGAAGAGACTTAGGAAAAGTGATGAGGTTGCTCATCTTTTAACAAGGTGTATGTTAAAGGGTATACTTGATAAGTGGATGAAAAAATGTCAAATCTTAACAAAAAGTGTGTTAAAAGAAAAAACTTAAGAAGATGGTGAAAGAGGTCTACTCTTAACAAAATGTGTTGAAAGAGGAGATACAATAAAGAAGAATAAATACCCAAAAACAACAAAGTGAATGTCATCCCAAGGGGTGAAGTAATGACAATGAAAAGGTCTGAATCTCATAAAAATGGAGATAAGAGACAACATGAAAGTGATGGATTAACAAGATCAAATTAAAGAAAAGTGGATGCTTTAAAGAGAGAAGTGAATAAGTGATGAGGATGTTGACAATGCAACAAAGTGATTGCGAAGTATGACAACATAAGAGTGATGGAAGCGAGATAGAATAATGTCATCAATTCAACAAAGTGAATGTGCAATACGATGACGTAAGAGTTATGGAATGCTTAGAGTTCAACAAGATAACGTTAAACTTAAGAATTACGAAAATGAAATATCAAGGTGATTAAGAGAGTGCTTGATTGTGATAAAGTGAGTATCAAATGTCAAGACTTAATGAAGAGGAATGAAAGTGCTTAAGTGTAGATATGGATGTTTGTAACCCAAGACTTAGACACATTTACAAAGTGACAAAGGTGGATGAGATAGAAAATGTGAATGACAAAAGTGAAACAAAAGTTTGTACACACGAGAAAAATGAAAAATGATGTAGTGAAAGTTTTGGCCTCTACCTTAGATTGTCTTGGACAAGGCGTGGCTTCCTAGGTGGTTCACTCAACTAGGTGTCAGCAAGTATACCCAAGCAAGCGCGACGCTATTGCTAGTGGAAGATTTACTTTACCCCCTTTGAAACCCTAAGAAAATATCTTTCTCAGAATGAATCGCACTAGGGTCACCACTACTAGATATCCATGACTCTAACTCACTTTACTAGTCAGTTGGGATAAAAGGTGCCCATTTCATTAGCTAGTTCCCTCAATGTGCTGACTACTTTGGGGTTCCTGTGGTAATCCTCAAAATATTTTTATGGCTTATGCCAAGAACTTCCCACAGTTATGTGGATGGGTTTTTACCCTTATCCGAACCTGCAAATATAGTGTGTAGAAAAAATGTTCATTTTATCTTGTTTATTAGCAATTTCACACACATAAAGTATGATTAGTTTTGAAGCGCACAAGAAAAGGAAACCTCTAGTTAGTATTTTTAAGTGTTTAATCAACCTTCATGAGAGTGGGTCCTACAAGCAAAGATTATATTGTTCTCTTGAGGTAGGTAGAGGCCAAGATGATAGAAGCAAGTTAGTGTTTTTGATTTCCTAGACCGCTTAGAAAGCATAAGGAAAGAGCATATGCAAACAAACTTTGATTAAAAAAAAAATTTGATTAAAAAAAAAAATGAGAAATGATCATGTTTGATTCCCAAGATCGCTTATAAAAGCGTGAGAGAAGAGCATATGCGTGATCGCACAGTGATTAGTCTTACCAAAAACAAAAAATCGACAAAGGAAACACAAGAAAAACACATTACAAAGTGTTAGTCCTAGTTATAAAATGATAAAATGTGTACAAAATGGTAAAAAAATGGGAAAAAGGTGAACCAAAACTTCCAATAACCCTATATGAGCAAATTTCACGATTAGGTGAAATGGGTACAAGTGATGAAAAAGTGAGCACAAAATGGGTCTAAAAGCGAGTGTAGGTTGATAAAATGTCTCGAAAATGTGAAGAAGAAATATCTAATAGCCTTGCAAAAAAAGGTTTACAATTAGTTTAGTGGATGTATAACAACCAAAAAAGAGAGGCGAAAGATGCCTAATGAAGGTTAAAAATACCCCTTTTTAATGAATTAAGGGAAATAAACAAATTAATTAACGACTTGAAAAATTGATGCAAGGTGTGAAGCACCTACTTTAATTAATGAAACAAAGGAATTAACTAAAAAAAAGATACCACGAACCTAAAAATATATGTAAACAAAAGGAGTAAACTAAAAATTAGAAACAACTAAAGTAAGTCCATGGTCGGATAGGGTCGGGTCCATTAGGTCATGGCTCGATAGTGAGCTAGGGAGGAGGGTGTCGGGTGTCGGGTGTCGGAGTTTGTGGGGACGGAGGGTTCATGGTGGGATCCGGGGACGAGTAGGATCCCGAGTTGAGGGAAAACAGTGTGAGATTCGAGGTGGGTAAATTAGGTCCAAGGTAGTGTAGGTTTTTAGGAAGGGTGGTTAAGGATGGTTAGTTCTTTGAGATGGACAAGCTAGTCGGGGTGGGTGGGAAATGGGTAGAGTAGGGTAGTTGAGTAAATGCGTTTTAGGATTATTTTTTTGTAATTTTTCGTTTTAATTTCTAAATCCATCTATAAATAAAATCCGATTCGTATATATACATGTTTTTTCAATAAAATCTATTTTTTGTTTTTAATTGTTTCGATAAAATATAATCTTTGCTTTATTTTTTTGTGCGAGTATTACAACAAGATGAGTAGAAAAACAAATAATCATGGATTGAAAACCAATTCCAAATGTACTAAAAATGGGAACTTGTAAACAAAAGGACACCTACAAACCAATTTCTATACTTATAATTTGCAAAAAAGAAGACCGTAAATCAACAAAAATTATAAATACAACAAAAATTTTATTTTTTTGTTTGTTTTTAATATGGAAAACTATGGTTTCCATTCCAAATGCTCCCACAAGCTGCACAAAAAAAAAAATAAAATAGAAACACTCTAAGAATAAATTTAATCAATAAAAACCCTCATACAGATGTTAGCAAAGATTAAATTTGCATGAAAAAAAGGAAATGGAAACAAAAAAATGAAAAGAAGATGGGGTGCAACTCCACCAAAGCATGCAAAATGTAAGCTATGAAAAGTCACAATAAAGGGAAAGTAAACAAACTTGCAAACCACCCTAAAAATTTCAATGCAAACCTCAAGTAGGTTGTGAGAGCTTAGAAGCTATGTAACCTTGTGGAATTTTGGGTGATCTTGAATGGCCTCCCAAACATGGGTACAAATTCTATAGACATAATGATTTGGATTGGAAATTTAATAGAGTTATTGTACTGTGAATCCAAGAGGGTTTGATAGAGTGTAAACCTACATTTTATAGAGGCAGAAGTGGTTGGAAGTTATTGAAATGGGTTGAATGCACATGCTAAAAATAACATTGGAGGAGGTTACAATAGTTCCGGGGTCATTTAGGGGCAGTAAATGAATTAATTGCAAAAGTTTCATCTAGAAAGGTGGTTGTACGTGCAATTTTAATTTCCCTACCTTTTTAGGAATCTAGAAGTGTAGTTGACTAGACTAGTGAAGTGGAGTCCAGGTGGAGTCGACTAAGATGAGGATGTGGAGTCCAAGTGAAGTCCATGTGGGTCCAAAGTGGTTGTTGAATGTGCACACTTAATTAATTAACCACTTAATTAATAAATGATAATTAAATTAACAAAATGGGTACTAGGGATTAACTTAATTAATCCAAATGGTGCAATGTGTATGAATTAATCAATTTAATCAATTAATCACAAATGGGTGAATACTTGGATGTCTTAGGACAATACTAAGAATAAGTGAGTGATTTTCGGGTGTCTATAGAACTTATTCACTTTGATACTTTCCATAACCCCACAAACCACACTGTTGCAAAGAGATCTAAGACCAAATTTGTAAATTAGGACACACAATAGAAAAAAGGATGGATAAAGAAAGGAGACTCATGTGCCCACATAAATGAATAGAAAATGAAATGTATTGAAAAATACAAAGAAAGGAGACTCATTCCCCCAAGATATTTGAAACTATAGTATAAACTGAATGCCATGGTGAAAAAGGAGTCAAATACTCCATGCCCCATGTACTAGTCTAAATTGAGTGAAATGAGCCTAAAATTGAGCCAAAACCCTGAGAATGTTGATGGAAACATAGAAATTCTAAGGGATTTGATGTTTCTTCCCCTAGGAAAAATGTGTGATAGGTCGAGGACCATACAAAGATAGTATGACCAACATGTATGGTTCTAAACATGTGTAATTTTATATGAATTTCTATGTTTTTATAGATTTTTGAGTACACATACCCTGTTTTTACCTATATAATATCACATAATTCTTCACGTGTTTCTTTATAAGTGTAGAATATACATAGAAAAATGTCACCTCTTTTCGAGCATGTGTGAAAACCATGCTTTGAGAGCTTGATTCAAAAGAAATAGATATGTGCCCATGCACAAGATGTCTAAGAAGTTGGAGAGGATTTTAGAAGGTTGGAGAGGAGGCCACCTTAAATAACTTGTACTTGTAAAAAGGAATGTGTTTACGCATTGTGCAAACCATGGTACACAAGAAAAATAATGATATCAATACATAGAAACCACATAATTGATAACAACAATATTCTAAATGCATGTAAATACATCAATAATGCAATAAGATGAAATAATTATGAAAAATATGTCATGTAAAATGCATGAAGCCACAAACATGGGACACCCATGGTTTCTCAAGACAATCAAGGAGCTTAGGCATAGAAACAAGAGAAAGCAATAAAAACAAGATAGACATAATGCCAAAAACATGGGACACCCACGGTGTCTCAAGACAATCAAGGCACATAGGCCACAAACAAGTAGTGATATAAAAACAAATGAGTATGCATGAAACAAGAGAGTCAAAACATGATATCATGATATAATAGTCAACACAAGTAAAAGTATGTGATACTGAGATGTTAGCTCTACATAAGACATATGTGTTAGTCTTATTACATAAAAATATAACATATACAAAATAAATGTAATCAATCATAACAAGGACATGAAAAGGAACAATAACACCTAGATTTAGTATAAAAATAGATGCCCCATATGTACATGAAGTGCAGGTGAAGAGAGGACCTACACCTATCATCATGTACTACTTTGTGTATGTCTTGCATCATGCTCAAAATACCTCATGAACACATTTGTAAACATTAAAGAAGCATCCTACCAATCAAGCCAAAGTGATAAATAACATCTATAATGTAAAGTGCTAACGAATCAAGTGAAGTGTACAAGTCTTGATTGTGTAATTTTGTAAATATATGAATGTTTTTATATTTTTAAAGTGTTTAACTATGTAAAAGAAAGTGGATAGCACAATAGGTACCCAAGGAGAACCTCATGAAAATGTGAATCAACCGTCGAAGAGGATAGAGCGTGGGCCTCTATTGTGCCAAAGAATGCACGACTCAAGTGCTAGTGGTGCTTAGTAGTAGGGATGTGTGTGAAATAAGTCATGGGAGATGAAGGAGATAAATGAGGAGTGTGTGAAGTAGAATATTTTGAATTGAGACTTTTTATTAGAATATCATGCCTTGAAAAGATTGTAATTAATTTATATTGATTTTATTTTATTTTTTGCAATAGTGATTGTAATTAGATTGATGTGATATAACATGATGAACATTGGGTACTTCAAAAGTAGACTTGTTAGTGTTAATATTTGGAATTGGAGCATGACCAAAACTCAATGGGCTCGTCCCATTCAATTTCATTGGAGTATATGAGATCTTGGATGATGTAGTGAGGCATGATACATTGGTCAATGAAGTGAACAATGCAACGATGATAGTCACAATAAGTAGAATCAAATCTCTTACTATGAGAGTTTTCATATCAAACTCAAGTAGTGGAGGGAGAGACACGAGGTTACACTCAAGTAATTATGGAAGAATAATATGTGGAGCACAAGGGAGACACATAAATTTCCATTTTGTATGTTGTGAAGAAGGGTAGACAACTACAAAAGGATCACTTAGGATATCAAGTTATTAATCATAATTGTCATCATAAGGAGGAGGTATTGCATTTGTAATCTCTTTGTGATTAGATGGATCTTGTTGTATGTCCAAAGGTGGATTATATATTATTATAGTATGCTCATTGGGTATAGGGGATATAACTTTTAATACCCATTTAGGTTTGGGAACTTGAGATGATGGTAGAGGAGAATTTCGTGTATGAAAAGAGTAAAGTCCTCACACTCAATTTGTTGAATTCGGCTATGTAGAGAATAGGATTCATCATCACGATGTATGTTAATTCCAAGATAATGTAAAAGTGATGACATCTAATGTTTATAAGCCAATACTAGGGGTAGTAATGAGTAGGTAACAAAGTGATGTAGTGTTCATTGAATAACTCGGATAAGATATCATATTGGCTAGCATTATTTTCAAACCGAAGAGGTGTAATCTATCGGGGTTGCCTTAGTAATTGAGATTGATCATTGGTGCCTCTATGTAGGAATTTCACTTCACTTGTATGGGCACACATATTATGCATAATGTGGGTATCACATTGCTTCTCAGTGAGATTGGAAGTAGATTGATCATGATGTGTAGAGACATGATGGACATGGGCATTAGAAGAATCTTTGAGATGATATATCACACAATTGAGAGATGTGATATTAATATTCATAGCTTGAAGTTAATCTTAAAATAATGATGTATATCTTGAAGAGATTATAAGATAGAATTATGAAAGGTGTCATCATTACTATAATAGAAGGAGATGAAATATGAATCAAAATTGAATTAACATGGGAAGGTGTCGTATTATTAGGGATAATTGTTTCTTGCATAAAATTTATGAGATTATCTTTATGTGCTTAATGACATTGTAGCAAATCATATAAGGAGACTTGAGGAATTTTAACATGGGCCATGATGGCGAGAAAAATGATATTAAATACTCCAATTAGGTAGTAAATAATAAAGATCAATGTGTGGAGGATCGAAAATGAAAATATCATATGAGGTAAGACCCAAAAGTGATGTTGAGAAAAAAGTGACCATCGTCAAATTAATAAAATGACCATATATGAAAATATAAATTTAATTTGAAAAAACTAAGAGAGGTATTTTTGAATATGATTATATGGAAGAAATACCTCCAAGGAATTTTACCAAAAGTGTATATTTTTCTGATTATGCCCTAATTACTAAAAATAATAATTTTAAATTTTGAAAAATGTGCTAAAAATTAGGAAAACAAAAATAAATTTTCATTAAATATATAAAAATTAAGAATAAAATCAAAATAATTTGAAAATAGAGATGTTATGCTTGAGATATGCAATAAATGTGAATTGACAATTCAAAGCCCTAAAAAGAGACCCAAAGGGTAGAACCGACCATGAAACCCTAGGGAAAATTTAAAAATTAGTTTGAGGTTAGAAAATATGATGAAATATGAATACAAACCCTAGAAAATTGATGGATCTGAAACCAAGTAGGAAGGAGAATCCCAACGAGGTAGACTCACCAAAATGTTTACACCCTAATTAGATTTAACATGAAACCTAATTTATTTTAGTGATTTAGTACACTAAAGGATGTAAGGGTTAGCAACATGTGGATATTCTAATTAATTAACTTCCAACATTAATTGCTACAATCATAATAATACTTTTATACTAGTAATTGATATGTTAAAAAGCTACAAACTTAACAATACAAAGGGACAAGTGAATTTAGTTGATTATAGATGATTATGGAAGGTTTTGGGAGGATGGATTGTAGGTATAAGGAGATTTAGATTGAAACAAGCTTCATTCTAGACTATCATCGAAAAATGGATCGAGGCGGGGACTCCGTACCAATATGTCGAGAGATGTACCATATGGTGTTGAGCCTTACATGCGGTCTTGGACTTGCTCGATATGGGCTCTCTAACTTTTTGACACTATCGGTGGTTTAAAAATCTTTGTCACTGTCAAACCCTAGTTATGGATCATGATGTGAAGCTATCTCAATCCTCTAGTCATCATCTCAAAACCTAGTCATGGATGAGAAGTCATGAAAAACAAACATTAGTTGGGTTATGGGCACCCCCATGCACTACTGACATTGGCATTAATCCAAAAGGCCTCAACCCACACGTCATTCTCCACCTAGTAAGTGATATATGAATGAATGCAAATAAGTTTGACAAGTATCTTTGACAATCCTTGAATTGAGTTTGCTCTTGTTAAGATACTTAGGAAAGGGATCTTTGAGTGTTTATAGATGAGAGAGATTGTTTTCTTGACTGTAAGGCACTTCAAACTGTAGAGATCATTGCCCTAATGACCCTAGATATGTTCTTGTGAGATTTAAGGAGCCATGGGTGCCTTTTACAAGTGTAGGAAGTGAGTGTATCAATGTAGTTCCATATGATTTCTAGGTTAACAAATGAGGTAGTGTTTACTTGCTTATATCCGAGTTTTGTAGATGATTTATCTATGAAAGGACAACCTAGAGAGATTATAAAACCCAATAAAAATATGAATTTGAAAACAAATTTAGAGAACATGTCGATCAAGATTGTACAAGTCGAGGCATGACTAGATGCACTATCCTACCGACCAATATCTACGACCACGCTGGGAGGAAAACAAGCCATTTGAAGTTTGGAACATGTTGATTGATGTTTTTCTATAGATTTTATGCATTGTGTGCTCATAATTTGATGACATGTCTATGCGCAAGGATAAACAAGCTAAACATGTAACCTCAAAATGTACTAAGTAGGAATGAGAAAGTTATATTTATCTTAACAAGAGTGCATTATTAGAATTAGTAGTGTTAAAGAGTGAATTTCTACATTTGAGTTTCTACGAGACACTTTAAAAGGCTCCTAGGCATTTATTTGTCATTACAATTCATGATTTTGGGATATTTGTGTCTCATGTGTTCGGTTATTTGTTCACACTAGGCATATTGGCATATTTATTGACATCCAATGGTTCTAATATATTCTCCTAACCACTTTAGATGCTCATTTCTCTCTCTCCTACCCATTTAGACCCACCTTTGGCTCCATATCCATGGTGTCATTAATGTTCTTAGGTCCTTCCCACTCATAAGGACATGACCTTTTTCCATTTTTTCAATTTTTTTCAATGATTGATGTTGATTTGGGTGCTATTAGGGTCCTATATTTGAAATAAGTTTCTCTATTTAAATACACGTGCATTGTATAATTTGTTTGGATCCAAGAAATACAAGGAATGCACTTGTTATTCATAGGAATCTATTGAGTACTTGCAAGCATGTAGGAGAAACCAATCATTTAATAGAGCATTTGTTATTAAAGCACATGAGTTAATTTTAGGGAAACTAGTGAAGGACTCATTCCACACAACGTTAGAGTTCATGTTGTTATTAGAATTATTCCATTTATGAGGTTTGTTGTTTTTTTATATTGTTATTGTTTAAGGGCTTGGCAAATATCATGATATTTTTACTATTCTCTAGTTTGACATAATCCTCAAAATGTATGTTATTTTCTTTACAATTCATCAATGACATTGTCTACACTTTTGACATCGAAATAAGATTACCACTTTAGACAATAAAAATGAGATTAATGATTTGTACATAATATTTTATTCATTACTAGATTTATTAATGAAAACATTATCACACATATCGATCTCGCCATAAATTAAATACACCTCTAAACCTTACATTTAATACTCTTCTATAGTTTTAAAATTAGTTAATTATACTCTAGTTAAAAGCAATGAATTGGTTTCTAAATCACTTGCAATTTTGTAGTAATCCATTCGAACATATCTTACACCTTTGTAGTCCAAAGCTGACTTTTTACTTCACCCATTTATATCAGTCTTATTTATTTTGGATGAGCCCATTGAAAGTCGCTCTCAAACATTTATTAAATGATAAAGCAAACTATGTGTAGGGGAGAAATCAACACAAAATTAATCCAACAGACCTGGGAATGAACTTTTTGTTCTTAAAAATTGCATTTTTATAAACGAATTGAGCATTTCAAAGCTAAATTTGGCTGTCGTTTTGTTTTATTAGATTCCTTCTTTATATGGGAAGGTCAGACTCCTTATCCACTTATTAAATGCACACATTTTTTATGTGGCCGCCAATCTAACATATTGATAGCTTACCAAGCTACCCATCATGATATGGTAAATACACAATTTTAAGAGGAATCGAGGTCAGTTCGGTATATTCGAGTTGTATAAACTCTCCACAATTTTGAGGTCGAGGGTCCTTGCCACGTAAAGTTATGAGAATTGAATCTTCCACCTAGGGGAGAGGGGGTCAATAGGTGAACATGGTCTAATAATTGACATGACTATTGATCACACAATACACAATAGTTGTCAGAGTACTATGTAGTAGTTATTTATTTTTGACATAATAATTATGTAGAGTAGCCAATCACATATGACATGTAAGACCTCTCACCCATATACAAGTTTTAAAAAGGGTAACTCAAATTTATTATTTTAAATCAATTCAAAATATAGTTTTCCCTCCAATTGAACATTCCAAAGAGCTAACACAAATGTGAACTACATATTGGTGAAAAAATCACAATCCCATATGATAAACAATTGATTTTGTGGACCCCTTAATTTAGGGTGTACTAGCCCCTCTCCCCTAAACTTAATTATTAAGTGGTCTTGAAGTTGTGTGTGTGTGTGTGTGTGTGTGTGTGTGTGTTTAAGGTAGATTAAAGTTTCATTTTCTTTGTTATGAGTAAATTAGGAATAGCACTAGGATACACTTTGAAACATTAAAAAGAAAAAGTGTAGCATTAAATTATTTTTAATAAAAATAAATGTTTTTATAGACAGATTAATTAATACATATATCTTAAATACATTTATATTTTTGATATCAAAAATTTTAGAATCCCTTTTTAAATATGAAGAAAAATTGTCGTCTAACATAAAATTATTTTTAACAAGAATAAACATTATATGATTAATAATATATAGCTAAGAATAAATAGATATCTTAAGTGTATATAGGTCTAAGGTAGATTGAAGACCCATTTTATCTTGTAGAAATAAATATGAGAATTAAAATTACAAAGATATACATACATACACACACAATATATATATATATATATATATATATATATATATATATATATATATATATATATATATATATATATATATCTAAGTATTTTAAAGAAAAGAAAGTTGAATGATCATGGAGGTTTTGCCACATGACGAACAACAAAGCCCTAACTCGAGGTAAACAATGCAAGGAAGCAATAAGGAGCAAGAAGAGGTTGATGAGCAAGGTGGTGGATAATGGAGAGGAAGGCCCTATTTTGGAAGCAACTATAGATATGGAGGAAAGAGAGATTGGAGATAGGAAGCAAATGATAGCTCTAGGCCAAAACTAAGATAAGGATCAACTAGAAGAAAAGAATAGACTCCTTGATGGAGATCATCTAGAGATACAAGCTGAAATTCAAGATTGGGCTATAGAAAAGGTGAGAGGAAGTTGCGAGGTTCTTGCTTATTGGGAGGGTTCTAAGTATAAGGAGTATGTAAGAAAGACGGTGTAGGGTATATTTGAGACAATGCCTCTCCAAGAAGATGTAGAGGATGATGATATCATCTTAGAAAGATATAATTTGGTATCACATAGAAAAGTCAAATCTAAGAATAAGGATCAACCAAGTGTTATGGTAACAACGAGTGGTTGCTAGCTCCAAAAACTTGGCTACATACAATTATTGAACGCAGTACACGCTTTTTGCTGATTTTTGCTATTGGTTTAGAACTTTGTTTCTAGGGTGGCTTTGAATAGCTCTCTTTGTATGTTGACCTTTAGCCAACTGTTTTGGTTGTATGTGTTGCCCTATTTTTAACTTTAAGTCTTTAATTTGGTATCTTAACGTTATATTTAGTATCTTTATGTAAAAGGAATGAGACCTTTTCTAAACTTATCTTTTAACCTATTATCAAAAATAAAAATATTTATATATAAGATATAACAATTTTCAATTATTTTTTTAATTGAAAAGAAAAATTACCCACTAAAAATTAAATAAACATCAAATTTTAGATCCATTATTTACACATCATCACCATTCCTTTTATATAATTGTAAATGACACCCATATGCACATGATAACATTTGATAATATAGTCGTCATTGAAGAGTATTGTTTACATTCTGAATGACCTAAACCAGAAAAAAAAAAGGGTAATAGAATAATTCAAAGGCGATCTTAAATATTGATTAAAAAATTAAATACACATTTTTTCCCCAAAGCAATCATCTCAAATATAGAATAAGTTTATTCAGTTTTCTTTCCCTCGAATATGCACTGGAAATCCACCAACTATTCTGGCAGATGGAAAGAAAGAGGTCCTGTCTTCCTTCGTCTGCTCCCATCTGTATATATTGAACACTTTGTAATGAATAAAAATTGAGAGGAACTCACAAATAATTTCATTCTCACCTCTTAATCAATTAGACCATTTAAACTTATAAGAGATTAGTTCTTACCACTATTCATCAAATGGGTATGTCGCATATGGATCTATACAGTAAGTCATTAATCTGTAAATTTAATTAGGATATTTTCATTATGAGGCAGTTGCAATCTAAAACATAGGTAGGTGCTCTGGTGGTTTCTTGTTTTTTGGACGGTGTATATTTACCGCTTTTTGTTTTAACTTATTGTAAATTCAATTATTTTGTGTATATTGATCTATCGATAAATTCGAATTAAAAAAACATAAATGATGTTTTAAATACCTGTAGTTGGTTACAAAAGATGTTTTGAATACCTGTAATTGGTGACAAAATAATGAAGAAATAGAGTAATCTGAAGTCTAGCCAATTCTGCACCCGGACAGAATCTAGGTCCTGCTCCGAATGGCATAAACAAGTCACTGGTTCTCCACATTTTGCTTTCCTATATATGTGAAAGAGTTCTCATCATTAAAATTAGATACAAGATTGTGGGAGCAACAGCACCCTTAAAATATAAATAACCCTGTTTGGGAAATAGATAGCAGACTCTTAACTTACTTGATCAATCTCTTGCCAACGCCATGGATTGAATTTGAGAGAATCCTTGTAGAAATCTTCATTGAGATGAACTGCAGAAAAAAATGGCACTACAGACCACCCTTTGGGAATAACATGATCTACACAAGTTAAAAAGCACAAAAGATGATTCAAGAATTTTATGTTTAGTGAATTTTTCACTCAATAAAATAGCAGAGGGTGTAGGATGGAGTAGCATAAAAACATTGCAGCTTTGGATTTGAACTTGCCCTTATATTTGATCTCTTCTATTGTTTCACGGAAGACAGATATAGCTATGCCTCCTAAGCGAAGTGTTTCTTCTAAAACCTGAGTGAAATGCCAGAAACAAACATTGGGGCTTAATGATTTCAAACATACAAAAATTTATTAAGCCGTTTGAAATTTTGTAAATGTATTAATCTTGGTAACCAGAGAGTTTATACATACACATCTGGTGAATTTCATTGATCTATAATCATCCCATGTCAGTATTTCCTTGTTTCTGTTTCTTCTCACTGAATCATTCTCCACCTATAAAATTCATGTCATAAAAGAAAAATTCAAATTCAAACAATAGTGATGTTGGTAGAGGAGAAGAGGAGACAGACAAAACATAAAATCCTATGTAAGAGTGCCTTCTAAAGGGGAAGCTCAACAACCTCAAACACCCAAAAAGAGATTGCTGACCATACAATAAGAACGGAGAGACCATTGATCCTACTGTGGAAGGTTACCATATAGGTAACAATGCAATATAATGTGAAATAGTAATTTTTGACTGTGGGATCAACGGACTGTCCAAAGTATGAATGTATGCGATCTTTCATAAAAACATAGAGAATAGTTAATCATTTCAATAATTCATTAAAAAGTTATTTCATCTTAATGCTCACTCTAATACAATACAAAAAAATTCTAAGCACTGTATGAAAGGCCATTAGGACTGGTACTTATTTTTATTTGCTTGACCAAGTACCCACAATCCCTTAAATCTACACTAAGTTGTAGTTGTAGCAGCTTATCATACAGTTTTTATATACTCATATAAGTTTAGAGCTGTTTTTTTCATTGTGATACCCTTTAATCAGCATACTTTTCTATAGTCTATAAATTGTGTATATTTAGAATTAGTTCTCAAATTCAAACTAAGATGTATTCCTAATACCCTCTAATACTTGTAATAATTAGTTTTGTTTTTGTTTAGGTGCGTGTACTTAAAAGGAATTTGAAATCAAGTGGCCATAATATATCGGTGAAGTGGGTTGGTTCACATACATACCAAGTTATAAATTATTTCTTACTAATATAAAAACCCAAAAGAGATGAAATCTGAATACCCTTCAATCTTCGACACTAGCCTGAAATAGCAGGATTCTTATCCTCCGATAAGAAGCGGACTCAAAGAGTACATACCTTCTCCTGGTAGGAACTAAGATCATCTTGATGTATCTCAATTTGACAAGGAATTGTCTTAATTGCTCTTAATTGCCTAGCTAGTGCAGGTTTATGTAATATTGTTGTCTATCATTTGTAGTGACTTGACTGACTACTCTGAGAAGTATATTCGAATGTATGTAAAGGAAAATTCGTTGCTTACCCTGAACTGCTCCACAGCTTCAGGACATTGTGTAAGAAAATATATGGCAAACGACATGGTCTTGTCTGTAGTTTCATGACCAGCAAACAGTAGAGAAATAATGAAAATGACAACGATTTCTTGTGAAAGATTGTCTCCATCAAGAATCCTTTTCAGAAAATAATTATGTTTTACTCCATCAGGACTACATCTCCTCTTGTCAATTATTTCACATATCTTGCCTATCAAATCCCTCCTTGCCTAATAATCCAGCAGGCTAACACAATATTAGTTAAAGAAAATAGGTGATAGTGAATTCTATAATAGAGGCCTTCGAGTTCAATTAGAAGAATGTGAGAAGAGTTATAACCTTCATTGCTTTTAAATATGCAAACCCTGGTATCTTTATTGGTAAGGATATAATTCCTCCAACGAAAGCACAGAATATGGGAGCCATTTCATTTATTTCATCTTCTGTTTAAATACCCAGAAGTTGATTTGCCATCAAGCTGATTTCTAGCTGCATGGTGTCTACATGATTAGTGTCACCAACCAATCGAACAAAATTACATATACAGAAAGGACTTGTTGCAACTCTAAAACTCTAGATTGTAAAGTTATTATGATTCCCTTCCTATTCTTATGTCCATAAAATGGAAAGAAGGAAAATTAAATGTAGTTTTCTTGGATTTTTACATTCAACCTCAAAGAACATCTGCCTATCTTTCCATGTACTCATTGTCTTTTGTAGAATGATCTGAATATCTGTGATAAAATTGTTTTTCACCTTCTTTGAAGTCATTAGATTTACAACAATACCATGAATTTTCCTGTGAAGGTCTCCATGAATGGAAATCAAACCTTTCTTCCCTACCATTCCAAGTCTCTAAAAGATTGTGGATAGCCTGCTCTGAACAGCCTTCCTTCATTTTGTAAGATATATCTATTGAAGCTTGGATCTGCAGACATGACAGTACGCCTTCCAAAGAGCCTGCAGGAGAAGATCTTTCCATACCTGCAAAATTCAAGACATATATGAAAGTGCCCAACATTAGAAAGAGTTGAGAACATGAAATGCTAAATATGAAACTCTTCATTGCATTTTGAATTATATCCAACCTTTTCACAGAGTCTTCAACAAATGATGGAGGGTGTGAGCCTGATACACTTATATACCATCTGAGAGTGTGACCTATTATAGGCCATCCCTTGGAACCTGGAGGCAAATTGGAACTCCTAGAATTGTCCTTTTTGATCCAAATGTACACAGGCCATAAAATAATTAGCAAAGATACAACTACTGCATATGGGAATCCCTCCATGAATTTGAAGGATTCTTCCATGTCTTGCAGAGTGACAATTCAATTCCAAATGGTTCTTAGTTTGTTTATAAGGCTTGACATTAGCATCATTTCACAAAACCAACTGCACATTGTGTCATGCAAATTGCTTGCTCACTTTAATGATTGCATTAAGTCAAACATGTTTATAAATTTTGCAGAATGTTTTTAATGCCAGACACCCAAACCTTGGAAATGCACAGCTACCACATAAATTTGACCGGGATCCACAAACGTGTGCATAAATAATTGTAGTTTCCAGAAGTATCAAACTTTGACAAGGTGGCCACTCACTAGTTTTTATTATTAAAAATGCCTAGAATGGATACTTAATTGTCTTGCCTTGTAAACATCAAAACGTTTTCCTCTCCTAAAAACTAGGGTCCATTGCTTTAAAATGTGACATAATAATTTATATATATTTTATTTTCTTTATGAAGGGGTGTCAAGTAAAAATGTTGCAGGATGGTATATGTATAGGTTGATTATTATTTATTTGGTTGATAATATATTTGATAAATTAGAGGAGGTAAATGAGTTTTCTGCCTCTCTTAAATTTAATGCTACATTTGATCAATTTAATGAGTTATGGCTGAAGTTGGTGGAATTCTTTCGGTGAATGTCATTTAATTGAACCAAAGACTGATGTTGTTTTATGTTTTAAGGGTTTTTTAATAGGTCAACTCCACAATGAGGATGGTTACCAAAAAGTGGTTGGAAAAATATCTTGGTCTTGGTTTTGAGGAAGAGCACCGCCCTTCATTATTCCATAATTTCAAAATTTGCCTACCAAATTTACTTCTTTTTTAGTGTCTTTTTATTATTCATAATATTGGAATTTTTTGGGAAGATTTTTAATGTCATATAAACAGTGAAGTGGGCAATATATGCTCTAATGCTCTTATATGTGTGGAGATTGACTTTAGCAAATGTCTTTAGATAGGATGATTCTAAAATAGTGTAATTTTCAATGGATTTATATTTTAGATTATTAGAATATGACATTTAGGTGTCGATTTTGTCATCAAAAAGGTTATCATCATAAATCTTGTCCTCAAGCTTGAGGATATCCTAAACAAAAAAAGGGGTATCCTTTCAAATCTAAAAGTTAGTTGTATGAGCCTCTTTTATCAAAAGCTAAGGTCAATAATATTGAAGATTTACACACTTCAAAGGCGGAGAAAGAGAAAGATGAAGGCCTCAAAAGTCGGGAAGGAAGATATCGATCCTACATCGAAGATTTCGAAAGATGTAAGTAGGGGATCTCTGCTTGTGAGAGCTAGTTGTTAGTATTGTTCTAGTAGGAGGAATGAAGAGAGCCATGAATATGAACGTTCCGATTGACACTTGGATCAATTCTCAATTGAAATACTTAATTCTAACCTTTAAAGTAGTTGTTGTTGGTCCTTGTCGTGGGGTTAGACTCGATAAAAAAAGAAGGGAAAAAAGACAAGAGATGTGGTGCTTCTTTGAGATGAGTTGATTAATCAATTAATCCACAAATATTTTTCAAATTATCGATATAATAAAAAAGGTAAAAAGAAAATTCTAATAATACCGAATGAAAATCGAATAATTTATTTTGATTGACTTAACTATTTACCAAAAATAAACACTAATCAATTTTCCTTTACTCAAAGCACTTAACCACTTTTGTTTCTTTCTCTAATATAATTAAAATAATCTAAGCTCCATAATAAACCATGATTGTAGACGATGAGATTGTATTTAAAACTTTATAGTCCCAAATTAAAATGATCTAACCTAGGTAATGGACAAGAAGATGGGGTTGCAAGTAATGTTTCATATTCCCAAAACTTGATCATGACCTCTATCCCTTGTAGGCTTGGTATTCCTTGCAATAGAAAATATTATTTAATAAAAGCTTCCACTTTAAGTAAGAGAGGGGCTTCTTATCCCACTATGGACAAGTGGTAATAAGGAAACGTGGACTCATAATATCCAAGGAAAAACATATTGAAAGAAGTATCACTTATGCTTTCATAAGAGGTACGTAACCCCATACTATAGTTTAACCATATAATTGACGGAATAATAAGCAGAAACTCTAAAATAAGGGGTTTGACTTGGTTATTAATCAATAACATAAGTTTATAGATCATCTTGCTTGGTCATTCATCTATTGATATTGGACTAAACGTATTTGACAAGATGGCCATGGCCACATATAAGGTTTTTAAAATTAATGCAAATATTTTGAATATATATTTTTAAATGTTAAAAATATTAATTTTTGAAATGTTGATTGGTGACGGATGATTTCAATGTAGATCCATTAATATTATGGAATTGAAAAACTTCGTTGTCATCTTAAAAAACAACTTCTAAATTTTATTGTGTTTTTAAGATGTAATGATTTATTTTTTCGAATTTTGTAAAAAAGGAAAATTACATATATATGACGTTCAAATGAACATCAAATTTAAAATTTAAAGATTCCCTTTAATTGTCAAATAGATATAAAATCTAAGATATTCCATTAATTGTTAACATCTCATGAACATTAGAATCCACCACAACCCTTAATTATTATTATAACTTATACTTCTTAAACATACAAGGAATCCCTTAGTATAGTCCTTGTTGGCGAGAAAAATTGTTGAGTGGACAAATTGATGGTTATCTAACCAACGTCTCCGAGGGCTCTAGGTCCCTCTACTTGGGTGGTGCAACTCCACTTTATTGTGAATGAACAAAAATAAAAATTCATTGTTGGCCAAGAGGTCGGGGATCCAACGAGCACACTCCATTGTACCTATGGCAAATGCTTACAATAAATTATAAGGGAGGAATTTGCTGAAAGATGGGGGAAGGGGAGTGAGAAATTAGACAAGGGGAATTAACTATACGAGTAGAAAATCATATTCTCACCAAAGTTAATTAGAAAGTTCACATCCACAATTTATAAGAAAGAAACAAGAAGTTCGAGTGTCAACGACCAAAGGAAACCATGCACACAAAGTTGCACACATTCATGAATCATGAAAATAAACAATCCCTTTCTTTATTGACATTCTTCATCAAGTTATACAATGCTGGAAGTAGAGGGAAAAAGTGAAGGAAAGTAAAAGAATTGCTATTTATCTTGCTTAGCTCAAAAAATATCTCTTGAGTGTACAAAATTGACAACCCTTAAGAATGAGGGTGTCATTACATTATATAGAACAAGAAATGACTCTTCATCTACCCCCATGTGTCTTTTCACTTGCCTTTTCCACTTGTGACTCTTGGTATTCCATTAAGTCCCCTTTTATAAAATAAGGGTGACTTATTACATTTTTAGACTATAGTCACATTAATGAATAAGACAAAAGTGAATGATTGCTCACAATGAAGAATTAGAAAAAAGGGGGGGGGAGAAGAGGAGGAAGAATGAAGAGAGAGGAGAAGAATGCTCCGTAGCATGAATGGGGATCCCTCCACTTTTGATGAAGAACTTGCCAATGATGATCACAACCTCCTTCTTTAACATGATGCATAGATACCTCAGACTGCCACATAAGTGTTTAGAAACACTGTTGAAAGATTCCTTGATGTGAGCTCATAGTGACCACATGCATTGCTCACGATGACCCTCTTTGATACTTGGTTGACCAACTTCTTAGCTCATTGAGATTACTCCAACTAACTCATTTCAAACCACCTAGCTATCTCGGCTCGCCTAGCTCACCGGATCACCCCAACTAAGATCAAGAAGATGCTTTCGAGACTTGGATGGAAGTTTAACTTCTCTGATTGAGTTCTAGGATCATCTTGCGACCTTGTTTTCATGATCTGATGCTTCTTTCATGTCTAGAGGACCATGAATGTCATGAATTCACATCATTCAACCACTTAATATTTTTAGCCATGCCTCGTATGCTATTTTTAGTAAGTGCATTGAGGGTTTCAAATTTCAATGAAAGAGGCCTTGAAATTTTGGGTTTTATCCCGGGGTTCCACACTCCTAATTTTAGGTGATTCCTTCGTCTAAACAAGCGGGAAAATGGGATTTTCATCGGTGGGGGTATAATATTGATAAAAATTCATTCCTCTGTATCTTAAGAAATTCACAACTTCGTCACGCGAAAACTAGTTCAAATGAAATTGGATTTTGGGAAACCCTCCCCCAAATTTTGGATGATTTCGCTTGCCGGATCTTCGGGAATTTGAGAATTTATTTGAAGAGGGAAGAATGCTGATAGTAAAAACATCCCTCCATATACCTAAAAAATAAGGACTTCGTGGTGTGAAAACTAGTTCATGCGAAACTAGATTTTTCAAGGATCATTTACACCGATTTTTGTACAATTTCGCCCACTATAACCATCAGAAGTGGAAAGGTAGCTCACTACCTTATTTTTTGTTGTGTAATGGCAACCATTAATGGAGTCATCAAGCTTCAAATATCACATAGGTGGTTGCAAGTGAGCAGAATTAGCTCAAACCCTTGGGATGATCACTTTCTGTGTTCACTGGCAGTGAGAAAACATCATTTTTGTAGCCAAAGATGTCTCGAAACAAATTTAGCATCATGGTGGTGCTGATCCGAAGAATTTTCAAGTTTAATGGAAGTTTTGTAGAAGCATTCATGGGGCCATGAAAGAAAAATGGGGTGGAAGTAAGTTTTGTAACTTTCCGATAGCATTTTTGGGCTTGCGTGTACATGAAGGAGGAGCAATGGGAGATAGAAAAATTTGCAAACTCATTTTTCATGCTCATGGTGGGGGGTAGGGGCACATTTTTGTGTTCCAACTATCCCAAGGTTTGGGATAGTTGGTGCACAAAAGTGCACCCCTTCCCTATTGGTCTACTTGGCACCTGCACGGTTGGTTGGAGTTGAGAGCATGTAAATTGAACCCCAGGGGCTTAAAATTGTGAAAGGGGCTTAACTTCCAAATTGTCATTAAGGTGTATGTATTTAAATGGAATGTTGAAATCAAGTGGCCATAATTTATTGGTGAAATGGTTTGGTTCATAGACACACCACTATAAATTAATTCTTACTAATATAAAAGACACCAAGAAGATGAAACATGAATACCCTTCAATCTTCGACACTAAGAAGTTGTGTGAAAGAGTATATACCTTCTCCTAGTGGGAACTAGGATAATCTTGATATATCTCAATTTGTAAGGAGAGGTGAACTTACTAATATTTTGACAAGGAATTGTCTTAATTGTTCTAAATTACCGAGTGCGAGTTTTGGTTGTATATCATTTATAGTGATTTGACTAACTTCTCTGAGAAGCATATTCAAATGTATGTAAAGGAAAATTGCTTGCTTACCCTCAACTGCTCCACAGCTTTAGTAAATTGTGTAAGAATTATATGGAAAAAGACATGGTCTTGGCTGTAGTTTCATGACCAGCAAACAATAGAGAAATAATGAAATCAGAAACAATTTATTGTGAATGAGTGTCTTCATCAAGAATCCTTTCCAGCAAACCATTATGTTTTACTCCATCAGGACTGCATCTCCTCTTGTTAATTATTTCACATATCTTTCCTATCAAATCTCTCCTTGCCTAATAATCTAGTAAGCAAACACAATATTAGTTAAATAAAATAGGTGATAAGAGTTCAATTAGAAGAATGTGAGAAGAGTTATAACCTTCATCGCTTTGAAATATGCAAACCCAGGTATTTTTATCGGTAAGGATATAATTCCTCCAATGAAATCACGAAGAATATAGAAGCCATTTCATTTGTTTCATCTTCTATTAACATACCCAAGTTGATTTTCCATCAAGCTAATTGCTACCTACATGGTGTCTACATGATTAGTGTCACCAACCAATCGAACAAAATCACATATACAGAAAGGACTTGTTGCAACTCTAAAACTCTAGATTGTAAAGTTATTATGATTCCCTTCCTATTCGCATGTCCATAAAATGGAAAGAAGGAAAATTAAATGTAGTTTTCTTGGATTTTTACATTCAACCTCAAAGAACATCTGCCTATCTTTCCATGTACTCATTGTCTTTTCTAGAATGATCTAAATATCTCGTGATGAAATTGTTTTTCACCTTCTCGAAGTCATTATATTTGCAACAATATCATGAAGTTTCTGTGAAGGTTTCCATGAATGGAAATCAAACCTTTCTTCCCTACCAAGTATCTAAAAGATTGTGGATAGCCCGCCTGAACAACTTGCTTTCATTTTGTAAGATATATCTATTGTAGATTAGATCTGTAGACATGACAAGAGAGGCCTTCCAAAACCTGCAGGAAAGATCTTTCCATACCTGCAAAATTCAAGACACATATGAAAGTGCCCTACATTAGAAAGAGTTGAGAACATGAAATACTAAATCTAAAATTCTTCACTCCATTTTGAATTATATCCAACCTTTTCACGAGTTTTCAAAAATGATGGAGGGTGTGAGCCCGATACACTTATATACCATATGAGAGTGTGACCTATTCTAGGCCATCCATTGGAACTAGGAGGCAAATTGGAACTCCTAGAATTGTCATTTTTGATCCAAATGTACTCGCCATGAATTTGAAGGATTTTTCCATGTCTTGGAGTGATAATTCAATTCCAAATGGTTCTTAGTTTGTTTATAAGGCTTGACACTAGGATTATTTCACAAAACCAAGTGCACATTGTGTCCTGCAAGTTGCTTTCTCATTTCAATGGTTGTATTAAGTTATACATGGTTATAAATTTTGCATAATGTTTTTAATGGAAATGAACATTTAGCACATAAATTTGATTGGGATCCACAAACATGTGGAAATCAAATGGTGGCATAAATAATTGTAGTTTACAAAAGTATCAAACTTTGACAAGGTGGCCACTGCGTTTAATTGTCTTACCTTCTAAACATCAACTTCATTTTTGGGAATACCAACATTTTCCTCTCCTTTAAACAAGGGTCCATTGCTTTAAAATGTGACATAATAGTTTATATATATATTAGTTTCTTTTTGAAGGGGTTAAGTGTCAAATAAAAATGTTGGAGGATGGTATATGAATAAGTTGATTATTATTTATTTATTTGATAAATTAGAGGAGGTAAATGAGTTATCTACATTTCTTAGATATAATGCTTTGCAAGATATTAATTTAATGGCTTATGATTGAAGTCATGGAATTCTTTGGTGAATATTATTTAACTAGACCAAAGACTCGAATTTATTTTATGTTCTAAGGGTTTTTATAGTTCAACTTCACAATGAGGATGGTTACCAACAAGTCTTTGGAAAATGACTTTTCTTTTGAGGGAAAGTGCAACTCTTCATTATTTCATAGTTTCTAAATTTTGACACTTGTCTCCAGCTTACAAAACTCGGTCAATTGGCTACAATTCAGTTATAATATAGTTACAAATCGAACATGCTAATGCAGCAGGCACATATTTGAGGAGTTTCATGGAAAGAGAGAAAAACATACCTCTCTCCCAAAAACTCTTCTCTTGGCATGAGATCACCCAAAAAATATTCCTTGATGTGAGATCGCCCAAAAAAACTCTTCCTTGATGTGAGATCACCCGAAAAACTCGCTCTTGTCATGAGATCACCCAAAACTTGCTCTTGTTGTGAGATCACCCAAAAACCACACCCTTGGCAACAAGACAATCAAATAAAAAAACATCTCCAAGACAAGCAGAATTTTTTTATCCTACACTCTCTCACACATTAGGCACACTCTTTCCTTTACACACTTTCTACTTACTTATACACATGTTACTATGATTTTTCATAAATTGGACTTTGATTACTTTCTTGCTCTTATTTTGTAGATCTTTCCTTACAAGCAATAAGAAACAATTCACATTAGCAAGAAAAATCTCTAATATCACACTATTACACATACGATTCACCCCTAGGGTCTACCTCCCTTTCTTAGTTTCCATGCTTCACATTACAATCACTTCACGCTTCACTTTTCCACTCATCATGCTATCGACTACACTCTTTTCTACAAGATTTACAAGGTATACATATTCTATATGACTAGCTAAAATTTGGATTGTATAGGTTAATATAAGAAGTAGATCAATGTAATAACATGAATAAATTGAAATATAGACACTATATAATTTATTTGATATTCTAAATGAAATGAAATAAATGAAATAGGAGGGAAAGGGTAATAACCTGAAATATAACTTACCTCACAATAATCGAGTGATGTTATGGCGAGAATCGAATATGATGAATAACCTCAAAAATTACAGAAGTGGAAGATCTATCCGTAATGGGACGCTTGGAGAAGTACAGGGCGCTTGGGGCACCTTGGTCTAGAATATAGGCACCCTAGTCTGGCGAATGGCTCAAAACTAAATCTGATAGGGTCGCTTAAACCTTCATAATGCTTCACCTTTGATCAGGTTGGTGTCGCACTTGATTTGCTGATGTCGTTGTAGATCTCCAATGAATAATCTCCTATAAAATCCCACACAAAAGCATCAAACCCTAAAAAAAAAGATGCAAATGAATAGGTCAGATTGTCCTTAGTTGTCAAATGGATGGACTTATGATTGAGCGTTACACTACATCTTAAACCTAATGTAGTTCTATGTGCTTGTGTGTGTAATGATGTGCCTAGGGTTCCCTAGCGCTAATGACACCAAAGTAGTAGGCAATAGCTAGATGTAAGATGTAAATGGTGGATGGAATAGAATGAATACAACCCTTCCTATGTAATGTGTGATGTAGAATAGTGCCCAAATGTAGTCCTTTTCCTTATGTAGATAGCTAACCCTTAGTAGAATAGTCTTCCCTTAAGATAGTGTGTATGTTGTGTTTATATAGGGATCTCTTGCTCAAATTTTGACACTAATGACCTGACATGTCGACTAGTACCTAGGGGAATGGGAGAACAAACCATAAAGACTGACCTCGAACTTCTAAATTAAAACTAAGTGCGATCGAGACCGAGTACCCAGAAATGAGGACCATGGAGCCCAAGGTGCCCTAATCCATTCCCAAACGTCCTAGTCAAAGACTAGAGATGACAAATGAGTAAATAACGACAACTAAGACTCATCAAGAGATGACCAAAACCGTATAAATAAGGGATGACTATGTAAGGCTCACAATAAAAAGAAAAACTAGACGAGGACGGGGCTAGGGGATGGGTCATTAATGAATACTTTCCTTATGCAAGATCCATATATAAAACAACATACCTAGCAAAGATAATTATAGTAGTAAGTGTGTGATTTTGTGACTACACATCTACTTTATGTTATAAAGTATTCACTTAACAACATAAAGTGTGGGAAAATGTAGAAAAAAAATCTATGTACTTAGACACATTTCTAGGTCCTAAAGCATACTAATTTATACATGATTCCTAAGCAAGAAAACTAGTGGTTGAAAACTCCTTTTGGCCATTTTTCTTTATCTATTGCGTCCTTACTAGTCTTACACGTCTTACAAATCTGTCATCACTTGACTTATTTATCTTTTATGTCCTCAGACACTAGCACCCAATTACTAGGCACTCAATTCCCTTCGAGCACCCCCATCCTTCTCTTTATTATTCTTACTCTTTTGGGTCTCTTTTACTTCTTGGTCACCTTTTAACACTTTAGGTCAGCCTTTCAATTGTCAATTATGAAATTCAAACAAGGGAATCACATATATATTTAGTTACTTCTTCTAAATCAAAGGCCAAACACTATAATCATTATATATCGAACCTAAGCTTACAAAAAGGCAAGATCACTTCAAAGCATACATCTAGCACATTCATATAAGGGACAAGTGTTGCATTGATATGTATACACACCATAGAAGGGGAGTCCATTCTATTCCATCACACACATTCTACATACTTGGAACAATCTATATCTAGCCCTCTATCATTGTGCAAACTTGCACAAGGGAAACCTAGGGCACAAAACACATACACACACAAAGAACTACATGGATTACGAGATATAGTGCAACGCTTGGTTGTAAGTTCACTCTTCTCGTGATCGTTGTGGAGCTTAATTGCTTCACATTAACATGTTTTATTAACTTGCTGAAATACACAATAACCAACATTGGTCATTGAGACCGACATCGGTCACCTGGTGACTGATATTGGTCAAAGCAAGTAGGAACCGATATCGCTTAGGGTAACCGACATTGGTTTCCTATGCGTGATTTTTTAATTTAACTCTCTAGAATTAGATATAACCTTTGTTATAAATTTGATCTAATTATTGTGATTCATTGCTAAAGTGCCCTTAGTTTCTATATGCATATATAAGTTAAAAATCTAGGGTTATAAATAATTGGGAGAATTGTAAGAAGGAATTCTTAAAGAGAGAAAAAGAGGAGCTTGTGAGGAAGAAAGTATTGTACATCCGGGACAGTGTGGAAGATTGTAGATCTTTAATTGTATATCCTATGTGAATATTTGAATAATATATTAGTTGTTTCTTGGTGGATGTAGCCCACATTTGGGTGAACCATGTTATATCATGTGTATTGTTTTTCTAGTTTATTTCCGTATTTATTGTTTGTATGCTTAGATCTCGAATAATATATCTATATTATCGGTGTGATTAACCCCAAAAACTAGTATCGATATTTTTGTTTGATTGTTTTGTGTGTTGTGATTAACTCACGAGTGATTTATGATTGAGTGGGAGCTACAACAATGACAGAAGATGGAAAATACAGAGTTGAAAAATTTGATGGTCATAATTATCAATTATGGAATATGCAAGTGGAATATTATCTAGTATAAAAATATCTATACTTATTGTTGGATGAGAAGGAAAAACCTACAAAGATGACTGATGAAGAATGGAAAATTCTTGACAGAAAGGCTCTAAGATCTATAAGATTGAGCCTGACAACATATGTGGCTTCAAATATTACCAAGAAACAACCACAATAGAGTTGATGAAATATTTAGCTAATTTATATGAAAAACCTAGTGCTTCAAATAAAGTTTATTTGATGAAAAAATTATTTAATTCAAAGATGAAAGAAGGTGAATCTGCATCAAGTCATTTGAATGATTTCCAATCTATTGTAAATCAATTAAAATCAGTGAATATTCTGTTTGATGATGAACTAAAAGCAATTTTATTTCTATGCTCTTTCCTATATAGCTGAGATAACTTGGTAATGGTTGTTAGTAATACAACGTCTGCTACTAATATTTTAAATTTTGATGATGTGGTTAGTATAATCCTGAATGAAGAAATACATAGGAAAAGTATAGGAGAATTATCATCTGGTAATGCTTTGAATGTAGAAAGTAGGGGAAGGTAGAAGGAGAGATCCAAGAGCAAGAATAATGGGAAATCAAAGTCTAAGAATGACATATCTAAATCCAAAGGTAAAGGAATAACCTACTGGAATTGTGGAAAGAAAGGACATGCAAAGAAGGATTGTTGGTTCAAGGAAAACAAAGAGAATGTACCAGAGAAAGGTAAAGAGGAAAATGTTACATCTTCTGAGGTAATGCAAGATGCCCTTATTATCTCATTGGATAATAAAATTGAATCATGGGTTTTAAATTCGTGATCTTCTTTCCATGCTTTGCCCATAAATAAGGGTTATTTTAAAAATTATGTCCAAGGTAATTTTTGGCATGTTTATTTAGGAGATGATGAACCATGCAATATTATTGGTAAAGGAGAAGTTCATCTAAATTTGTAGAATGGAAATACATGGATATTGAAAGATGTGAGGCATGTGCCAAGCCTCGGAGAAATCTAATTTCTGCAACAGACAACTAGGTGAATCTGGTTGCATGGTTACATTCACAACCAACTCTTGGAAGGTTACTAAGGGATATCTTATTGTAGAAAGAGGCAAGAAGGTAGGAACATTGTATTTGTCTACTTGTATTACTGATTCCTTTTCTATGCTATCTACTTTAGATTCAAATGCAAACATGTGGCATAATTGGCTAGGCCATATGAGTCAAAAAGGAATGCAAATCTTAAAGGCTAAGGGTAAGTTATCATATTTGAAATATGTAGATCTTGATTTCTGTGAGTATTGTATATTTAGAAAGAAAAAGAGAGTGAGATTTCTCAAATTTGGGTCAACAAAGAAGGAGAAAAATTGGAGCTTGTGCACTCAGATGTGTGGGGACCAGCCCAGGTAGCTTCTCATGGAGGATCCCAATATTATGTGACTTTCATTAATGATGCCATAAGAAAGGTATGGGTTTATTGTATTAAACGTAAATCTGATGTTTTTGAGACTTTTAAAATATGGAAATCCCTTGTGGAAAATGAATCAAATTCAAAGTTAAAATGTCTTAGATATGACAATGGTGGTGAGTATTGTAGCAAGGTTTTCAATGATTATTATTCAGTGAATGGAATACACAGAGAAAAAATGGTTCCTAGAACACCACATGAGAATGGTGTTGCTAAAAGAATGAATAGGACAATCATGGAACGTGCAAGAAGCATGAGGGTACATGCTGGATTACCCTTACATTTTTGGGTAGAACCAGTAGACACGAAAATTTATTTAATTAATTCTGGTCCTTTAAGTGCAATGGATAGTGGAATACCAGAAGAAGCTTGGATTGGAAAAGAGGTAGATCTTTATTTTGTAGAGTATTTGGTTCAAAATATTTTTACATGCTTATATAGATAATAGAAAGAAGTTAGATGCTAAATCCAAGAGATGTACTTTCATTGGTTATGGCTCTTGTGATTTTGATTCTTTTCATTCTATTCTAACATTGAATGGAATGAAAAGAGAATGTATAGGGATCATGTTTCGGTACCCAAAGATGAACCGATAGAAGAGTTTATGGCTGAAAATGTATTGTCAGATTTAAAATTGACACCTACATGTTTACATAAGTAACCAAAGATGTTGGTTGACCCACGATCAACATCAATCTCCTAAACCGACATCATTAGCTTGATAAATGACGTTGGCAAGAGGTGACCGATATCGACCACCGCCTCTGAGATTGATACAAATTTGCAGAATGAACATATTGAGCTGCCGACACCCCGATTTCAATGAGAAGGTCACAAAGGGTAAGTAGAATTCCAGAAATATTTACACCTTCAGGTTATCTTATTTATTATTGCCTGATAGTGGTGAACCAGAAATTTTGAAGAAGCAATGTAGGATGAAACCCACAAGTAGTGGGAGCATGGCATGGATGACGAGATGGACTCCTTGGAACAAAACTAGACATGGGATTTGGTTAAGTTGTCAGTAAGTAAAAGAACATTGTAGAAAAAATGGGTTTATAGGATCAAGGAAGAAGAGGGTGGATAGAAAAGATACAAGGCAAGGCTTGTGGTAAAAGGATTTACACAGAAAGTAGGTATTGACTTTGGTGAGATATTTTCTCTTATAGTAAAAATGACTTCTATTCATATTGTATTGAGTTTAGTTGCAATAGAAGATTTGAATTTAGAGCAACTTGATGTCAAGATGGATTTCCTTCACGGTGATTTGGAGGAAGATATTTATATGCAACAATCGCTTGGTTATGAAGTCAAGGGTAAGGATAAACTTGTGTGCAAGTTGAAAAACAACTTGTGTGGGCTTAAACAATCCCCAAGGCAATGGTATATGAGGTTTGATAGTTTCATGCATGGGCATGGTTATATGAGATGTGAATTTGACCATTGTGTTTATTTTAAGAAGATTGAAAATGGAAGCTATATTATTTTTTTTTGTATGTGGATGATATACTTATTGCAGGATCTAATATGCAGGACATTGGTGAGCTTAAAGAAAATTTAACTCATACATTTGCAATGAAGGATTTGGGAGCTGCAAAGAAAATCCTTGGCATGTAAATTCTTAGAGACAAGAAGAACATGAAATTGTATTTATCTTAGGAGCACTATATCAATAAGGTGTTGGAAAGGTTTAATATGAAAAATTCAAAACCTACAAAGAAACCTATGGATGGACACTTTAAATTGAGCAAAGATCAGTGTCCTACATCACATGAGGAGGTTGAGTACATGTCATGAGTTATATATGCTTCAGCAGTTGGAAGTCTTATGTATGCTATGGTTTGTACCGATGACTGGCAAAGGGGGAGTTGTGAGCAGATTTATGGCCAACCTAGGTAAAGAACATTGAAAGAATTCTAATGGATTCTCAAGTATTTGAGAGGGTCATCCAACATGTTGTTCTACTATAGAGGGTCATATACTTCTTTATGCGGCTATGTTGATCCAAATATGACCGGAGATTTGGATGGTAGGAGAAGCACCACTAGATATATATTCACAAAGGTGGGATGATAGTTAGCTAGATTTCTAGATTATAGAAGGTCAGTAGCCTTATCTACTATAGAGGCCAAATAAGTTGCAGCTACAGAGGCTAGCAAAGAGATGATATGGATGATCAAGTTCATGGAAGAGTTGGGAAATGAGAAAGATGATTGTAGATTATGCATGTGATAGTCAAAGTTTGATTCATCTCGCAAAGAACTCAACATTTCATTCAAGAATGAAACACATTCAAAGAGATATCACTTCATACGACAAGTGTTGGACAATGGGAAGTTGAAACTGGAGCAAATTTATATAAATAAGAACCTTGTAGGTATGCTAACAAAGCCATTGACAAAGGAGAAGTTGGAGCTACACTCCACTTCTGTTGGTCTTCAAGTTTGAGACTTGAAGAGGAAGAAATAGGCCAAGGAAAGGATCTAAGAATGGATCTATGCAACATAGTGCAACAATTTATCTCCAAGTGGGAGATTGTTGAGTTGTGGAGCTTAATTGCTTCACATTAGCATGCTTTATTAACTTTCTGGAATACACAATAACCAACATCGGTCACCCGGTGACCGGTTTCAATCAAAGAAGTAAGAATCGGTATCGGTTGGGGTAACCGACATCGATTTCCTATGCGTGATTGTTTTATTTAACTCACGGAATAGATCTAACATTTTTATAAAGTTGATCTAATGATTGTAATTGCATAGCTAAAGTGCCCTAAGTTTTTATATGCATATATAAGCTAAAAATCTAGGGTTAGAATAAATTATTGGGAGAATTGTAAGAAGGAATTATTGGAGAGAGAAAAAGAAAAGCTTGTGAGGAAGAAAGTATTGTACATCCTGGGAGAGGTGTGGAAGATTGCATATCTTCAATTATATATCCTCTGTGAAGCTTTGAATAATATATTGGTTGTTTCTTGGTGGACATAGCCCACACTAGGTGAACCACATTATATCTTGTGTATTGTTTCTTCTAGTTTATTTCCGTATTTATTGCTTGTATGCTTAGATCTAAATAATATATCTATACAACTGGTGTGATTAACCCCAACACATTGGGTTTGGTAGGATTCTACATTATTCATATTTTTATTAGATTTGATGTGGTTTGTGGACATGTGTATGTAACCAACTATTTTGTAGGTTACTGTACAACCGATGACTTGGAAAAACCGAAATGAAAAAATAAGATCAACAATGAAGCTCCTCCACCTCTAAAAAGACAAGAACTCAAGCATTTGAGCGGACACACACACCCATTTTAGTCACTAGTGCTTGGGGTTCTCTTGTCCTCCCACGGCGCTCCTGTCATGTACATTCCCGAGTTTCGAACCCTCATCAAGCCTTAAAGACACTATTTCTAGCATGTTCTAGCACTCAAACAATAACTATCATCTCTAGGCGTAAGTAAAATCAACTAAGTCCTCTTCCTCTCTCACTTGATTAAGGTTTTACATCAATCAATGCTTATTTTCTTACGCTGCTATCTTGTACTTTATTAACTCGAATATCATCTATTACAAGAAGTTACTATGAAATAAAGATTTAATTCAATTTATATCAAATCAATTAACTTCCAACATTAATTATACAATATCAAAATAACGCTTTTGAAGTATGTAATACAAGATATGACCTAGAAAATACAAGGGAATGAGTTCACTTAACTTGTTACATATGATTCTAGGAACTTCGGGATTGATCTTTGGAAGAAGGAGACCTAATCTTGAAAGCGCTTTAGAACTACGACCGCAACTATAAACTATCTTGGGGTAGGACCATACTAATATTTTAGGAGTGTACCATATGGTCTTGAACCTTATGTATGGTCTTGGATCTTCTTTGTTTCTTATCTTGTAACTTTATGTGGTGGTTTCCTACCTAGGTCTGTCTATCGCTTTCATACCATAGTTTTTGATCTTGCATAAAGGCTCTCTGAATATACTGAACATTATCTCAAACCCTAGCCATGGACGAAGAGTCTTGCAAAACAAACATTAGTTGGGTTGTGGACACCCCCATGTATCATCGATGTTGGTACTACTCCGAACATACCTCAAGCCACATGTTGTTCTCCTCCTAACATGTGATATTTAGATAGATCAACAAAGTTTAGCAACTTCTTTGAACATGCTTTCTTTTACTTTGAATCTTGCTAAAAATACTTGGAGGAGGAATGTTTGAGTGCTTGTAAATGAGAGAGAATGTTGTCTTGGCCTTTGTAAAAACTTTAGACTTGATATGGGTGCCACCCTATTAACTCGAGATGTGTTATTGCGAGATTTAGGAGATTTGATGTCTTTTGCAAGTGTAGGAAGTGAGTGTATTGGTGCATTGCCATAGGATTTCCAGGTTAGCAAATGAGGTAGTATTTACTTTCTTATATAGGGCTCCATAGATGATTTATCTAATACAAGCCGACCTAGATGAAGTAGAAGACCCAATAAAAGATATGAATTTGAAAGAAAAGTTGGAAGACACGATTGTCCAAAACCGTACAAGTTGGCTAGGACCGGATATAAAATATTGACTAAACTATACGACCCCACCTTGGGTTGAGAATATGCCAAATGAAATTTGGAACTTGTTGTTTGTTGTCTTATAATGGATTTTATGCATTATGCTATCATAATTTGTTGACATGTCATTGTGTAAGGATAAACAAGCTAAACAAGAGACCTCAAAAAGTGCTAAGCGGGAATAAAGAGATGGTATTTATCATAACAAGAGTACATTGTCAAATCAAGTGTTATCAAAGTGTAAATTATCAAATTTGAGTGTCTACATGGGGTAAATATTACTATGCATGTTAAACAAACAATGATGCTTTAGCTAAAGCATTAGAGGTAGTTTTCCATATCTAGATGGCCACTCACGGTTTTCCAAAGTGCTAGGTGAGTGCATTTGGTTTGGTTTAACGTAAGTGAAACTTTATAAATAAACCATTATAAAAACCCAACATTTCAAGTCAAGCGCCACCGAAAACAAAAAATTAGGTATTTAAAGAGTTTTCAAAAGGTTTATAGGGATGCTAGAATGAGGTCAAAAGTCCATTGGGAGGTAGGTTTTGAGGTAAGGGATGAATGACTTACAGTCATTTAAGTGTAAATTGGTTTGTATATGTAAGGGTTTATTAGGTATAGTTTGATCGAGTCACAAAAGAATTAGTAAGTATAAAGTTATAACCGTGAAAACTAAAGATCGCAATAACTTATCCTTGGTAACTTTGATTGAATTGAAAAGAGAAAGTGAAGGGGATGTACAACATACCAAGTGGTCTAAAAACAAGGAGATAAAATGAAGAACAAGACCCAAAATGATAAAAAGGATAATAAAAATTGACACTTAAGATAAAAGGGGGTTGTAAAGAATCCAAACTTATAGGGTAGTGATAAAAACATATGATACATGACGATATCTAAGAAAGGGGAAAAACATAAAGGAAAATATTGTGTTAAAAGTAGAAAATGAGGCATAATTGTTAAAATGAAAAAGAGTAAAAGAAGACTAAGAAGTCAAAAGTTACATAAGAGAGGATACATCAAAAAGAAAATCATGTCCAGACACTACTTGGGATGTTATTATCGTTGTCAAGAAAAAAAAGTGTGGATGAATTTGTTACTAAGCATAGACCCTGGGTTGGCTCACTTGGCCTCGACCAACTGTTTTAAGTGGCTCAAGCTATGAGTTCGAACTCCCAAGATTTACTCCGCCGCATGAGTTTAGGGCTCGGTGTATCTTGATCGAAATGAGGTTGATTGGTGGCACTTGCCTTGTATTAGAGATTTACTCTTCCAAACTCTAAGTCACGGAGTATTTGCTTGATGCCTCTGGATTATCCCTCCAAAAAAACATCATTAAACATTATATTGGCGACAACACATGAAATTCAAAATGAATTGTTTCAAGGCGTTTACAATGTGAACTCTTGTTTTTGTTGTTATTCCACATAGATGGGGTGTTTTTGTTCCTTTCACTATTAAAAGATATTTTCATGCTGCACTTGTGAAGATACAGGACCGCCTTTGAAGTCTTATGCGAAATAATGACACTGGTCCAGCGTAATCATATGCATTGGTTCTTAGTTTATTTGTATTTTGTTTTTTTATTCATAGCATACCTAGTTTCTGTTTGCTCGCCTCTCTTATTGCAACAATATTTTAACTTTGGTATTTGTTTACTATTAATAGAGACATTCTCAATTTTTTTTTTTAAAAAGACGTGATGCATGAGGATTGGGTTTGAACAAATAGTGGAGTATGAACAATGGGATATCTACCTGTAGCAACATATTTTGTGGAATCCATTTGGTAGAGTTGAGAACGATCTGAAGGATTCTTCACTTTCCAGTTGCAGTTCACCCTCACAATCACCTTAGCCATTCGATTTATAGGGACCCCGGTTCTGATTTTATGCCTGTAGAGGGATTTCCATTAGACAAGATAATGAACGAGGTGATAATTGATCCTGTGATGATTCCATAGTTTACACCCCAGCCGACATTTTCTTCTATGTAAATCAGAAATGTTTTGTCAAGCAAATTCCCCAAAAATATGCTGAACATCCACCAATCGAAGAAGTGGTTTTGGTAGGACTTTTCCTCCGGGTTAAAATTATCAAAATGGTTAACACTAAAAGAGGAAATGATTGGTTTGCCTGCACCGCCAACACAGTAGATACCTACGTCCTAAACCAACATATGATCTTCGCCGCTCTGCAAAATCAACAGTAGATATCATGATAAGGAAACATCTTTGCCACCATATTCCCTGTCTGTGACAAAATAAGAGCTTTGGAACAGCATATGGGCATCCATCAAAGCATAATAGAGAGTGGGATTTTTGGTTAGATGTTATATTTACAAGTGCCCTGGTTGATATATATGAAAAATGAGGGAGTATTTACCATGCATGTGAACTGTTTGACAAAATCCCCAGGAGAGATGTCATTTCATGGAATGCAATGATTTCAGGATATTCATAAATGGGGTTGTTTAAAAGGCCTTAGGAAATTTTTAAGCAAATACATTTGGCAGGTGTAATGGGAAACTCCACAATGAAATCCATCAAATAATTAGGGAAAGGGGATTTCTGAAGTATAATATGGTTGGGAATGCCCAGGTAGAGATATGTATGTAAAATGTGGAAGCATACACAAGGCACAATAACTGTTTTGACAAAATGGGTTATAGAAATGCCATCTTCCGAAATGCTATAATGGTAGGATATGCAAAAAAAATGGGTTTGTTGAAAATCTCTTGGAAATTTTTAAGTAAATGTAATTGGAAGGCGTAAAACTAGACTCCACAACCTCTGTCAGTATACTCACACCTGTGACAAAATGAGAAGTTTAGAGCAGGTTATGGACATATTTCAAAATATAATGAAAAGGGGTTTTATTAGATTTAGTAATTGCGAATGGACTAATAGATATGTTTTGACAAAATATCTTTAAAAACAATGTGGTTTCATAGACATGCAATGCTTTAAAAATGTAGTCCCATGGACTCTGATGATTCTAAAATATGCACAAAATAGTTTTATTGAAAAGATTTTTGGAAACGTTCAGGTAGATACGATTGGCAGGTGTTAATCCAAGCCTCACAATAACCTTTCAACAAATAATAGACATTTATCAAAACATAGTGTATGCAAAATGTGGAAACATACACAACGCACGAGAACTGTTTGACAAAATGCTTTAAAAAATGTGGTCTGGCTGCACTCATAAATCGCCTCGGATTATAAATGTAGAGAGCATTTTTAAGCGTTGAAAACTAAAAGCATGTGGACTTAGAGTCGACGATCAACACTCGATATCAACGACATAATTGTCAGGTGAAGTGTTTGTCGAGCTTGTAAATTTAAAAAAATTCGAAGTCGTAGAACATTGCTGCACGTAGCAATCGTGGACGCCGTGCAGAAGACAGTGAAGACGATCGTAGCTGTAGACAGCTAATTTTGGTGGAATTGTGTATCCAGTCTACTTAGATGAAGTGATTATCCAGCCGACACGATGCACCCGTTACTTAGCATTTATATGCGGTTCACATGCGTTCCATGTGAGGGCCAACATTGCAGCAGCCGTCAAAATATGTTTGATGAGTTTTTTTTTTTTTTTTTCAATTTTTTTGCTATTGGAACAAACCTTTATATTAATGTAAAGGAGAGTTACATAGCGAGGTGACCGGATAACTCACGGTCCCACAAACGCCATGAGGGCAACAAAAGCACGCCACAAGGGCAAACACAAAAATGCCACAAAGGCTTACAAGAGCACACCCAAAGGGCAATCAGATATCATCTACAAAAGACAAACACCATAGAATCATCAGGCACATGCCACCGCCGCACTAGGAGGAGGGGAGGATCATCCCGGGGAGGGATGAAAGCTCCGCTAGTAGGCTCGGCAGACGGCGGATCCACTTCCCAACCCTCCTGCTCTGGAAACCGCATCTGAAGAGGCACCATAATTCCCCACCCAGGGGGTGGCGATCCTGCAAGAGTGTTCATTGTTAGTGGCGCGAGCCCCACCGGGGAGTGCTAGCAATGCCTTTCCCCTGGGGCGGACTCAGCTAGGTCCAAAGAGAGGACGGGGCGGAGCGAGCCCAAGGGAGGAGGCAGAGCGGTGGCTACGAGAGCGGCTCCTCGACCGTGATTCATGGGCGGTGGCCGTCAGGGTGGCGTGAGCCGAGATGGCAGCAACGACGGATCGGGTGGAACCCGGCTCATGGTACATGGCGCACTCCCCCAGTGATCCAATAACTCCTACAGGTGCGCAAATTCCAAAGCAACCTTTGCAACCTGAGCTTGAATTTGTGATCACATAGTAGATGAATAATCACCTTGTCATTAGTAGAAAAGTTGATAATTGTAAGATCATTTTTGAAAATAAAGGCATTGCGAGCTTTCCAGATATGAAATAAAATGCATGCACGGAAAAGATGCCACATATTAGCTATATAATGAGGCCATGGAATAAAGTCCCCAAATAAAGCCAGACGCCAGAGAAAAACTCGGGTGATAAGGAAGAAACAAGGAATGAATCCAATGCCAAATAGCATGCGCACATGCAAAACCAAAATAAATGCAAAAAAGACTCCTGGTCTGGAACAAAAGGGGCAGGTCGGGGGAGAAATGCCAATATGCCGAAGCCGTTCACCTAAAGGCAGACCTTGATAAATCAAGCACCATAGAAAATGGTTAACTTTAGGTTCAAGAAGAGGGTTCCAAGCACGAGCAAGCCTCTGAAGCTAGGTAGAGGGCAAACAACCTGGAGTCCCCAACGAGCATTTAACTTTGTAATTATGGGTGACGAGATAGAAGCTAATAGGTCAGTGTGAGTATTATATCACAAAAAGCTATATCATGATTCCATCGCCATTCGTGCCACCAGGCAGCCGGTGGACGAGGCCAAGTTTATGAAGCATCACATCTAGAAGAAGCTCCTGAATCTTGCAAATCGAAGGAAGATCATAATTATGCAAATGGAATTTGGCTTTAAGTTTAGGCCAAGCGATCCAATCTTTGTGGTGCACTAGATCCTGTATAGTGTGAATGCCTTTGCAAAAAAGTCCGAATGGCTTTGATGCCGGGAGTTCAACTAACAGAAGTGTGCCCTCAAAAAGAATTGGTGACCATTAGATGTTCTGAGCATTAAACGAAAGGCCAGTGCGAAATCCATCGCCAACCCACCATAAAAAAGGCTTAACCTACTCGAAGGCTTTCCAAATGCTCTTAGTTGCAAAGGTACCTTGAATTTTAACTAGAGTAGATGTAATAATAAGAGTATGTAAACCAATACCATTCCAGCTCCGCTTACCATACAGAGCACCAGATTCAATACAATGTCTCAACAAAATTTGCCAACATCGATCCCCAGAAAGACTATGAATAATCCACTTAGCACATAGAGCCACACTTTGCTGATAAAGATCAAGAATGCCCATACCACCTTGCTCGCGAGGGAGGCAAAAAACATCCTAGGCTACACGGTGAAAGCTAATGAACCAAAACTTTTACACCAAAGAAAATCCCACAGAAGTTTAGCCAGCCGATTGAATGAAGCATGAGAAGGGCACCAACAAGCAGAGTAATAAACATGGGTGACATCAAGAATTTAGTACACACTTGAAACTTGCCCGCCAAGGATAGTGGTTTAGAGGACCACTTCGTGATTTTCTCTACTCTACTTTGTTAACCACATAAGTCCAGAGAGTCACCGAATCACTATCAAAGGCAAAAGGAATGCCTAGAAGCGAAATTGCTCACCGCGACCAATCCAAGTCCAGGGGTAAGCCCGAAGCTAATCAAGCATTGACAAATAGCTTTGGCAAAACCAAGAGTTTTGGCCATCTGAATGCTAGAACTAGAGGCTAAACAAAAAATAGATAAATAATAAAAAACAACATTTTGCTCAGACTCAACAACCGTAAGGAAGGAATCATCTGCAAAATGTCCATTAATCAATTGTGTGGGGTGGTTTGGTAAAGTAATGCCTCGAATTCGACCCTGGGCAACTTGATGAGCAATTAAGTAACCCAGAGCATCTTCCTAAGAACAAACAAAGCCGAGAGCAAGAGGGCAACCTTGTCTGATGGAGTGGTAGAGTCCAATGGCTTGAGACTGATGGCCATTAATAGTGAGTCGAGTAGAAGCATTAGAGAACAACATAGAAACAACAGAATAAAAGAAAGCACCAAACCCTAATGCCTTGAGCGTAGCCATAATAATAAAGGGCCATTCAATACGATCATAAGCTTTTTCAAAATCAATTTTTAGAAAAAGAGGCTTTTGACAAGAAATACGAGCCCATTCCATTCCTTCCCACACCGCAAGAAGATTATCCAGAATATAATGGCCTTTGACAAAGTCGGTCTGCTCAAGCCACACAATCTTCGGCAAAATATTAGCAATCCACAGAGCTAGAGCTTTAACAAGAATTTTGTAGGAGACATTCAACAAAGTGATCAACCTCTAGTTGTTAATAAGCTCTGGATTGCCTGCTTTTGGAATGAACTTGATGTTTCCTTGATTGATGAAAGTTCCTAAAGAGTAAGATTGAAGTGCCTCAAGATATACTCTGAGCAGATCAAGTCCAACAAATGACCAAGTGGCTTTATAGAATTCGCTGGGAAATCCATCCAAACCGGGAGATTTATCATCGGCTAAACAAAGTAATGCAGAATGAAGCTCTTCTAAAGAAAGAGGAGCATCACAAGAGAGCGAATCCCGAGAAGTGAGTTACGAAGGCACCACATCAAGGCATTTCTGTAAAGCAGAAGCTCGTTCAAGAGAATCCTCCTGAGCTTGAAACACCAGATGATAATGCTTGACAAAAGTAGAAGATATTTTGGGAGCTCGGTAAGCTGCTAGTGTGACTCATATATAGCCTTGATATGTTGATGAGCATGCTTGGCATGGAGGGATTTGAAGAAGCTCTTAGAAGCTTTATCTCCCACCTTTAGCCAGTGGAGCCTCGAGTGGATCTGAGCACCCCGAGCAACGTAGGATTCACTAATCTTGAGCTTATGCCAAGAGATGCTGCCTGAGATTGAACTTGAAGATCAAAGGATTGGATTCTAGGAGCAAGGATACCCACCAAAATTTTGTATGCAGAGAAAATCGGCCGCCTTCGAATCCAAACAACCTGTTTGCCAAACTGGCGAAGAAATTTGGAGGTGCGTTGGATCACCACTTCCCACCAAGAGCACCAGCTGGCAATAAAAGGGGGACGTGGTGCCATGTTCCAAATTTTGGTGATGAGATGGATAACTCTAGGGTGACAAAGCAACAAGACATTGAGAAAAAATTGTGTACTCGGCACCTTGGGAGGGCCCCCTTGCCAAATAACCTTAAATGTGATCGATGATGGTCTGACAAAATCACATCGGACCAAACCTTGATAATGGTGGAGCCATGCGTGTTAAAATTAAAATAGGCCTGTTGAGCAAGAAGAGCACGATCAAGATGTTTTAATACGTGATCAGATCCTTCTGGAGGTTGGTCCAAGTAAATCAAGTGAGTCTAGAAATTCCTACCACTGGTTGAGAATCGGATCGAGAGAGGCCCCAACAACTTTTAAAATAATACCAAGCAACCCGTTCTCCGAGGCACCAACGCATCGGGAGTGCACCACATTTATCATCAAGATGCTCCACCATATTAAAGTCACCACAAACCAACCAATAAGCAAAAGGTAAGTTGTCACCTAACCACCGCCATAATAAAATTCTTTCGAAGCATCATTAGGAGCATAAACATTGAGAATACCAAAGGACATATCATTAATATTCAAAATAACCCACACCTCTCAATGGCTTGGGTCGTGGCCCAAGGAAATAATTAACGCCAAAACTTCGGCATGATGGAAATGCTAGCACCACCCGACCATCAATGTGATGAGTGTGAAAGTGCACAAAATCAGGGGCAATACACGTCATGAAGTCTGAAGAAAAATACTATAAATCTTAATTTCCTATAAGCAAAGAACATCTAAACCACTAATTAACTGGAAAGCTAAATGAATAGAATTTTTGTGAGGGCTTTGTTATCCCCCACACATTCCATGACAAAAAATTCATGAAAAATCAGACATATCAAACGCTCCTTTCCCATCTGGAAAACCATCCTCGATTTGAGAATGGTGAAATTATTGGCAAGCAAAATCTGGTCTGAATGAGAAGGCTCGACTTGAATGGAGTAGCGCTTAGCCCCATTAACTCCCCACGCGCCACGCCACCTCACGAGGTGGGCTACGTGAATGCCACAATGGTAGAGAAGTAGAAGCCAAATTCCCAGAATTATCAACAATATCATCTCGCATCTCTTGGCTCTGCGAGGCGGTGGCTAGCAATGGAAACCAAAGGACTAGGTTGCTCCACCAGAGGCTCATCCCTGGTTAGCAAGGTGGAAGTAGAAGACAAGGGCGGAACTTCAATAGAAGGCCATGCCCTCGAGTTCTTTTTCAAACCAACCACCTTCCAACCATCAGCCTGAGGAGTAACCACAATTTTTAAGGTCGCAGATGGCATGGGAGCAGATTTAGAGCGAGATAAAAGGGGACAATCCCTAATACGATGGTCCAGGGCCTAACAATGAAAACACGTGTTCGGAGGTTAAAATAAATGACCTTTTGAGAGATTTTTAGGGACCCCACCTGAATATTCAGATGGTCCCACAAATATTTTGTGACAGTCCACTTCGACACACACACGCTTATTAGGTCGGGCATAAAAAAATGGTCCTGCTCATGGCATAACACCCTGCCAATGGGTTTGACTATCTCATCCAGAAAAGACTAGAGATGAATAGGAAGATCGGGAGCTCAATCCAAATAGGGATTTTGAGCGAAACCTAGCTAGTCGGGCTAAAATCCAGAGTCCAAGAGGATAACACAAGAAGGGTATTGCCTAAATACCAACAAGCAACCTTAGTCATAAGGGTCTGGACCTGTGAGGGCTCACAAAAGGTAAACAAATAATTTTTTTGGTGAGATTGTGGACACCAGAAACTTGGATGCCAAAAGACTCCCAATGGTTTTTCATCCAATTTTGTAAATACGATTCAAGACGGATGACGCGACCACGAAATACGCAACACAATAGTGGTTATGATACCAAGTCACTACAGATCCAAAACTCATGAGCAATAACCACATCTAGGGTGGGTTCAGAGTCCATACCTCATCGTAGACTTTCGGGACAAACTTCCTTGCGCGCTTGGGAGCCATGGTCGCCAGAATCAACAGTCGTTGATTGGGGGAGGTGGTGGCCATTTATAAGTGCGAACACCGCCTAAGCGGTGAAAACGGACCAAAACTCACTATGATAAGACCAAGGGAAGACCGCTAGAAGGGCTAAGGACATACATTTAGCGCAACAAAATACGACAGGAAAAAGCATAGGAAGCCAAGCAGAGCTTCTAGTCTTCTTTCCAATTTTTTTTATTAATTTTAGAAATGGACAATTGTATATAGATTTCACCATCTCTAGTGTATAATTTATATTTTAATGGAATATATAGTAAATTATATTTGTTGAATAAGCATATATTTATATTGAAGCCTTCCTTTCATTAAGTACTTACATTCAAAGGGTATCCAATATATCAAAACCATCTAGAGAGTTATCATGGTCTTACTCATTTGACTCTTTGTATCAAATGTCTAAAAGAATTTATACCGTTGTGAATAGTTTAACAAGCCATCATCTTGACCATTAGAGTGCAAATCTTTTGATATATTTTATTAAATTAGTTGATAATACACGTTTTCATAAATAAAATCTAAAGATGAGATTTGAGTCTCCCCACTTGTAAATATCTTCTTTTTAAATAACAATTACCATTTTGAAATGATTGTCACTTATTAATTGTGATTATAATTGTATAAGCACTATATTAGTAATTGCATGAGGCACAAAAAATACCAAAAGATGAAAATAAGGAAACTGAAAAACCATACAAAAATATGTGAAATTATAATCATTGTTATTGAGTAATACACACCTTCCGCATTAAATGAAACTAAGTAGGTCTTTTATGTTACCTTAGGGCATTAATATTTATGAAACAAGAGACCTACAAAACAAGGTCATGATATGACAAATACTACGGAAGGTGGTGTTTTTTTAGTTAGAGGGAATACTTATCATTACAGTTGAGCATAAAAGTTAGATCTAAAAATGAAATCTGGATACACCTCATGGAACAACTAGTCTTGAGAAGTCCATATTTCTTCTACAGCAGGGTAAGGGTTGAAATTATATTTTTTAAAAAATTTCAATGATTTCCTTACAATCAGACAACAAATACAAATCCATGATTAAATGACTAGGACGGTGAAGACCTTAGAAAGAGATCTACAAATAGACCCATTGAAAGAAGTGAATAAGATTATTTTCTTTAATACATTGTTATTAGATGTTATATTCCACAACATTCTACTACAAATTTTAATGGTTTGATAGAGAGCGAAAGTTTATATTGATTTGTCTTTCATTCGTTTGGATGTCTTGGCATACGTACCTGTGTGTATAGGTGTTTTTTGAAGCGAGAAAAGTGCAGCAGTTAATTGGAAAAAGCAAGGGAAGATAACCAGAAGAAGTTAAGACAAGAAAGGATTACAAAATCACCTATTTGTACATGTTCATATCCCAACACAATAACATAAAATGTAAAGAATGTAATGAAGCGCAATAGTTGTAAATAGCCACACAACAAACAACTATATATTGTGGTTTCATATATTTTTGTGAAACAGATCAAAAAAACTGTGCTAGAAACACGCACAATGGAAGTTTGTAGAGATCATATTATGTGTGTCGTTAATAGCATGGCTAAAGTCCAAGTATTTTAACAACCATCAAGAAAGAGCTGACAATTTTTTTAATAAGGGAATAGTGCGCTGTAAGATTTCAACGCACAAAGGAAGTATGCGCTTAAAAGCTATCAATCGAACACTTCAAAAGCAGATGTACAAAACTATAGAGTATGTACACAAGCGATATTTTGTTAGCAACATAGGCCTACAAAACAAAGGTGTACAACCGAAGTTAGAATGTTTTCTTAGAAATGTATAGGAAATCTGACAATATGGTTTTTTTATGAGAAGGGAAAATGGTAAAGGGAAAGGTGTAGTAGATGTACAACAAACCTATTTAGAAGTCGGTTGTTGCCGTCGACGGGAAGGTAGGAAGCCTCATCGTTTGTCTTCCCTTCACCAACTTGTGTTTCATAAGGCCCTGCTTCATCGTCTGTGTGCGACCTCATCGTGTCTTTCCGTGTATGATGTTTGCAATGTAATCTTTCAGGGGGGATGCCAAGCTTCATTGCATACCTCCCACATCCAAGAGGGAAGTCTCTTACAGCTGAAGGGCATTCAAGAGACATATTTTCTCATATTTTCGCGACAATAGCCTTGAACGAACCCGAACCTAGCTGCACATGAGGTTCAACCTGAACCACGGGAAGGTTATTTGTTTCTTTTTGGCTTGTCCTTTTTGTTTTGTTTTTTTTTTTTTCTTAGTTTCGCATCTGCAACAAAGAATTAAGAAAAGTTAGTACGGGTTGGGAAAGCACCGCTCGAGTTAAGAGAAACAGAAGTAAGATGCAGAGCAGGAGGTTATTAAAGACGTATTTTAGGTGGAGAAAGTTCACCTCTTGGTCCACAGTGGAGGAGCAGTTTACAACTTTTTTCAGACCACCACATTTGACTATTAATTCATAAAGAATCAAGCAATGAGCAATAAAATGGATGGAGAGTCATCTTTCACATTGGCTACAAGTAGAATTTGGTTGAATCAATGTAAAATAGTTTGTATATCAATCAGGATGTAGTTGCAGAAACTGAGTAATGAGATGAGCACATAAAAAGAGGGTAGACGGTTTATTACTTTTACACCAAGCTACAGGGTTCGCACATTTGCATACTCATCTTATAAATATGCATGGTTTTTGAATAGAGATAATGCAAGGAGTGTTAATGGAGAGATGAAATGCATCCAAGTTGGGTGATATACAAAGAAAATTTCTGGAAATTATACTTTCCACTCGTGCAATGGAAAGTAGCTCTGGGGAATAAATCCCTGCGGAGGCAGAGAGAGTACGACTGGACATTTGGGAGTAAAGATAATCCAAGTTTTAAGGAGATTGGATATCAAAGGAATCCGTTGGTTCTCCTGAAACTATAATCTTCTAGTTTACTTAATTCATTCTCGTAATAAAATCTTTCTCCACGTCTCTTTGCTGAAATATGAATAAAAGAAGCAGCTAGATCTTCTGTTGTCTGCAAAAGGTGGAGATTTATCTACACCCAAATGCAATGTCTTAATTTATCTCCCAATCTTCTCTTGTGATTTGTTTCCCTTAATGCACTTTCCATTGCAAAAGCAGGGTGTAATTTCCAACCAACCTAGATGTGTTTAATTTGTCCAAGAACATTACCAATATTATTTCTACTAACAAGTTACGGTGCTTTATTTTTGTAATTTTATACAAAACATTTTTTATAATTTACAGCTGCCTAAAAGAGCTAACAGCCACGAAATTTTGCGTTAACCATGATCAAATTGAAATTCCAGGGCTTCTAACTACATCCTACTTTGAGAAAATATTGGAAAAATGGTGTGACAACGATTATTTGATAATAATGCTCCTACTGTGGTCAGGCAACGCCATTTTTTATTTAAAGTAAACAAACCCAAAGTCATATTGTGCAAGTACTTTTATCAAACACTTGGCATGCATCTTCTGTGAACCCACATTTTGCGTAGGCAGAGACGAGTGCACTCCTCATAGTCGCATGACACTCAAACGCAACTCTAATCGGCATTAACAACTTTTACCTTAAATCAAGAACATATCTTATACATTAGTTCATTCGAATGCTCATAGTAATACTATATCCTTGTACCCCACAAATAACTTTGTTAATATGTTTAGTTACTAGCAATTGCAAATGAGTTGCAAATTACACCGGAGAGGATAACAATGTTTAGTTTTTGGAGTTACAATTTGTGGTGAAATATATGCTATCTTAAATTGTTTCAAGTTCATATTATGGGCAGGAGGGAGAAATATAGTACAACTACAACATCTGGAAAGTAAAACAATTCTTTTTATGCTTTGGTGAAAGTCCACGACCTATTTTGAAGCTCCTTTTTTCTCACAGGATGTGAGCATGTGCTAGAAAAAGATTAGACACATGTTGGTTGTATTAGGTGAAACAATGTCAACATTTGACTAACATTGAAGATTTCACATGCCGTGTGTAAATCTCCCATTGTGAAATGTGTCACTCGTTATTATAAATCATTCAGACTAAGTACCTTGGTTCCATAATCACCCTCCTCGTCCGTGAACTAACATTTATGAGCTTGGCATAAGATTTAACATCGAATTATATTCACACTTTAGACCAAATCAAGTTTGTTATTTAGGAATGGTGTAGACAACTCCCAATCTCAAACAGACTCTCTTAACTCTACATTTTCTAAAATAGCAAACGAGAAAAATCCTTGCACCAACGCCTATTGCTACCATCAAACATCAAATATACTTAAGTAAAACATGCATACAAAGTTAAAATGCATAAGAAAGTGTGTGGAGTGTAGCTATACCTACCACTGCTACTCCAACATGGTTGTGATGATCTGTAACAACACCCTGCTTACGTTATCATCCATATAAAAGGAAAACAAAGATTATAGAGGGAAGAACCTAGAAAGACATACTTAGGGCATGGTCCCATGGAGGAGCTGCAATTTTTTTGCCCCTAAACTCAAGAGGCGGCTGGAGAGGGGGGCTAGGAGTTTGTCGTTATAGTGGGATCCTATAATATCTCAACGGGTATTCTTGAGGAAAGTAATAAAAGAACATGAGACCTTAAAACTACTAAAATGCTCCTATATTTTTTCAGCAACCCCCGCTCAGATATTTATGGAGCCCCCCTCCATGGGACCATGTTCTTATCGAGTAAGGGTGAGATTGGTGCGATCGCAAAGACAAAGAAAAGTGGAAAATTGGGTGTGGTAGCCACAACTCCCTCATCCTTCGTGACAATTGAGGCAGTGAGTATTAGCCATGATGGGAATCTCATAATTCATGAGAATCCGTAGAATATATAGGGACATATGATTCACAGTTTTCAAGCATGAATCTCAACTAATATAAAGTCCGTGGATAGTAGAAGCAAGATAATGCATGAGTGGGACACTCAACGAACCTCTTGCACAGTAATTGTTAGTGTCACACATAGACTCGTATAATTGAGGTTGAGCAAGACAGCAGGTGTGGTCAAATTGAAATAGAGGAAATTTGTTGGTATTTGAAATAAAAAATTTTAGGGATGTGCATCGTAGCTGATATTTGCGACAACATATCTACCAATCGGTATCCTTGATTCAAGTGGGTGTTGTTGCTACACACGAATAACGAGCTGTACTCCAAAACTCCCACATCCATCATCAATGGCAAATGGGTATTCGATACCCAAATCACCACACCTTTTACACGAGTTCAAGCGGGATTAATCTTATGGAAATTTCGCAACCAATTGAGGAAAGATGATACCAAAGACCCCAATAAAGAAAAGTTGCCAGCAAACAACACCGGCAAGAAGCGAAGTATAATACAGACATTCCTTCCAGTGGACTTGCATTGGCCTCTCTCACAATAGCAGGGATATCCTTGTAGACCACCATGTCTATCAGACACACAACACTCTCACACATGCACCGACATGATAAGTCAGATCTCCATTACTAGAGTATACATTATTTAGGGTGAAGTTTCCCTGTAAATAAGCTCGATCAGGGGAAGGATTAATCCATAGGGGCTAGCTGTGCTCGTTATGAGGATAAACCCAACAACATAGTGTACACGGATGGCTTCCTCGGGCCTATCACTATTGTCGTTGGAAGAAAGTATACATGTGCCGAAAGTGAGAAAAATCAGAGCATTGATGGAAGAAGGAGTGCAAAACGGAAGCAGGAGAGTCCCTCCTCTGCAAGATTTTGAAAAGAGACCTCGCCTTCCTCTTTGCACGAGGTGTGCCCGCTGTAAGCAACGTAGACATTGACGGCACCAGCAACGGAATGCTCACCACTTCGTTCACAATATCATTGCCCCTATTCCGAAAAAGTGCCACCAGAACGGCTATTGCATTTTCTTTCGCTCTCGAAGAAGCGGCACATCTTAAGAGGCTAACCAGCACTGGATTCGCACAGGTTTTCTGTATTTTGGCCAACCCTTCCACTCTACTCGCCAAAACGGCCAGCACGACGAGGGCGTCGTCCGTTAACGACGGCCTCTCGTCCGTCAGGAGCGTCATCGGCAATGGAACAGTGCCCGCCGCCAACGTTTTGACATCGTTGTCGAGGTAGATTGAAAGGTTGAAGAGCGCAATGGCGGCGTCACGTTTGCCCCGCGCGTTGCCCTTCCGCATCAAATCCACCAGGGCGGGTATGGCATCGGCCTTTTCCCCGATCATTCACTTGTAATCGTCTATGACTGACAGACTGAACAGAGTGGCGGCAACGTTTTCACGGGATTCCATGCCTCGCCCGTCTTTCAGAACCCGTATAATCAGATTCGTGTGCAAAAGCTTCTGCCCCGATTTAGGACACGTACAGTGTCCTTCCTCGATCTATCTCGTGATCGAAACACGGTCATAGGTCAAACCCATGGCCACAATCGCAGGGTCGCGCATCAAATCGAGCGAAATGGGGCACTTGAAATCATCCGGCACTTGAATATTTTCCGTTGAACTCACCTCTTTAAACCCCACCACCTGTTGCTCATCCTTATCGTAGCACTCCTTCGCGGCGCCAAAGAGAACGCACTTACAATAACGCACCAGCCCGATCAAGCTATTGATCAAACAAAGTGATTGTGATTAGAAACGCTTTACCTGTGCTCCCCATAAATACAAAGCAAATCCGATTGTATTTGAGGTTGTGTGAAAGGGTTTCAGATATGATAAAATTCATATTATCATGCATTCACTTTGATAATAGCTAGAGCGTCCACCAAGATTACATTAAGATATAAGACCGTCAATTGTTGGCAGAGAGGGTTGCAGTTTAAGACAGGCCGCCATGTTGATGCTTGCAAGTTGTTCTCAACTTGGTTATAAATGCTTAAACATGTGGCTCGATGCCACAATGGAAGTTAGTCAAAAGGATAATTCAAAGCCTTATATCATTAGCCCGATGAATGAGGGATATCGCTCATCCCACTCAATGTGGAATAAATCGTTATCCTCTCACCTCGGCAAAGACTTGGGCTCACAGCAAAGACGTAGGAGTACATGGCAGACTCGAGGTCAAATGGATAGTAGAGGACCCGAGCATGGTGGCAGCGCCAGAGCCCACGTGGCAGGTCAGTGTGCAATGATCAGGATACGTGGAGCGACACATGGACGAGTCGAGCTTGGGTCACAGCGTGGCAAGGAATTGAGATTCTTTGAGACATATTACCAGAGACAGCAGATGCCCAATTTCTCTGGAATGAAAGATGAATGATATCACGCAAGAGGATTTGCACATCCATTATCTTTATATTCAACAGAAACTTGTATCAGTTCGAATTAGCATGAGAATGAGGGAGAAATTACAATTACAGTGCATTTTTCTGGGGATGGTAGTAAATTTTCTTGGCGTTTTGAGCAGCGGTTGTAACAGGACCTGTGGATCGAGAACAGTGAAATATCCTTTTGGGTTCAGCGTCGAGTGTCCCTACAGACTGGATACCCATTGTTCTCCAAGTGGGGACGTATATCTGAAGGGGTACAAGGTTACGGATATCACAAATGAGACTGTAATCATCAATCCATGGAGTCGCCATGAGAACAGTAGCAACCTCGTATGCTTTCAGGAATTGGGTATTCTCGACGAACAGCCCGGCCCTGCGTGACTGCTTGTGCAGCAGCTCCACCTGCTCTCTGACCTCATCGGTGACGTCCACGAGCTTAAGCGGCAGCACGTCCAAGGCCGTAGCCATGTCCTGTGTCAACTGGTGAAATTACACAGACATGGCCTCCGTCTGCATCCGCCGCGTGATGGCACTGGAGTTTCGCCTCTGGAAGGCTTTGGGCTTTGCACAAGCACAGATTTCATTGCCCAAATCAAGCAGCGCTTTCAACAGAGCCATCGGAGAAAGATCACTGCCGGAAAAGAGCGCTTTATGCAGCCGGGAAAGAGCCCTGCCGGAATTTGACGTTTTCCAGCAGGGCTCTCTTCAAAGGAAACACCTCCGGTGTAAAATTGAACGGCTTTACAGATGCCAAACACAAGTCTGTTTATTGGAGCAAAGGTTAGAAGCCTGGTAAAGCAAAGGAGGTTGCAACTGGTGGGAAAAAACAGAGGGTACAACAAAAGTGCCAACAAACAGGACTCCAACAGGGCAGTTGATTCATATCCATTTATAAATATTTACACAGCCAAAAAGCATCCGAAATACCAGGCAACAACAAATGCAACACCTTACAAATCAGATTAAGTATAAATCGCGAACAGAAAGATACCCTGAAATCTGACCTCTTCTCCGAAGCAACCGGGACACTCCTTCACACAACAAAATAAGGTTGTTTTCAATCCGCACAATATTCTTTGAACCATAGGTTCTTGTGCAAGTCCAACAGGTGGCTTTTAAGAATAATGGCACCGCAGGCCTTCACCGGCATGCAGTGAAATACGACCTGTCATTAAAAAGTGTGTTCAAGTCCAGTTGTCCCCAGCCATGTCTGTCACGCCACAAAATCAAAATCACCGCCCCCCAGACTATTTGCATTGAATACACATCCCGTCTGAGCAGCGTAACAGGTAATGAGCACAGTGCTCACATTAACTCATAAATCTGCCCAAAGACATAGGCTAGGGGGATTAGAAATATCATTTCTCTCCAAAAAGACAAAATAGCACAAACAGGAAACAACCGTAATTGATACAGAAAAACAAATAAATGACATAATATACTCCAATAAAGAGTTAAAAGTAGAGGTATATTCTTTTAAAAACATTAGAGAATTTGAAAATTAAAAATTAAATTTGCCATGTGGCACAAAGTGATTGGTTGGAATAAAATGTTAATTGTATTGGTGAAGCCAATATACTTGCCTTCGGTAGTATAAAAACATAGGAATAAAGATTACATTTCCACACGAAACTATTGCTTTGAAAACATGAAAAATGTATAAATAATTTCCAAATTTACCATGCGGGGAGGGAGAGAAGGTTTGGTGATTGTGTTGACGTGGCATCCGGAAAAATTCCAACTTACAACATTCCAACATCGATAATTTATTTGGATGGATTGTCGAGCATGCTCTCCCACATAAGAATTACTTCATTATTTGTAATGGTAGTTTCATCCAATACATGAAGGAAACATAATAACATCAATTTTCTTTAAAAGGTGCATGGGATTCATTAGTAGTGGGTGCTAGATATTAGAGTTGAATGCATTGATTACAAAGTTGAATGCGAGTAAAATAAAATCTAGCTTGAATTTAACAACGCTAATGTACATTTATTTGTAGATGTGTTTCATTTACTCATTTAATTGAATGATTGAATGGATTATGTTTGTACTATTGTATTTATGTCATAGCTAGAGATATGAATATTTTCAATACATTCAAAAATTCAAAAATAATTTATACTAAAAAAGTTATACCGATAAAATATGTCAATTGCATTTGTTTGAAATGTTCCAAGACATTTTCAACAATTTTTTTTTTTGGCATATAATACAATCATTGTGCAGCCAATGAGACCACATCTCTTACATTCATTTAGTTGAATGTTCACATGCCTTATGTATGCTTCCACATTTTGCATACATATCTCCACACCTAAAACTACCACATATATACTAGTAAAGGTGAACCAATCAGGGTTGGAAACCTAGTTAGTATAATTTTTTAATATCACATAAACTATCAAAGTCATAGTGATTTCAACATTTTTTTCTAGATTGTTTAGTTCATAATTTTAAACCAATATTGATTTGTTGACAAATAATGGATATATTGCTATGTAAAATATGTTGTACATGGCTAGTTAAAACATAAAGCATATTTTTATAACTACGTCATAGTTGTTGCTGCGTAGGAGAAAAGTTGTCAATTGATTGCATGACCTATCTCCATTTACATTCATCCACCTATGAAATCAACGACAAAAATTTTGTAATGACAAAATCAATGACACACATTAATATTCGATTGAATGGATCAAATAATTTTGATGGTCATCTAAGTGACATGAGTGAATTCTTGCCATTGATGTCAACTGTTCAACAAATGGTCTCATAGTTTAATAATGCCTCCAACATGACTACATTAAAAATGATGGTAAAAGATAAATAGATGAATGGTGTGTGTGTGTGTGTGTGTGTGTGTCATACAACATATAGAGAGAGAGAAAGAGAGAGAGAGAGAGAGAGAGAGAGAGAGAGAGAGAGAGAGAGAGAGAGAGAGAGAGAGAGAGAGAGAGAGAGAGAGAGAGAGAGAGAGAGAGAGAGAGAGAGAGAGAGAGAGAGAGAGAGAGAGAGAGAGAGAGAGAGAGAGAGAGAGAGAGAGAGAGAGAGAGAGAGAGAGAGAGAGAGAGAGAGAGAGAGAGAGAGAGAGAGAGAGAGAGAGAGAGAGAGAGAGAGAGAGAGAGAGAGAGAGAGAGAGAGAGAGAGAGAGAGAGAGAGAGAGAGAGAGAGAGAGAGAGAGAGAGAGAGAGAGAGAGAGAGAGAGAGAGAGAGAGAGAGAGAGAGAGAGAGAGAGAGAGAGAGAGAGAGAGAGAGAGAGAGAGAGAGAGAGAGAGAGAGAGAGAGAGAGAGAGAGAGAGAGAGAGAGAGAGAGAGAGAGAGAGAGAGAGAGAGAGAGAGAGAGAGAGAGAGAGAGAGAGAGAGAGAGAGAGAGAGAGAGAGAGAGAGAGAGAGAGAGAGAGAGAGAGAGAGAGAGAGAGAGAGAGAGAGAGAGAGAGAGAGAGAGAGAGAGAGAGAGAGAGAGAGAGAGAGAGAGAGAGAGAGAGAGAGAGAGAGAGAGAGAGAGAGAGAGAGATTAAACTTTTTTTATTCCAAAGGATGAAAAAGATGTGTCACCTCGATATTATATTAAAAGAAACATGATATAAGATATTTATAACAAAAAATTTAAAATTCAAAGGCGGTATGAGAGCACACCCAAAATCCACAAGAAAACTAGGCCATGTCTAGAATACAACAAAAACAAATTAAGAGGCACATTTGAAGTCAAACTACCTAATATGGATAAATAATTAAAAAACCATTAAATGACATGTATAAAGACTAATAAGAAAAGCGATAGGAAAGATACTTAAATAGATATTTTTTTTTGTTTATGCGATAATTATATTAAAAGAGGGGCGGCACACCCAAAATGAACATTTGGCTAGCTAGACTAGGAGGTATTTGGCTAAGGTTATTTTATCAAAAACATCCCAACCAGAGATCGGGGTCTTCTTCTTCATTGTCAACAACAACCCGCATGGGAGAAATGACAAGAGCCATCTAGGGGAACTTATCTTATGGTGGCGGAGGAAAAGGTCGCAAGCTCTACCCATCATGGGTGTGTGGTGCGGGAGCCACATGTGTGCCCCAACTAATCTGAAGAGAATGTGGGAGAGCCCTATCCTCGATGGAAAGAGGGTGGAGATACGCTTCTCTCGCTGATTGCGCGGCTAAGACCGATAAGCATGGCTAAAAGAGTGCCGCTGGGAGTAGCTCCGATGACCTCCTCGGGGACTGACGCCATGGGGGTGGAGAACATCGAGAAGGAGAAGGTGGCTCCCAAGAAACATTACAGGAGCATCACCCCAAAGTCATTGGAGATTCTGAAGGTACTCTACCTCAAGGGCCACCTTGTTAGCTTGCACTTGAATCTACAGCAACACATTAGAGATAACCACCAATTTATTATACACGGAGATTTTTTTATCCACTTCAGTATTAGAAAATAAAAAAAATTATTTCTTTCCATAACCATTTTTTTCCCTTTGAAAGCATGCCAAATTTGGGAAAACATGTGAGGTAATCTGGGGCTATCTCCTAAAAGAATATGTTTCCAAGTGAAACACTTTGGATGGAGGGGGAAAATAATGAATGAATCTAATTCAAAGTCCATTGGGATTTGGAGCAAAACCATAATAGTGTGTGGTAAGGTTTCCAAGTAGACACAAAAAGGAAATTTGGGAGTCAAACACCAAGTTGAACCACAGGTGCAATCGGGAGACCTTGATATAAAATACACCACAAAAATTGCACAATTTTAGGCTCCACATTGGTGACCAGACTGTGTCGAACCTCCTTCTCCAACAAGAAGGAGAAGAATGAAGCCCCCACCGAGTGTTGAGTTTTTCAACCATGGGAAAATGTGGTGAGAGCCAACGATATCCTTTACTGGCCGAGTAATCTAGAAAGGGGTATCCACGAACCACTTCCAGTATGTCCACCAAGGATGGGAGGGACACACAAAAATCTGAGTCAACATATGATCAGGAACTGAATCAATTATTTCGATACTAGTATGATCCGGTGGTAAGTTTTTATCGATCTTTTAGCTCATTCCAAGAACACCAAGATTGTGTGTGCTTGCAATAAAGATATTGAATGGAACAAATTCCATGATCAAGAGATTAACGCAAGAATTCCGGTGATCTTCGTAAGACACCGATCCTGGACTTGAATGACAAAACCACCACAAAGCTTGCTGGTTGATGGAAAGGCCATTACAAAATCCATTGCCTTTTCATTGAAGCCATGGTTTGATTCGCTCCCATGCTTTCCAAATGATTTTAAGCATGAAATTTTTGCAACTTTGATAGGCATCAGAGAAATGAGGAGATTGGAAAAACCTAAACACTCCTCAATGTCATGGCACACAAGGAATTTCCAAGCTTCTTGACCTTCAATGCACCGGATTATCCATTTGGCACAAAGTGTTTGCCCACTCATTAAACTTTGGGTGGAACATTATTTAATTTTATATTAGATTAAAAAATTCTCCTACCAAAGATGGAATTAAAAGCGTAGATAATTAATTATTATATATTAAAAATATATATAATTTTTTTCATCAACAAATATCTTAATGTTTGTAAATAAATATAATATATTTTTCAAAGATTAATCATGTATTTAAAAGGTTTAATAGTTTATCTAGTTTATTCAAGTGCATGGAAATATGGACTCCATTTCTTTCAACTAATCATATTTTATTATATTTAACATTGTTTGATATGATTTTCTCATTGCTCAAAAGAGGTTGAATCCACCTATTTATAAAGGGAAAGAAGGAGAAACATATTATTAGAGACTATAATTATATATTATATTCACACACACACACACTCATAATTATTTTGTAATAAAAATGATATTTACTTTCTCGAACATGTCAAGGGTTACATATGAAAGTGGGAAAATGGATTACTAATACAAAGGAAGCGGTAATACTCATGTGGACATGAAAAATATATATCTTACTACTCAAATCGAATATGTCTTATTATTACGTATTAAATTTGTAAATTCTACAATTCTAAACATCCTCATTCCACGATTATGAAAAACATCAATGACTCATCCTCTACTTTGTTCTTCATAATATTTTTCTTGAAAAGAAGATTTGAAATTTTGATAAATTTTTCTTATCATTTCTCTCACGACTCACCCATGTGTGCATTTAGAATAATTTGATACTCTTAAAATATGCCCACTTTACTATTGGAATTTCCTAGCATATTAATTAAAAATATATGAGAGTTACAAGAGCAGGGGTGACTGGAAAACTCATGGTCCCACAAAAAAGCCATGTAGGCACCACAAAACACCCAAAGGGAAAACAAAGAACACCACGAGGGAAAACAAGAGAAGTACATAAAACCGAGAGCACTAAGGACATGCCACCACTCTGAGAGGAGGAGGATCATCCCGAGGGGGGATGAAAGATCCACTCGATGGATTAGGAGGAAGATCCACCTACCAACCATCCTGATCTAGCATTTGCATCTGTAAAGGCACCATAATTCCCCTACTAGGGGTGGAGATTCAACAAACATTTGAACTCCAAGAGAAGGAGAGGCCCAACGCGGAGATCTTGCCACAAACTTTCCCCATGGAGGGGACTCCAACCCGGAATGGAAGAGGACAAAGCTTATGGAAAACCCTAGGGAGAGGCGGCAGTAGTGGACTACAGAGTGGATTCATGACGTGGTCCTTGTGGAGATGGTCAGTGAGGCAGAGATTGCCGATGTAGCGGCAACAAAGGGTCGAGAGGAGCCCAACTCATCCCGTAAGGAGTACTCCTCCAAAGGTGTGAGAAATTCCCGCAAATGAGAAAATTCCATGGCAACCTGTTCAGCTTGAGCTTGAATCTGTATGTGCACAATAGATAAAATAGCCACTTTATCATTAGTGGAGAATAAAGAAACATTTTGATCATTCTAGGAATATCAAAGTATTACGAGATTTCCAAATATGAAGAGAATACAAGCTATAAACAAATGCCATAGAGTATCAATATAAATAGGCCAAGGACTGAAATATCCAAACAAAGCCATACACTAATGAAATAATTCAGGTGGTAGGGTCAAAATAATGTATGAATCTAAGACCAAATGGCTTAGACATAAGAACAAGACCAAAAATGCATTTAAATATTTTGGTCAAGAGTAGAAAATGTATTTTGATTGGGAATTCCAATGTGACTAAGACACTCACCAATAGGAAGGCCCTGATAGATAAGGCACAAAAAAATGGTTAACTTTAGGCTCAAGCAAGGGGTTCCAAGAATGGGAAAGTCGACTTTAAGCCAAGTAGATTAGGAAAATCAGTAGGCCCCAACGAGAATTGAACTTAACAATGATAGGTGAGGTAGGACTTAATAGTTGGTGTATGGTGCCGAAATTGTAGTGAAAAAAGATAATATCATGATTCCACCTATAATTACACCACTATGCATCCGGATTCTAAAGGATTAGGCCCAAGTTTATGGAGCATGACATATGACATCAACTCTTGAATTCTACAAATATATGGAGATTCAGAATCGCAAAAGATTGAATTTAATCTCAAGCTCGAGACATGAAATCTAGTCTCTTTGAGAAACCAAATCTGAATGGTGTGAATCCCTTTGCAATATAAATGGAGAGATTTGATGCCCAAACTTTTGCAAGAAAAACACTATCTTCTGTGATAATAGGAGACCACTAGATATTCTAGGAATTAAAAGAGATCCCAGTGTAAAATCCATTTCCAATCCAATGTAGTAAAGGTTTCACATCTTTAAAGGCCTTCTATAGGATTTTGACGATAAAATTGCCAAAACTATTTACAGAGCCTTGGTGATGATTAAGATATGCAATCCTATATTGTTCCAACAATTTTTATCTTAAGGTGCACCTGAAGCAATGCAATGTTGAAATAGAATTTTCTAGGCTTGAATTCCCAAAAGACATCTCACAACCCATTTAGAACATAAAGCCATGCTTTTCCTGTAAGCATCAATAATTCCCATGTCACCTTGATCATGTGGTAAACAAAAAAATTCCCAGGTCACCTAATGGAATCCAGATGAACCAGATCTTTTAGACCAAAGGTAATCCCAAGGTATCTTGGAAATCTTGGCAAAGGAAGCCCGGGATGGGCCATAAAAGAAGAATAGTAAACATGAGTGGCTATAAGAATCTTGGTACACACCTGAAATTTATCGTACAATGAAAGGGGTTTGGAAGACCACCGAGAGACTTTATGTTCAACTCTATCAATCACATACTGCCATAGAGTAGCAGATAATCACTATCAAAGGAAAAAGGTATGCCCAAAAATTTAAATTGTTCTCCACCCAATCCACTTCTAGGGTTAAGATTTCAACCAATTAGGCATAGGCCAACAAATTTTCCGATAGCCCAATTTTTAGCCATCTGAATGTTGGATCTTAAAGAAAGACAAAAGATATCAAAACATTATAAAATAATAACCAAATTCTGCTCATTTTTAGCAAGGGTAAGAAAGGAATCATCAACAAAGTGATCATTAATAATTTGAGTTGAATGATCTAGCAAAAATTCCCAAAATTTGGCCCTAATCAACACATTGAGTAATAAGATATCCAAGAGCATCAAGACTAAGGAAAAAAAGAGAAGGTGTAAGAGGGAACTCCTTTTTGATAGATAAGAAGATCCCAATAGAGGAGGATTGATGCCCATTGATGATGAGGCAAGTAGAAGAATCGAGAACAAATTTTGGATAGTTGAGGTACAAAATTCTCGAATCCTAAGGCTATGAGCATTGCTGAATTAAAGTCCATTCAATATGATCATAGGACTTTTCAAAGTCAATTTTGAGAAACAAGGGTCATTGCAGAGACAACCAATCCCATTCCATTCCTTCCTAGATTGCTATAAGTTTATCCGTAATGTATCGAACTTTGAAAAATCCTGCTTTGCTTATGTCAAACAATATTGGGTAAAAGATCGACAATGTGAAGAGCCAGGGCCTTTGCAAGAATTTTGTAAGAAACATTCAACAAGGTGATAGGCCTCTAACTAGTAATCAACTTCGATCACCAACTTTAGGAATGAACTTAATGTTTCCTTGATTGATGAAACTCCTTAAAGAATTGGATTAGAGAGCTTCATTGTAAACCCGAAACAAGGGTATGGACCAACAAAAGACCAAGTGGATTTGTAGAATTCACAAGGAAAGCCATCCAATCCCAAAGATTTATCATCGGAAGGCATAACATAGTCAGTATAAAGCTCATCTAAATAAAGAGGAGCATTGCATCGAGCATGATCATTAGGAGAAAATTTTACCGGAATCACCTCGTTACATTTTTGCAAGGTGGAAGATCACTCATCGGTAACCTATTGAGCTTGGAAGACCAACTAATAGTGTGCCACAAAGGTTTTTGATCTCAAGTGAATTTGTGAGATGTCAAGCAACTTGAATAGATTTGATCACTTGACAAACATGTTTGGCCCGAGGATCTGAAAATTACTTAGATGATTTATCTCCTACGTTGAGCCAATGTATCCTTGGTCGATCTACACACCACAATCAATGATATTCCATGAGCTTAATCTTGTGTCGAATATACTTAGCCTGTAATCAAGAGGGGTGTTGAGAGGATTGGAGTCAAGAAGAACATATATCCTTTGGAATTCTTTATACAGAGATGATTCTACCCTTTTACACACTCGATCAACTTGCTTTCCAAAATTATGGAGTAATCAAAGGTGTGTCAATCACTTCTTCCCACCACTCATTCCTAGCTAAGCAGAACAGTGGGACATGGCACCATGTTCCAAATTCTAGCAATAAGAGGGTCTACCCTCGATAACTTAGTAAGGAAACATTAAGAAGGAATTGATTATATGACACTTTGAATAGGGCCCCGCTCCAAAAAATATTGAAATAGACCTTGGAAGGTGATTTGAAAAAATTACAACTGACCACACCATGACAGGGGATAGGCCTTGTGTGTAAAAAATCAAAAATAGGTTGTTGTGAGAGGAGTACACGATCAAGACTTTCAAAACTTGATCGCATCCTTCTCAAAATTTGGTCAAAATATACTAGGCTTGAGACTTAAATTCCTTCCATCACCTAATCAAAGGATCAAAATCCCCAACAAATTTTAAAGAAATACCAAGCCGCACGCTTATCGACACACCAACACATGGGGAGGGCATTGAGTTTGTCATCAGGATGTTCTATCATATTAAAGTCACCACACACAAGAAAATAAGCTAAAGGAAAGTTATCACCTAACCATTTCCATAATTTTGTTCTTTTAGAGCCATCATTAGGAGCATAAACATTTAAAATACAAAAAAAGATCATTAATTGCCATAATCACCCACATGGCCCAATTTGAAGGATCATGGCCCGAGGAGGTGATTAAGGCCAAAAATTTTAGGGAAATGGAAATATTAGTACCACCTTTTCCATCAATTTATCGAGCAATTAAATGCGAAAAAGCATAAGCAATATAGGTTAGAGTATTCTAAAGCAAAAAAATAGAAATTTTAATTTCATGTAAATAAATAATATCAAGGTAACTAAAAAATGACAGGATAAACAAACATAATATATGTGAGAGGATTCTATAAGACTCTGTCATTCTAAGAGATGAAATTCATGAAAAATTAGACATTTGAAAATCCCCCTTCCCATCTAGAATGTCATCCTCCAAGCTAAGAATCAAAAAATTATTAGCAAGTAGGATTTGGTCCGAATTAGAAATATCAACATATATGGAGTGGTGTTTGACCCTATTATCTCCTCGTGCTCTGTGGGACACCTTCTAAGGTGGAATGCGTGAGCAACACAGAGGAAGATATGTTTAAGCTAAGTTCCCGAGTTATCCTTGTGAAGAGTCAAAACCTAGCTCTGTGAAGGATTGGAAGGAATGAAAACTGACAAGGGGGTGGAGTTGACCACTGACTTATCATTGGAAGGAAAAGGGGAAGGAGAAGAAGCAAGAGGTGCCACAAGAATGAATTTCAAACCTTCACCCTTCTTATTCCCGATCGTAGTCTAACCATCAATTGGTCGATCAACTTTAGGCTTAGGTACCAAGGGTTATATCACCACCGGCTTTGAATGAACTATAAGAGGACAATTGCGAATGCGATGGTCCTGGGCTTGATATCGAAAGCATGTGTTGGGGAGGTTGAAATAAACCACCTTTTGAGAGATACACAGAGACCCAACTTGAATATCTAGGTGGTCTCGCAGATCTTTTGCAAGGTCAACTTCGACACAAACCTACTTGTTGTGATTGGCATGATAAAATATCATACTCATGGCACATCACCATGTCAATGGGTTTAACTATCTTTGGAAAGAATGACCAGAGATGGAAGGATAGTCTAGGAAGCTCGATTGAAATAGGGATTTTCAACGAAATGTGGCTTGTGGGGATAAATTCAAGATTCCATTGAGAAAGCACTAAAAGGGTATTACCTAAATACCAACAAACCACCTTAAGAAGGAGGGCTTGGACCTGAGAAGGATCATGAAAATAAAAGAGATAAAATCCCTTGGCGAGGTTACGAAAACCAGAAACCAAGATATTTTTAGACTCCTAATGGTTCTTTATTTAGTTTTGCATGTAATATTATGATAGGATGTGGCCATAGAAATACACAATAAGGAAATTGTTATGATACCATTTGACCACATGGTCTAAAAATTCATTAGAAATAACAACATCTGAGGATGATTCATAATCCATGCCTTGTCATAGACCTTCAACACAAAATTACGAGCACGTTTGGGAGCCATTTTCACTACCAGTTGTAACATTCATTACAATGGATGGAGACTTAGCCATTTATAGGCAACTCACCGCCTTAACGATGGGAAAATAACTAACTAACACTATGATATAACCGAAAGGAAAACCTTGGACAAGATAAATGGGCATTGTGTATATAGTGGGATATTATGAGTGTATGCATAAAACCTAGCAAAGATGAAGAATTCAAAAATTCCCACTTTAAGTTAATCCCTATACATAAAGGAAATGAATAATGATTTGAATTTTATTAATCCAATCACTAATAATAAAGCCATTTTGTTTAGAAGGTTTCACTTGGTTATAAAAACACAATACATTCTCGATAGTGTCGTGGTTGATGATGATGTCAAAGTGGAAGGTTTGGACATGGATTTGAACCATGATCGCTTGCATGAAATGACTTGAAGTTTCAAACTATTCTCTAATTAACATTATCAATTGGTAAATAATTGAAGTAAAACCTTAGGAATTTATTAACAATATAACAAGAATCTTGTTTGCTAATGTTAGCCATTAGATCATTTAGGTCATCTTTAGGTTGGTTGAGAACATGCTTTAATCACATTTTATTACGTTTTTAGTGAGAAAGGTTTTAAAAATCCTATAATGATAAAATAATCATGTTTAATATATAAAATTATAAGGGTGAAGAATGAAACCCAAGGTTGTATGGGTTTAAAAATAAGGATTGTGTTTATAAAAATGTGATAGGGAAATTAGGATTTCATCTAAACTAGCCTATTACTAATATGACACTTCTATAAATTAGTAGTCATAAATAGTCCTAAAATGTCCCAAATTATTATGAATGTTTGATAATTGACCTTATGCTAATTAGAATGTGAAAGTGAATGACTATGGTTGAAGAGAACAACCCATATTTATGTTCAAAAGGCATGACAAGGAGGCAATAATGTGCATTGATGTGGATCAAACTGTCATCAAGCTTCTAAAAATATCAAATGGTATACAATAAATTTGGATAAGTTCACGAGGATCAAACAATACTATCATTGAACCAAATTTTGTTCTACATACATGTCTTATTCATATTTTCACTCAACCACTCTATTCTATGTGGATTTGTATGTCTTCTCTATTAATTTTTGTGTCTAGAAATATGAAATTATATTTCTTGGATCAAATTGTTCCTCTTATTCATTAAAACCTTATGTAGACTCTCAAATTTGATAATGTACTCTATGACATACTAGTTTTGACAATGCACTCTTGCTAAAAATAACACACTCTTTTAATCCACATGCAAAGACATCTCAAGGTCTCTTGTCTAACTTTGTTAGACATGCAGATTGATATGTTGATAATTTATGAGAATTAAATGCATGAAATCCATTTACAAAATCCACTCGATAGGATGAAATGATCAATTTACACATTTCTCATTTTTGTGTAAAAATGTCCACTTTAGTCGACTTGTGATACCCGGTCCCGACACACTTGTATAATTTTGAACCGACATATCCAACATATTTGATTTCAATTTCATATTCTTCTTTGGATCATTTACTTCTCCTAGGTCGGCCTTTCCTAGATAATTCACCTCTAGAACACTATTTAAGCAACTTACACTCACCTCGTTTACCAACCTAGAAATTGTATGGAACTACATTAATAAACTCTATTTAACACTCACAAAATGAAACCAAGGACTCCTAAATCCTTCCAAAGGTTATACACATTCACTAGGAAAAATCACTACAAAGTTTGAAGCATCATACAAGGTTAATGAATAAAATTATATCATTTTATAAAGATCTAAACATCCCCATTCAAAGCATTAGCAAGATCCAAACTCAACTCAAACATTATCAAGGAGTTCTTAATTACCAAATCTAGTTGCATTCATTTAGATATCACATGCTAGGTGGAGAATGACATGTGGTTTGAGGCATCTTTAGAGTATCATTCTAACATTAGTGGTGTAAGGATTACAGTTCAACCCAACTCAAAGATAATGTACCCTATTCCCAAGGAGATTGAAAATGGGAATGAAACTTTCAAAGATAACGAATGGGAGAAGTTAGTCTTATAATACTATATTGTTTTCATTTTTATTCTTAAGTTTTTCTTTCAATAAATTTAAATTACATAATATGAATTTGTTTATTTATTTTGCGAGGTTGTTATTTGAGTAATAATATGGTATAAAATTAATTTTTTTTGGTTTAAAATTAAATTTTAATCAATTTTTATTTTTATTTTATTAATTTGCACCATTAGTTTATGCCTATCAACCTCCCTCAAGTGCATATAGACGATGTTGCTAGTTTGTAATGAAGTTTCATTTCTTCTCTTTAGCTTTTTCTCTCTTCCCTCATTTTTCTACTTTTATATCTACTTTGCATTAGGAATTTAGACTTTATGTTTTAGTTAAATAAAATTGTATGGTCTTCTTTTACTGTCATCCCTTATTAACATAAATAAGTGTTTGGTCCTTCACTATTATATTTTACCTTTATATATTCTTCCTCATGCTATCCAATATGGTTGTTATTTGAACAAAAAAATCTATAAATACATAAGTGCATTAGTTTACTTAAGGAATAAAAGTAAAAATATCAAACACAATTATTGAATTTGGAAGAGTAGGAAACTATCTATCCCGAGATAATTCTCATACCCAAAGAAAATTTTAAGCATTTATATATGGTAATCTATCATTTAAGTGTTGTAGATTGAATATGCCATTAAAACTTATTAGGGCTAAGAAATATGATTTACATTTTCTTTACAACTACGCTTCTTTACACAAAGTGTTGTTCTCCAAATTATGAAAAATACAAGGTTATGATAATAATGAAGGTTTAATAAAATATATTTCCTTAACTCCCCTAAATTTTACAATTTTGCAAACATTTTTGTTTACTAATTCTCCAATGTTTGTTTTGTAGGGTTTGCCACCCATGGCTAGGATTTGAGACCTTACTCAATTTTCAAAGGGCTATGTAGCATGAGTGACACCTAAGGTTTTGTAGTCAAAAACATTTATAGGCATACACCACTTCTAGAAGTTTACATAAAAAATTTCAAATCAGTTCAAAACTCGAGAGTAGGGCCAAGACTACACAAATGGTATTGATGGAGTCATACAATCCCACACAAGGTAATTTTACACTATCACGCTTCTAGGAAAAAGCATTATTACATTCCAATCTCCTAATTCCGACACTCTACACACCCATAACTTTCCATATCCATCTACAATCAATTAAGTGCACTCAACCTCTTGTGTTTTTCAAGTTCACATCATGTTCGTACATTATCTCGAAGAATTAATGTGTTGTTCTTATATATATTTTTAGTGAGTTAATTACTATAATAGGATGTAAAGGAGAGCTATAGGAGGTTATTTTGATTAATTAACTTCCAACATTAATTGTTTAATATAAGAACAACATATATATATATATATATATATATATATATATATATATATAAAGTGAGCTAATTACTATAATAGGATGTAAAGGAGAGCTATAGGAGGTTATTTTTATTAATTAAATTCCAACATTAATTTTTTAATATAAGAACAACACATTTTGGTGTAAACATTTTGGTGAACCAAGTCATGACTTGAACTCGCATCAACATATATATATATATATATATATATATATATATATATATATATATATATATATATATATATATATATATATATATGTTTAGTGAGTTAATTACTATAATAGGATGTAAAGGAGAGTTATAGGAGGTTATTTTGATTAATTAAATTCCAACATTAATTTTTAATATAAGAACAACACATTTTGGTGTAAACATTTTGGTGAACCAAGTCATGTGACTTGAACTTCGCATCAACTCTAGTTACCTTAGAATTGATCTTTTCCATCTTATTGTATGATTCTTTTTCTAGGACCACTTATTCTTTTATTAGTTGTAATAATGTCTTCCTCTCATGATTAGACCATATCATTCCTCAAATACCTCAAGTGAAACCTCATATGCAAGGATACTCTCTTTAACATTCTTGTAATACTTGGATTCATCATCATTCACCATCAAACATGTTCTTCACAAGGCTCTATCCTTCAATATTGTTGATCATACAAACATGGTTCCTAGTACTCGGCCTTATTACACTACTGATATCTTTGGAAATTTTGTTTCACTATTAAAGTTGACCGTGTCAAAGGTGAATACTCTATTAATAACTCTAAAAATAATTCCTATGAACTTCCTTAAGATGAGGTGAAACATGTTACAAATTTCATATAAAAACCCTATGATTTTTATTTTCTTATTTATATGTCAGTAAGGTATCAACTTAAGCATGCTACATTATCTCATATAGAAAAATGTAATATTCTTATATCTATGGTGTATACATCCTTGAGGGAACCTAATATTTCACTCACCAATGTATCTATACCTCTTCCTACAACCACTATTGTTACTACATATATCCTATAAGAAATCACAATGGTTCACATGCTTCTTCATCTAGCACATAAGCCCTTGAAATCCTTATTCATACACCAAAACCTCAAATATTAAAATTACAAGGTACATCCACTTACACTCATGATATGGATTATACTCAATTATTTCATATACCACTTACATCTAAAGTGGTTTCTTATCCTTAACCTACTAGTTTTGTTGCTCCTAAACTCCCTATCTATGATGGAAAAGGGGACCCTAAATAACATCTTCAATCATTTGATATGGCTTGTTTTGACTATGCCTCTAATGATATCTTACTCACCAAACATTTCCATAGAATTATTAAAGAATTTCCATTAAAATGGTTCTATGAAATCCTAACACACTCTATATGATATTTCACCTCTTTGGTAAATCAAACTTTGGAATAGTTCTCTATCAACATTAGGGACAAGGTTTTTATGAAAAAATGTCAACAACATGATAAGGATCTAACAAACCTATCAACAATTACGCCTCATGATACAAAAACATACTTACATGAGCAATATCTTGATGATAGTAAATTATAAGATATTTTTACACTAAACATACATTTTCCTTCGCACGAATCTTCATATTTAAAAAATTCTACTCATTTGACCATTTATGTCACACACTCAAAGAGTGCAAAGCTAATTTGTTACATATGAAAAAACTCAAGTATGTTACTAGCACTCTAATACATCTAATGCCAAGTTTCCAAGAAAATCCACATTCAAAGGCAAGACTAATGATGTTAAGGCTACTTCTAAGGACATTGTCAATGTTATTTCTCAACCTAGTAAGATAAAATTAAAACCTACACAATGACATTTTACTCACTTACCTTGTGTCATACTTGTATTGAAACAATTTGTCAAATTTAATCTTATGTATGTCTCTCCACTATTTGAGATTGATGTAAGAAAGGGCCAAAGTAAGAGTTTTGATGCTAAGGATTTATGTGATTAACACCAATGTATTGATACCAAACTGATTGATGTATTAAACTTCATCATGGCATTCACAATTTTATTTAATCCAATACAATTGAATGGGATGATCCCACTGAGTCATCTAAGCCAACTAATGATAATGCCAAATTGAAAATCTTCAATGATCCACTCCTAAGCATAATAATGACAAATCTACTTTACAAGTACACAATACCTATTATGTGGTACTACTACCTCCCTATTATGATCACCCTTTGGATGTAATGATTTGAACTATCACTCACATGTCATATCATACACAACTTATCACTTTCGATGTCTCGATATATAAAACACACTTGTTTCGATACTATGTCCATTCCCATCTATATTAATCAAGTACATGTATGCATTTTTTGGGTTGATCTACATAACAAGGATAAATTATTATCTTTAATGATACTTCAATCCCTTGGCATTTATACAAATAATATTACATTCATTTCTAATCCTCAATAGTGATGCATAACTTTACCTATTAAAATTGGTTTTATTACTACAATGGTTTCATTCTTAGTAGACGCTAATCTTAGCATCGATGTATAGCATTTTGGTATCCTTTGGCTACATAATCTTAGGGATATTCCATTTTTCATTCACCATTTGGTTATACTCATAATTAAAAATTTGTCACAATTCGAGGTGTTTCTACGAGACTCCTCTTAATTTTCCTAGTCAAATTATTCTATAGTTTCTATTCCCACTCCTACTAAGTCTATTAATATGTTTTTAGTTTTACATAATAAATCTCATGGATTTAGTTCCCATATGTATCCTCCTAGGCCCTTGGTTGTACAAACTATCTCTAGCAACTCTATCCCTCCTAGAAATTCCGATAGGCCTTTTGTTGTACACAATATCCATCATGGCTCTAGGCCCCAGAGGTATCCTCGTAAAACGTTAGTTATAAAACTATCTCGAGTGGATTTAGTTGTTCTAGGTCTCTTGATAGGCCTTTGGTTAAACATACTATGACTCATGACTCTATTCCCCCTGTATCTAGCTAGGCCTTTAGTTTCACACATTATCTCTAGTGACTCTCACTCTCATACAATCCCACACTAATCCTCCTATGTGCATGTTATATCCATAGATACTCACAAGAATTCTAACTCACATGATATGTGTAGGATTAATAGCTCTTTTATTCCTCCACACAGGTCTTCTACTTCACGTAATCTTTATCTTAGGCTTTCCTTGCATATATCACTACTACTCTACCACTTATGTTTGAGTTACATTCCTTGGAAAATTGAGGCATACACATCCATATTTATTCCAACTAATTAACCTATTCTGAGGTTTTCATTGGGTATCTCATGTGCTAATTGTTATCAATTTGAAGAGCACCCTGAGTTGAAGAAGTGCAATAAATCCTTCTCTTCCATATAATACAATGGGATCTTCTCAGAGTGTGGGTGACTCAAGTTGAGAAGAACCTCTAGAGAGGGTTGGTTCCTTGGATCAATCACCTAAACTAGTCTCTTGTTGGGGGTAAGGGAGAGAAATAAAAATCTCACAAAAATCATGTACAATTAGGTGATACACCAATGTTTTAGAGACTTATGATTGCACAAGACACACTATCAGATTATTCAAGACCTACAAATATCACTTCATTTACTGTTTAATAGACCTAAACACAAGACACTCACAAAAGGAACTAATAAGCTATTAATATAGCATGTAAGGGAAGATATAATGTCTTTTCCACTTCCAAGATAATCATCAAACTATTATGTACTTAAAATGGCCCGTGAAAGCTTCAAAATAACTTAATCAAGTGATATTTGTAGGTCTTGAGGAATCCGATAGTGTTTCTTGTGTAGTCATAAGTCTCCAAAACATTGGTGTATCATCTAATTTTACATTTTTTTTGTGAGTTTGTATTATTTCTCTCCATTACCCCGAAAGAGACAAGTTTAGGTGATTGATCCAGGGGAACCAACCCTATATGGAGGTTCTTCTCAACTTGAGTTACCCACACTGAGAAGATCACATTGTATTAGTCAAGAGAAGGATCACTTACACTTATTCAACTCATGGTGCTCTTTAGATTGATAAATTTTTTTGGCATGCCTAGTGGGACCTTGAATTCATAACATTTGCAGGTGTTCCATTAAAACATCCTGGTCTACATTTCTATTTTTCCAAGTTTGATGTGTGCTTGGTAAATTTTCATCCTTTGGAGGCATTCTCTAAACATATCTGTCCACTCCATTGGTCTAAACAACCCATTTTCCCATTCAACAGACCATTTCCCCATCTTTCCATCTTTCAATGAGGTTATGCAATCATGATTTCAGCTCTTCATTGGAATTCCATGTCCTAAGAGCATTATTACTCCTCCACCTTATTTTCCCCAAAATATTCCTCCATATCAGCATTAGAAGCCTAATCACAATGAATATTCCCATGATCTAAACCTTAATAGTCAATATGGTTATCCTTATATTCATTGTGTTGTTCAGAATAGAATTATGCAAATTATGGAAACAATTCCATTCCTAACAATGATTATGAAGGCGGGATTCAAAAGATGTTACAAAATGTCAAGGAATAAATTACATATTTGTAAGCATTATAGGATAATGAGAATAAGGTGGAGGAGCCTTATCAATGGTACGATCCCACTTACCTTCCTATCAGTATCAAATGCCCATTCCTTATCAACCATCTCAAGCCCAAGGTCAAAATTCCTAGATTTCTCAAGGCTTCTCTTTCCACCCATATCCTCCACAAGAACATTTTTCACCCTCCCCCTTTGTAAAAACATTGCAAAAATAAAGTTGAGACCAAGCCCACCCTCCTCACATTCCAAAACCCATTTTGGGAAGAATAGAATCATAAAATCAGTCAATGAAGCCTACTAAATAATTCAACAGAGAAGAACTTATAAAAATTTGAAGGATTGGGGTTCAAAATTTGAATCCAATCAAATTCCAAAACTAGTTAAAATAGACGTTGATGATCAACAATATCTATATTCAGAGTGTAGTGTACATGTCGGTACCATACTCAAAGAGGTTGTTGATTTTCTTCCAAAAAATCATCAATGGAGGATAACAAATTAGTTCATGAGGAAATGTCCATGAAGAAGAAGATATCATAGGAATCTTTTTGCTTTCTTTTGAAAATAGAAATTCAGATTCTACATCCTCATCATCCTTTGTTGAAACTGATTTTGTTGATCGACCTACCATGGAGGAGGACATCAAAGAAGATCATGGTACCCATATCAATTATCATAAGGAGAAGAAGAATGAGTTTGATCTATCAAAATTTATGGTGGATGAAAATGAGGAAGGAGATGATGGCACCATTGCAGAAATATTCATCATGGAAAATATATAGTTATTTAAAGAAGTAGAACAGAGTTCCCATCAACTTCCAAACATGCTCAAGAATGAAGAAAATGTGTCTACTAGACCCATTCTTGGAATTAGATACAAATCGGTTGAGAAAATGCAAAGGATAAAACCATGTCCAATGAGATACTTGGAAAAATCTAGAGTTTCCACCAGTCATGCTCAATCTAGAGCATGAGGATGAGCTACAAGTTGCCAAAGGTCAGCAACAATGCCTCTCAAATCTAGATATAGAGCAAGTAAAAGAGGTATTATTTCTTTCTTCATATGATACTTTGAGGAATAGGGATGGAAATCAAATTTTAAACAGTTTTCAACTCTCATTAAAGGCCATGTTCAGTGTTGAATCAGTTACATGGTCTTAATGTGTAAGAAAGGGAAGCTACTTCTCCCTGCATGTATCATGATTTTTCTATCTTCTCATTTCTTTAGTTAGAATATGTTAATGTAGGTTTTTTTATTGCAAAACAAGTTCTTATATGCACACTTATGTTGTTTTTGTTTCAATAAATGGCTGCCCTCTTGTTGGCTAGCCTTGATAGACATTATATATCTCCTTTAAGTGTATTTTTGCACATGTTGTTAGTGCTTATTTTTAGTAAGTGCAAAGGATTTTCAGTCTCATGGAGAACTTCTTGGCCTTCGGTATTCTTGGTCAAGCTTGTGTGGAGGTTTCATACTTGTTTTGATGGCTATGAGGGAGTAAATAAGAGGGTTCTTGATAATTAACAGAAATCAATCCATAAGTTCTAAATATGTGACCTTTTCTGGTCATCATAGTGGAGGGAGTACAATTTATTTTTCAGATTCCTTATTTTCGGTGGATGGGAAGATGAGAAAGCATATAACAAGATGGGAAGAATTTTTTAGAGTGCCCATTCCCTATATAAAATTTCATTCTATCTTGACATCTTTGTCATAATAATACACAATCCCTTTAAGAACCATTTGTTATAAGGTCTGATGAAGACAAGAATAACATCATGCATCTGAAATAGCCACGTGGAAACTTGAAAAGGATAAGGTTTTAAATTAATGAGAATCAAGTTCCAGAGTGAGAAAATCGTTAAGTATGGAAGCAAGTTGCGAGCTTCGGGATGATCATTATCTTCATTATTACAATTTTCTTCATCTTAGATGATAAAAAGGTACAAACAATTCATTATTAAGTTCCTTATGATTATATGCAAGTATTTTAAGAAATTTATTTTCAAATGTTCATCCAATTATGTAAATTAAGAGCATTATAAATAATCCAAAGAGTAGACAATTAACTACAAAAACAATTTCTTATATTCATAAGGAAAGTTGTACAAGTTTCCCCACACAAGCCATGGGATATAAATATCGAAGCATATATAGTCTAAAACTTAAAACATAAGGAGGAGAATGGGACCCATCATTTTTCTGAAAGACAAATCCCTTTACTCGATGCTCTTCGCTCCAAGTTGCTCCATTTTCTTCTCTAGTACACCTGAAAGAGAGGAAAGCAAGATTGTGTTAAAGCTCAGGGTTCTCCTTAATTTTCATTATATTTTTCAGCTTTAAATGTATTTGTATTATTTATCGTAAAATAAAGTAATGGATGAAGAATGCATTGTGTCTCAACACTCTTAAATAACGTATCTACAATTTTTTTACAGAAATGACTATAGTTTCCGCTAATAGTTTGTGCATGTAAAACACATGAAGATGTCAAAAACAAATTACGATTAGAATTGAGTATAATTAATTTTCAGCTATGTATGCATCATTTAAGAGTAATTTTCCCATATTTATGAAGAAATATGACCAATTTGTTACAATGAATGAAGGAACATCACATTCCATAAACAAAAATGAAAGTAAATATAGTGTAGAGCATGATGAACACAATTTTTTTGTTAGAGTAGGTATTTACCTTAGCTCATGTTCACTTAGGTACTTTATTTACCTTTATTGTATTTATCCTCACCCACTTATGTGTGTGGATATTTATTTTATCTTATTTAGATATTAGGAGATATTATCTAGTAGTTAGGTATAGTTCTTTCCTTGATCTATGGTATTGGCTAGATCCTTGATGTCTACTTCTCTCCTAAATCTATGGTCTTGACTAGTTCTTTGATGACTAGTTATTTCCTTGATTTATGGCTTGATCTATGACCTTGAATGGTTCTTAGATTGTTATTCCTTGCCTATTTAAGCAAGGCCCATTCTCAATGTATTGCATTGAGTTCCATAATAATATATGATCTTGTTTTTCATTTGTTTTCAAAGGTTTTATGTAAAGTTATTACGCGAATTACTTTCATCTTATTGATCATGATGTATGATTAGCATCTATGTTCTTGGCTTGGCATGATTTGGTTATCATTCCTTTCATTTTCTTGTTTCCATTTCTTTCATTCTCAGTAGTCATTTATTTACCCTTAATACTATTTTATAACCCCAAGCACGTCGACCTATCACCCAGCGGGCACTAGGCACTCACCCAAGGCATGCGCGGTGCCGAGCCCCTCCTTTATGTGAGCTTTGTGAGAAGGTTCTGCCATTAATGGAGGATTATTTGTAGAAACAGAAGTACATTCACTTACTTGAAAAGGTAGAAGATGCAACTAACAAATCTACACATTAATGCATCACAGAAGCTAAATAACATTGTAAGAAGTATAATAAACTAGATATGAGCCATGATAAGTCATATAACATGAGGGTTTACACCCATAAACAAGTTATACAGAATGAACCCACATATATATTGATTTAAAGGAGTTCTAGTAGCCACATTACAGTCAAAAGGGTCATCTCAGACCATATACAATAAATGATAGAGACTTAACTCATGTAAGCTTCTTTGATATGAGATCCTAACTATACTTTTCCCATTTTAACCCTTGTTATAGATCCCAGTGCCATACATAGGCTTATGGCATCCCTTACAACCCTTTAGCACTAAGTGCTCTAAACCCTAGCATTATTGTAACAGCACTTCGTTACTCTCCTTCTCATTCTCTGCATTCTCTATGCATTCTCTCTGTGTCTGTCTCTATCTTCTCTCTATCTCCCATATCTCTGTCTCTAGACCGAGCATTACTTTATATAAGATCAGCACCCACTTCCATGCATTCTCTAAGTGCATATCACATGCTAAGTGTCGACATGGTCCTCCATTGGTGGATGCTTATCCCTTTGCAAACCATCCACTCTCTATAATGATGTCTTCTAGGAATATTCCCTATGGGGAATATCATTTTCTTGACCTCCAAGGTTCCAGGATGGCACCTTATCCATTCATCATGCCTAGTCAGGTCCTCACACTTTTCCTCAAGTGCCTCTAGAATGCCAAATATGGATAAGTCCTTTAAACTCATGTTCTGTCTCCCGTGTGCCCTGGTTTCACTTAAACCCTTCTTAAACCCCTTTTTCCTACGCGCTTTCCCCTGAGTGCCCTTCTTCTCACTAGTCCTGCACGTGCGTGCCCTTTAGTACTTAGCCAATATTTTAGGGTCCAACATCACCCCACACTACACGTGTTATTTTTCCTCATAAACATCCTACTTCTTCAAATAATAAAGAATAGTGGAATAAGGACAATCTGAATAAAAAAGAAAGAATAGAAGAATTTGCATTTCTTGTTGTAGGAGTGTGGGAATTCCTTCTTCACTGGTACCTCAATATTTTCCTGAGGCATCTACCTCACTTTGCACTGCTGAAGTAGGTCACCTACTAGAGCGCTCGACTCATCAAAAATCAATTCATTGCTCTTAGTGTTCGCGTATCTACAATGCCTTCTAGGCTAACTTCTTGCTAAGATTGTCCAGTCGTCCATTCATGAGTGACATTGGGATATAGCTCCTTAATCGATTCTTAATCAAACCCCGCGAGGTTTCAATTGCTTCAAATTTTTCTCAACCTTGCTAGGATATTATCACACTCCACCATATTTCCCTTGTTATTTTCTTAAAACTTCTTTAATCTGCCTCATGCGTAGAAACTAGTATGCTTGCTACCCTATCTCTGTTAGTGTAATTGTCATATATACAACCTCATCCATTTGCACATCGGTCTTTACAATGACAAGGATCTCGGATTACCGAGTAAATGTCTTCCAATATTTAGTTTTCTTCCTCCTTATGGCACGCCATTTCCTCTTCTACTGATTCCAATGTGAGTGGCCACCTTTCCATGGTGAGGATGTGGGTCAAGTCTTCCAAGCATTGCATGGTTGACTCATATTTTTTCAGGCGAGGCCGGATGCTTCAAGATTATGGCATATCTAAATAATCTCTATGTTTTAATGGATCTCATGTACCTTTTCATTTTCATCCCTTAACTCATGCCTTGATTGTGCATTGATGAACTCCTCCTGCTTTAACTCCTTATCTCTTTCAATGATCTCTTCATTCTTCTTCTCAAGCTCTTCCTCCAAGACCCTTATTCTTTCATTTCTCTTGAAGAGCCTCGCCTCAACTTCTACCGATACTTTGTAGAGTGCATTGTAAACTTTCTCATTAGATAACAATTGTTGGGAATTATCTAGAGGGTTTACTCCTGACATCTGGTATCTTCATCAATGCCTCATGGTTGACTTGAATTCAAGATCATCAACATGGAACCAAAATCCCAAGACAACATCTTCCTCATATAGGTACACACCCTCTTTATCAAAATAATACCATGCAAATAGTTTGTTTGAAGCGGGTACTTTGGAAATGCATGCATAATAACTTATTTGGGTCATTGATGTAATTCATTTCTTGGTCATGCGCCACTACTCCACCCTTTCCACCTATGTGCATTGCCTTTGGGAAGCTTCTTCGCTAGGATGGGGTCTCTTCCCATGCTTCCATACTCCTTTCCCACACTTTCTCTTTCCTCCATCTCCTTTAGTACTTATTTGGCACTACACTCCACCTCTTGATCCACCAAGTCCTTTATAATTCATGCTACCTCCCTCTCCATGACATCCTCTATCTGCTCCTTAGTCGACTCTTGGAGTATTTTGATCCTTCATGTTGAATTCTTCACTTCCCCCTTTCCATGAGTACCTCCTTCATCCTCATCCTTCTCTTCATTTCCCTCTTCCTCTGACTCGTGTACATTGTACACAGGATGGTTTGAGCCTCACCATGATCTTCATCATCCTTGCTTCCCTTATAGGCCCTCCATGCTCTCTATTTCTTCTAAGTCCACCTTTTCTGTTACTCTTTTCTTCTTCCTAACTGGTGATTCCAATATAGGAGACTCTTCTTTTTCTTCTTCCCTAGGCGAATCCTTTCTTGCGAGATTCTTCTTTTATAAGGGGATTCTCTTGCTCTAGCACCTCTTCCTCAGGTGTCTTCTCTTTCTCTTCTATGGGGACTTCTTCCTCCATGCATAGGTGTTTAGTTTCATGCCCAACTCTTGTGCACCTACGTGCTATGTTGTATGTGTACTTGGTGCCTTTTTCTCGGGGCCTCCTCTCTCTCCCTTTTCCTTGGTGTGGCCTTCTTCCTTACGGTGGGGTCTTCTAGGATGGAGACATCATTTTCAACATAAGCACCTTTCTCATACTTAGGCCTTATACGTAGGTATACCCTTTACGTGGTCCTTCTAGCAACAGGAAATGTGAGTGGTTTCAACATATGTATGTCATGGGAGACATACTTCTCCACATAGGCACGTTTCTTTGGATATATCAATATTATGTTCAACTCATGGTAATCTTGGTCTATCATGCAAGATCAAATATTAACTTCTTTACCTCTTTGAATCGATTGATCTTAGACTTGGAGTATTGTGTAGTGAAGGAGGACAACAATTTACACAAGGAACCCTTGGTGCCATATGCCAAAGTAGACCTACCAATACAAAAATGTTGGTACATGAAGAATTCAGCCTTGACTTGTAGTTAAATAGGTAATTGTTCAAGTATTCTCCACTCAGCGTTGAATGCGTCACGTATCCAATTATACCATTTTTCTAGGCACGCCTTGTGGGAAATTGATGGTGTCATAAGTGTATTTATCAAATATTTTGGCGGGGAAGGGTTCTCATCTAGGTACTCCCACACAAATTTATTTGGCCCATCAGGAACTCCAATCTCTAAAAATAAAATGGTAAGGAGGACATTACAAAACATGATCTTTTCTCCATTGCATGCAATATTGATGATTTCTTCTACTATGAAATCTAAGAGGTTATAGATGGTCCCCTCCAAGATCTTATGAAAAATGTTCAACCAAGCCTTGTTGATTTGTGTCCATCTCTCCTTCCCATTCAAATTTGTGACCAAGAGCGCGCCACCCTCATTACGGGTCGAAATCTCGGAGATGTCAAAGTATCGTGAACCCTTCTTATAGTCATAAGATTCAACTTCTTCTTGATGGCCTCCTTGTCATCCAAGTCATCATCAAAATATTCTCCTTCACAGACAAGACCGATAAACTTAGAAATCAGTTGGGGAGTTATTTGCATCCTCCATCCTGTGAAGTAGAAATGGTCTTCATGTATGTGCGACATTAACCACTAATATAGTCGTTTAGGTTTTCCAAAATAGGGAAACTCATAGAGTTGTAATAACTCGAACTTCTCCATCTTCACCTTTACCTCATCATCGTAGATAGGCATTCCATCTGGTGTTCTCTTATATGTAGGGAAAACCATTCTAATGCCATCTCATTCTCTATGGTGCTCGTTCGATGGTTGTAGTCACTCACAACCATCTTTCTAACATGAGACACCCATTCTTTTCCAAGCAATACACCATCTAGATATTACATCTCCGCATACCATTCTTCATTGAAATTAGGTGGAAATGACTTGTTTCCCCTTTCCCTTACCCTTCTTTGCTGAAACATTTCCTGCTTTCCTTGGTGCCATTTCTCCATCGGTCACTAAAAGTTATTCCTTTACCCTAATCCTGCTCTATTCAATTTTGTGGCTCCACCATTTGCAAAAATTCCTTCAAACCACGTGCCCTAGCTTACGTAACCATAACCTAGAAAACCATTTTTCCACAAGAGGACGTAATCACTTACGAGATTATTTGACACAATTTTTTTTTCCTTATGCCCATGTAATTATTTTTCCACTCTCCTTTCATGGTTCATTCTCGAATTGGCTATGCACACAAATCTTCATAACCCTTTTTCACACAAATTTTCTTCAAGGATGCCCTAGTTCGTGAGAGCTCTTCGATAACACAAATGCAAGGTAAACAATAATGTATCCCGATCTTCTACTTATAGCTTTTGATTTTCACCGCATAAATACCATTAGCCTACCAACATAATATTGCAATAAAGGAAACTTTTTCCTAACTCCAACCTTGATGCTTTTACCCCACGTGCCAAATCCTATGCAAAAACTTATAAAACCTTCTAGTGCACAAAAAAATCCTTAACGATTGAAGATACTTATGCATGTATGCTTTCAAAGTTGAGGTAATTCTTTTGTCTTTATCCTTATTTTCGACATAATCTACCTCATGTTGTTCTGTGCTTCTCAAAGTTATACGTGGTTTTTATAAATCCTTCCTGACACCAAACTCCTCATGTTCACCTTTTCCACGTGCACTCTTCCAAACTACATGCTTTTGATCCTTTGACTCTAGGCCATCGAAACACAACTTCCAATGCTTGTCGCATCACTTCACCCCACACAAAAATAGATGTGTGGTCCTCTCTGTATATATTTTTTTTGAAATTGTAAGTGGCTACTGGCGCACAACGTGCACAAAATAAACAAAAAGAAAGGGAACAAGCAACAAGAAAGGGAAACACAAAGAAAGGAAATGCATTAAGGGAAATCCTAGGCTAATTGGCAATATTGCCTTATTTACAAACAAAAAGAAGACTTATTTATAGTAGGGCTTTAGCCTACTCCCATTGAAATGGCCTTGGTAACCATGTTCCATCCAGTGCTTGTAACTAGAAAGTTCCTAAATCAAGTATATAAGATACAATGTATGGGCCCATCCAATGGACTTTGAATTTCCCAAGATGGCGCAAAAACTTGGAATCATACAATAGAACCATCTTCCCAACCTTAAAATTTTTGTTCTTGATGTGTTTATCATGCCATGCCTTTGCACGAATTTTTCTATTTTCTACGATTCCAACGAGCAATAGCCACCTCTCATCTAATTGCATTAACTTATCAATCCTCTCCTCAAGTGCTTGTTCATCAGCTAATCCTCCTGGTGCACTATACACAAGTGATGGTAACATGAATTCAATAGGTAACACCACTTCCACACAAAACACCAATTGAAAAGGTGTGGCCTTATTTAGTCTTTTTGTAAGTAGTCCAAAGATGACCATAACACAATAAATTTTTTATCATCCCAATCCCTTCTTCCTACATCACAAATTTTGGTCACGCATGACTCAATATCTTGTTAAATGCCTCAGTGGTTCCATTAGCTTGGGGTGATAAGGGGTAGTCTTGTGGTGGGATACCATGAATTCTACCAACAAAATCCTAACTGTCTCATTCAAGAAATGAGTACCCCTATCACTTGTTAAACTTAGCGGACATCCATATCTATTGATTATGTTTTCCCACAGGAACCTAGCATTGTCATTGCCAACGTGAAATCACTTATAGGTGCTACCTTCACCCACTTTGTTAAGCAATCAATACAAGTAATGATATAGTGAAAACTAGTTCTTCATGTGGTAGGTGAAATCATTCTTAAAAAATAAATCACCCACTTCTCAAATGGTTATGAATAGCTATCAGTCTCAAGGGCATATCTTCTCTTCTTCCTAGTTTGCTAAGGCGTTGACAATGGTCACAGGCCTTGTAAAAATCAATACAATCCTGGTAGATAATTTTCCACCAAATCCCTTCTATTAGAATCTTCTGTATGGTGGCAAATTCCACCATGTGCTTCCTCCATGATTGCAACACGCTCATGCTCTAACACACACCGACACAAAACCTCATCACAACCTATCTTGTATAAGTCTCTACCAATTAACATGTAGGGCGTGACACATATGGCTAACTGTTTCCTTTCCAAAGTCTTCATTCCCTTTGGTGCCACACCCATCTTGAGAAATACAATAATATATTCCAAGTCGAGATGGCGCACACCATAATCTAAATAGTTGTACATCGACATTGATCTTCGATGCTCTGCGCATCCTCCCTTGAGTCAATCCTCGATAAATGGTCAGGTCTAAAATTACTCTTACCTAGTTTCACAACAACCGTAAACTCAAATTCTTAAAAAAATAGGACCCATCGGCATATGCACCCTTGTAAAATGATCTTGTTTACTAAGTACTTCAATGCCATGTGGTCCATGTAGAAAATGAAAGGTGTTTCTAAAAGATATTTCTTGAATTTGTGCAACGTGTAGATAATTGAAAATGATTTGTGCTCGGTAGTAATATAGTTCTGTTCTCTTTGGGGTTAGCTTTCTACTAGAAAAACACAAGGGGTGGTCAACAATTCCTTCTCTAGGTTGTGCTAAGATTACCATAATTACAACTCCTTGAAGCATCAACATATACATGGAATGACCTATCCCAAGAAGGAAAGTAAAATATGGGCACAAGTGATAATCTTATTCTTGAATGTATCAAACACTATCTGCTACGTCTATCCTCAGGTAAAATACACTTTTGTGTTTTAGTAACATCTCTTTGGTATGTGCGGCGATCTTGGCACACCCCTTAATAAATTTTTGGTAATATCCCATGTTCCAAAGGAATTTGTGCACTTTACGATCGGCTAGTAGGTTCCTCCAATCCCTTAATGTTGAGGGATATCCTCAATTGCCGACATCTTTCAAACATCAAGCCTCATATTGTCATAATGATCCCTTGTTAATCCATATACCGCCCAATCATCAAGGTAGACTTAAAGAAACTTATGGACGAAGTCTTGAAATGCCAACACCACATGCATTTTAAACAATAGGCATGTTCTTTAGTCAAAAGGCATGGTCTGTAGGAAAAGCTTCCCCATTTAGTGGTGAAAGTTGTCTTTTCTTGGTCCTCCTTTTGCAATTATAACTTATGATGATATCCCGAGAAGCCATCTCGTGTGTTAGAAATAATCTAACACTTAATTCACCATATGTGGATTAATGTGTAATTGTAATAAAGTAATTATTTAATTACTTTAGTTAGCTTAGTTGTTAGTGTGTTGTTATCATCCCTTAGATTGTGGAGGATGTTCTTTAGTTAGAATATTGTTCTCGGATGATTTCCTGTAGAAGATTTTTAGGGGCAATATGCTATTACTGCATATTTGCTTTGTTTAGGAGATTTGTTCCATGTATTGTGGAAGAGATAGAAGCTGTCCAATATCTATAAATATTACAGCTCTCTCTTTTGATTGTAATGCTTCATTTTATATTAATAAAAATCACAGCAAGCTCCGCCTTGTTTTTGCAATTTAATCTGGTTTGCAGATTTCATTTGGTACCAGAGCAGGTGAGTTAAAGCTGTAGATAATTGTTGAGGAAGTGTTAGAAGATTTGAGGAAGGAGGACTAGAAGCCTGAGCCAGGAGGAGCCATAGATGCCCCCAGCCTCTTCACAGCCCCTGCCCCTCCTCCACACACTCGATAGTAGAAGCAAATAAGAATATTTTTTTTTTTTTTTGGAAGGGCAATCACAGGCTAGAACACCTGGATGCACCTCCCAACTCCATTATTGTTTTCAAGGTGACATTATTTCAATTGGGTTTTAATATTTGTTTTTCATACATTGTTGAAGCAAATATTAAAAATTGTAATTCATTTGAAAATTGTTTACTTCATTGATACAATACAATTGTTATACAAAATTCAAAAAGGGATTTTTTGTCTCTAAATTAGAGACCCCCATTAGAATATTCTAATTCTAACGGGCCCCCAAATTTGGGCCTTTTACAGCTATTATCAAGTCCTATGTTTAGATCCAAAATAGGGTAGATTCGGGACATTCCACCAGGCATCGAGCAGAGTCTGTGAGAAAATACGGAGCCATCGTTCAGACCATAGAAGGATTCAACCCTGTCCATAGCAGATTAGAGCAAAGGAGCAGCCATCTTGAGCAGTCTAGCGAGCGCTTTGACCACCATCCCAACGTAAAGACTATCGTTCAAAATTTGTAGACACAACAGAGCCACACACAAACCATGCACACGTTGGTTGGAGCAGCTGGAGCAGTCATTGGAGAAGTAAGAAATCAAACCATCCAACTGTGAACTCAACGCCATAGGGAGAGCACCGAAAACTAGGCAAAATCTACGTTTTAAAGCTCAACTGAGATTGGCGGTGGCGGATTCTCCAAAGCGTCGGTGAAAACAAGGTAAAAGGATAAGAAAACACACCAAGTAAGCCCTAAATCATTTTTTCTAATTTTTTTTTCCTTTTTTGGATTTACTAAAAAAATTAGAAGGAAAAAAAATTCCATTTTAGGAAAGGGGTTCGGAAAGATCATAAAATCAAAAACTTGTATTTGTCATTACTTTCCGCCAGTACCTCGGATTGAGGTGCCATTTTTTTGAAAGTATATGTTTTTTCGAGCTCTACGCTTTGGTTCAGTCAAAGAGGCCAAATACCCCAAAACTAAATTTGTAAGGGAAAAGAGGCCAAAGTGCCCACAAATTTAAAAAATTGTGAAAATATTAATTTTTCGTAAACAAGAAGGGGGGTGCAATTCTTTTTCTATTTACAAGATGTTTGTAAAAATGACCGATAGTCTTTGAAAAATCATTGTAAAAGGCCAAAAAGGAGCCCACACTCAATAAAAATCAATTTTGGGGGGGTGTGTACTGATTTGAGGGGGGATTTGTTTCGTGTTTGATTCTCTATCTCTCTTTTCTTTCATGCACAAATGGCTAACAATGCACCCAAATTATTTTTGCCCGATTCACAACTCCTACGAGGAGATAATTATGCTGCATGGAAAATGAAAATTAAAACTCAACTTGAATTTGAGGACATAATTGGTGTAGTTGATGGCTCGATAACGAGACCAGAAAATGATATTGCTCAACAATGTGTGTTTGATCGTGCTAATCAAAAGGAAAAACTTATAATTCTGTTTGGCGTAACTGATGATGTATAACCTCATATTCGTCAAGCGACAACTACAAAAGAAGCATGGGATAAACTAGCAACTATATATGAAGCTAAGAACAAAAATGCTATTTTGCAATTACAAACACAACTCCATTGTCTCAAAATGAAGTCTAATGAGTCTATTGAAGGTTTTCTAAAGCGTGTTGCTATATTGAGATCATCTCTCCAAGCTTTGGAAGAAGAGGTCAGCGATGAATTTCTTGTCCCTATCGTATTGAGATTTTTACCACCTCATACAAAATATTTGTCACAACTCTCAACATTATGGATCCAACTACAAGTTTTGAAGAGTTAGTGAACATGTTACAACAGGAAGAGTCCATGAACAAACTTGTAGAAGATGAGGAACAAGCCCTCTCTTCATTCCATAAGGGAAAAAAACAGATTCATACAACTGGTAATCAACACAAACAACATTCTCAACGAGAATAATCAAGGGAACACTCAAAGTGCAGTGTCAAATTTGTGGCGAGAAAAGGACATGACTTAAAGATTTTTGGTATAACACATTTCAAAGGGTTCATCTAGTGGCGAAAGAAGCCAAATTTTCAACAATCTAGTCGGGGTTATCAAAACAAACAACAAGGACAAAGAAAAAGTAATTGGAAAAAGAAAAACCGCACATGACAACATTCTTTGAAGAGGAAGATAACTCACCAGATGAGGACTTCCTATTTTCTGCACAATCAACTCAAGAAATCAATTCACCACAGAAATTTGGTATGTTGACTCAGGAGCAACAAGACATATGACTGGGAGAAATGATTGGTTCTTAGAGTTAACGAATACACCTAACAAAGACTCTATTTCGTTGGTGATGATTCATCATACAAAGTACAAGGAATTGGAAACATCTCCTTACCTCTTGGATCAAGAAAGTGCACAATAAGAGATGTTCTATATGTTCCTGGATTGACAAAGAATCTAATTTCAGTAAGTCAGCTTTTGGAGCACAAATTAAAAGTGGATTTTGATTGTACAGATGGAAAGAAGATGTGTTTAATCAAAGATAAGTCTAAAAACTCCAACATTGTTACACGAGCTTCTGGTGTGGGTTGTATGTTTCAGTTGGATTTTGTTCAAACCAAAAATCAGGCCCTTGTAGCTAAGGATACATCATTGACACAATTATGGCATCGAATATTTGGCCATGTAAGTTTTGGCTATCTTAAAACACTTGAAAAAATAACATGGTAAGAGACTTTGTAAATTTTAAGAAGAATACGAGACAAGTGTACAAATTGTTTGGCAGAAAACAACATAGAGCTTCTTTTTTAGAAAAGCAGTACATTCGGGGCCATGGTAAACTTGATCCGGTGCATACCGATTTGTGCGGACCTATGAGACCTAGTCATTTAGGGTTTCAATATTTTATGCTCTTTGTTGATGATTACTCACGAAAAATGTGGGTATACTACATTCGCACCAAAGACCAAGCCTTTGAAACTTTCAAGAAATTCAAAGTAGCTTGTGAAAATGCAACTGGTAAGAAAATAAAAACACTCCGCTCAGATCGAGGGGGTGAATACACCAGTAATGAGTTCAAAGCTTTTTTGGAAACACATGGAATTCGTCGGTAAATGGCACCTCCATATACACCACAAAAAAATGGTGTAGTTGAGAGAAGAAACAAAACTATAATGGATATGGTAAGGTGTATGATCGATGATTCAGGCTTGAGTAAAACATATTGGGTAGAAGTAGTAAAAACAATAGTTTATCTTCTGAATAGAGTTCCCACTTCCACACTTGATGGAATAACACCATAGGAAGCTTGGTCGGGGGAAAACCACTATAAAAACCTTAGAGTTTTTGGATGCAAGGCAAGTATGCACATTCCTAAGAAAAGATAACTAAACTTGATATGAAATCATAACAACTTATATTCTTGGGATACAGTGATGAAGCCTTGGGATACAGGTTAATGGATCCAAAAACAAGGAAAATTTTCACAAGTAGAGATGTTGAGTTTTTTGAGAATAAAGAAGCAGATGCTCCTTCCATAAACTCACAAAACAATCCTACTAAGAAAATAGAAGATGTTCTTGATGAAGATAATGATGATGAGGATAATTCAACTCCTCCATCTACAGGAACAACTAAATGTATGCCTAAGTGGTATACTAATCTAATTCAAGATGCTAAGTTGGATAGTGATCCTAACACATCCACTTCAGGACCAAGAACTTGTAGTATGGCTCAAAATGAGGTAAACTTAGCCTTGATGAGTACAATAATTGAATCAAGTGAGCCCACTACAGTTCAGGATGCCAAACAGTCAAAACCTTGGTCAGATGCTATGAATTCAGAATTCAACTCTTTGATGAAAAATAATACTTGGCAACTTTCAGATCTTCCATCAGGGAAGAAGGAAATAGGTTGCAAATGGATATTTAAAACAAAGTACAAATCAGATGGAAGCATTGATAAATACAAGGCAAGATTGGTAGCTAAGGGTTATGCACAAAAAGAAGGCATTGATTATGAAGAAACATTCGCACTGCAAACTAAGATTAAAACAATCAGGATGATATTTTCTCTAGCCGCACAATTTGGTTGAAAGTTCATTAAATGGATGTAAAAAGTGCATTTCTCAATGGGGATTTACAAGAAGAAGTCTACATGACTCAACCAGAAGGTTTTGTCATACCAGGTAAAGAAGGAAAGGTATGTAGACTCATAAAGTCACTGTACGGTCTCAAACAGGCTCCCAGGGCATGGTACATAAAGATTGATGAGCATCTCATCAAACATGGATTCAAAATAATTCCATATGATCCTAATCTCTATCTCAAAAATCAAGGGGGGGAGATAGTGATCATAGTAGTATATGTCGATGATCTAGTCATCACTGGAAGTTCAGTGAAGATGATTTAAACAACTAAGGAAGATCTAAATCGATCATTCGACATGACAGGATCTCGGGCTTCTTCATTCTTATCTTGGACTTGAAGTATGGCAAAAGGAAAATCACATCTTTGTTACTCAACCAAAATATACCAAGACAATGCTCAAGAAATTCAGAATGATGGATAGTATACCAATGGCTACACCTATGGAGACAAGGCTTCAATTGTCTCACACAGATCCATTAGAACAAGTAAATGTTACTCTTTATCGACAATTGATTGGGAGTCTCATTTACTTACCTTATTCTAGGCCAAATATCAGCTATGCAGTCAATTATCTTTCTCGATTTATGCAAGAACCAAGGGTTTTTCACTGGAAAGCAACAAAGAGGGTACTGAGATACATCAGAGGAACCATGGAATTTGGCCTAGAATACAAGAAGAATGATAACTTCTTCTTGACAGGATATACAAATTTAGATCATGTAGGGAACGTTGATGACAGGAAGTCCACTTCAGGATTTGTGTTCTTTTTGGGATCTGGACCTATTTCATGGGGAGAAAGAAACAAAATTGTGTTTCAAGGTCTTCCACAGAAGAAGAATATCACGTAGCAAGAGGAGTTATCTGTGAAGTGATTTGGCTCAGACAGATACTTGAAGGATTGGGAATTCCACAAGATCATCCAACAATCCTACATGTAGACATCAAGGAGTAATAAAACTTGTTCGAATCCAATTTTTCACGAACGCACCAAACACATTAAGGTGCGGTACATTTCATTCGCGAACATGTTCAAAACAACAACATTCAGCTTCAGCATTGCCCGACAGAACATCAACGTGCAGATATCTTCACAAAATCTCTTACACGTCCTAAATTTGAGGCATTCAGAGTATTTCTCTCTTGTTCACTTCAGAGTATGATGAATTAAGGGGGGGAATGTTAGAAATAATCTAACACTTAATTCACCATATGTGGATTAATGTGTAATTGTAATAAAGTAATTATTTAATTACTTTAGTTAGCTTAGTTGTTAGTGTGTTGTTATCATCCCTTAGATTGTGGAGGATTTTCTTTAGTTAGAATATTGTTCTCGAATGATTTCTGTAGAATATTTTTAGGGAAATATGCTATTACGACATATTTGCTTTGTTTAGGAGATTTGTTCCATGTATTGTGGAAGAGATAGAAGTTGTCCAATATCTATAAATATTACAACTCTCTCTTTTGATTGTAATTCTTCATTTTATATTAATAAAAATCACAGCAAGCTCCACCTTGTTTTTGTAATTTAATCTGGTTTGCAGATTTCACTTTGTGAATGAATAGATCTTGCGCCCAACTACTCCTTCTAGGATATCCTCGGTGAAAGGGGTTGGAAAGGGATCAATGACACATACCACATTCAAATCCATGTAATCAACATAGATCCTTATCCTCCCATCCTTTTTAATGCTTATGACCATTGGACTTATCCATTCTGACTCCTCAATGACCTCAATGATTCCTGATGCGATCATTTTTTCAATCTCCTCCTTAAATTTGATGCAAAGATTCGATTCATTCAATAAGGTCTCTTCTGAATTGGGCACACACCTTCCTTTAACTTGATTTTCATTTCTCCAAGGAGTGGTGAACTTCTTTAACTTTGTGGTACCCACAAAGAAACAACTATTGAAATTTGCACAAATGTAGATCAATGATCTTTGAAACCTCCTTTTCTATCCAGTAATCTCCAATAGTAGCCTCCTTAGGTTCTGCCTCCAAACCAATGTTAACCTTCTTGGTTTTCATGGGTTCATGGTAGGTGCAATATTTCTCATCAAAGACTATCCATGACTTTGCGTGTACCTATAATATGGTTAACATCCAAATTTTCCACTTCTTCACCATCGATCACATAGACCAATTTTCTTTTTCTTTTTCCATGCATGCGTGCTCAAGTTGTATCTCCTCTAATTATTCCTCATTAAAGCACATTTCTAAGCCGGATGTTGGTGCCATTTTTGAGCTTGCACCATGTTGCCCTAATTTTCCAAATTTGTATGTGCTCAAAAAAGTTTTACCCTTTGAATTGATGGTTTGAAATTCTTCCCCTCCAATTTGAAATGCTTTAAAAATTCTCACAAACTTGTTGTTTTGCCCTAATTTGAAAGAATAATCCAAGTTTTCCCTTTTTTGTGCCCTAGTTTTTCCAATTTTGCGGGCTATGTCATTTTTCCCTTTTCCAGATCATGGAAAAATCGAAATTGATCAAATCATACTTGTGTGCAATTGAAAATCCTATCCCAAGGTCGAAAATGTTCAGAAATCATGCTTCAGTTGATTCAAAATCGAAAAATCTGCCATCCTTGGTGAAAAAATTGAATTCTAGGGCATCCCTGGAATTTTTACGTTTTGACGGTTAGACGGGCATCATTTTCCCATCAAATTCATCCTCAGAAGGTATTGGCAACGTGGCGGCTTCTAATTGGCTGAGGAAAGGTGGGGAAGTGTTGTAACTTTTCATTTTTTGCCTTTTCAAACAATGGGGCATTTTCGGGCCTAGGGACCCGTTTTTTCCAAATTTGCCTACGTGGCATGTTCTGATTGGTAGGGGGTTGGCAGGTGGTTGGATTCCCTTGGAATTTTAGACTTTATTTTGCAAAAATTTAAAGTCAAAAATTGGTCCGAAGCCCCGCAGCCAATCTGGAGTGGACACGTGTCCTAAAAAACCAAAAAGGGAGGAGTGGGCTGAGGGGGACTTAGAGTTTTTTAGCTCTAATTCTCTAAAGTTTCAAAATAAGTTTTAGCCCCGCTCCAATCAGAGGAGGACACGTGGTAGCATGACAGTGCAGAGAGGGCCGATGGGTCGACGAAGGTAAAAGGGAATTTTTCCCTTTTTCGCAAAAGAGTTTAGAATGAAAATTTTTAGTGTGCCCCCATGAATGAATCACAGGTGGACACGTGTCCATGAAGGGTCAGAGGGAAGTGCGGGCCATGGAGGGAAATGGGGATTTTTTCCTTTTTGGCAAAAAGAGTTAAAATAAAAATTTGAAGCATTGGCTTAATAATCTTCGAGCGACATGTGGCGTAAGACAGAGCGGGTCGGCGGAGGAAGAAGATAATTTTTTCCCTTTTTACAAAAAAAAGGCTTAAAATCAAAATTTGGAGCACTGGCCCGCGACGAATCACAAGGAGACACATGGCGAGGGAGAAATTAGAGGTGCGGGCCCGCGGGGAAAAAGTGAAAATTTTCCAATTTTCCAAAAAAGGTCAAAATGAGCAGAGGTGAAGTGCGATCCCAATGGGACCCACCATGTACAGGGATATCACATTTCTTAATGTTGAGGGATATCCTCAATGCTGACATCTTTCAAACATCAGCCTCATATTGTCATAATGATCCTCTTGTTAATCCATTTACCGTCCAATCATCAAGGTAGACTTAAAGAAACTTATGGACGAAGTCTTGAAATGCCTGAACCACAATGCGCGAAAAAACAATAGGCATGTTCTTTAGTCCAAAAGGCATGACCGTGTAGGAAAAAGCTTCTCCATTTAGTGGTGAAAGTTGTCTTTTCTTGGTCCTCCTTTGCAATTATAACTTTGATGATATCCCAAAGCCATCCGTGTGTTAGAAATAATCTAACACTTAATTCACCATAAGTGGATTAATGTGTAATTGTAATAAAGTAATTATTTAATTACTTTAGTTAGCTTAGTTATTAGTGTGTTGTTATCATCCCTTAGATTGTGGAGGATGTTCTTTAGTTAGAATATTGTTCTCGGATGATTTCCTGTAGAAGATTTTTAGGGGCAATATGCTATTACTGCATATTTGCTTTGTTTAGGAGATTTGTTCCATGTATTGTGGAAGAGATAGAAGTCATCCAATATCTAAAAATATTACAACTCTCTCTTTTGATTGTAATGCTTCATTTTATATTAATAAAAATCACAAAGAAGCTCCACCTTGTTTTTGTAATTTAACTGTTTCATGATTTCATTTGGTACTTAGAGTGTTGTCCACTCAAAATTCCCCTGCTCTTAAGAAAGTGAAAATTTAAAATTTTGAGTTTAAGTGTTTTCTCTGTTGTACTGATAATGTGAAATGCCAAAGAAATTGAGAAATCTGTGTTTTTGGGTCATTTTGTGTGTTTTTCGGGCCTGTCGGACATTTTTGTCCCGCGTGTCCCAAGTTCAATTGGGCCCTCTGTTCCCCGATCGGCCGGTTCACCCGAAGTCTGTTCTTTTCGGGCCCGTCGGAACTTTTTGTCCCAAATGTCCCAAGTTCGCCCGGACCAATTGTTCCATTTTCATCCGATTCGGCCGAGCCGCGTACTTCACGTATTTTTGTCCCACGTGTCCCAAGTTCAATTGGGCCCTCTGTTCCCCGATCGGCCGGTTCACCCGAAGTCTGTTCTTTTCGGGCCCGTCGGAACTTTTTGTCCCAAATGTCCCAAGTTCACTCGGACCAATTGTTCCATTTTCATCTGATTCGCCGAGCCGCGTACTTCACGACTTTTTTTCCGCGAGAATTTGTGCATCTTTTCCCCGCTTCGCCCGACTCGGCCGAGCCGCGTACTTCGCGTACTTTTGTCCCACGTGTTCCAAGAGCATTTGTGCGTCTTTTCCCCACTTCGCCCGAATCGGCTGAGCCGCGTACTTCACGCTTTCGCGTCCCACATGTCCCAAATGAACCAAGTGCCATTCGTGCTAATTTTTCCTACTCTACCCGAATATCTTGCTTATTCAATTTGGTAGGTATGTATTAAATACGCATTCATTGCCTTTCTCTCTCCTAAACGGCTATATAACGAGCGAACCCCCTATGCATTTTGCACACTACTTTCCTGCTATCTTTTGCTCGAACCTTTGCAATCTAAATTCCTGCATGCGTATCCATTTTCCTCTCTACAATTCCTTCCCAAGTCTAGCTTGCAGCTTCACCCTCCGAATTACTACCAACATGAAGATCAAATTTCAGGGGCAAGAACAAATCTCACCACTAGAGTCTCGCTTCCCGATATCGGGATAGTGAAGTTCGTTATCTTGACTTTAGTGATTTTTGGTCGGGGATGAAAACGCAAACCCTACGCCAACCGCACACGATGATTCATGACAACGGTTTGGCTTTCGCTAGTGGTTTCCCAATCTCTCGCGGTAATGCGCATCATGCAGTGCTTTCATGCGGAGCTCATTTCAACCCCGATTCGAGTGAATTGACCAAAGATACACGTGGCGTAGACATAGCCGAGGCATTGAAGAGATTAAGGTAGTGGATTTTGAAGTCAGTGGGTCCCTCCCGACCATAAGCACTGTCTTCTTCTCTTTATTCCTCTCTTCTCTTCCAATTATTTTTCTCGGATTTATTGTAATAAGTTGAGGTATTGCGATTGGAAATCCTTAACTAATCTTTAGTTAAAAGAAGTAGTTACCGAGAGTAACTGAATTGTAAACTATATAATGACCTCTCCTCGCCATTTTGAAGGAGGAAGAACTTGGCTTATTTTCTGAAAGTGTAAATAAATCATAAAGAAATCAATACAGAAGGGCTTTTCATTCTTCGTCTATCTGATCTCTTTTATCCCTAAGCTTTTCATTTAATCTTGTTAAGATCATTTGTCTATATTATATTAAGAAGCTTTGTATTCTTACAGATGTTATTGATAGAACTTTGTGTCTTTCAAATTTCATCTTATTAGTATGATACAAATGATCTTGTTTCAATTCACTGTACCTTCGCATGCATAAAGAATTACTCTGTCATCTATAATTCTAAATGGTGCCTTTCTGCTCATTCTCGTTTTCTCATTCCTCAGTCCTTTTGTAATTGATGATCCTTATAGAAAACACTTTCGTAAATATCCAAGTTCCACAAGAAAATCATGTTTTGTATATGTGTAAATAGGTTCGTTTCTGAATAAGGGAACCTCTCCCATTAAAGAGGAGGGACTTCTTGTCCCCTGACTATTGCTCTTCATGAAGTCCTATTTGACGACCAATAGTTTTTGGTGACTCCACGTTTTACTCGAGGGAGAAGGGCCTTGGTATTGAATATTCTCGCCTTCAACTTTTGGAGCAAAGCAGGGTTTTCCTTTCCCTTCAACAAGAAATAGAAAGACTCGTGGTATTCCTTCGAGTCAATCAGTCCTAATCTTCGAGCTTTGATTCTTCTTGGTGTTATAGTTCCTCTTCTAGCCATTTTTCCATGAATGGTGGTACCACCGCTCTGGGTCATCGTGTCGGGCCCCTTGCCCTTCCTCGGCCTTTGCACGAGTTACCCAGAGGTAACAGGAAGAACTTCCCTAAATTGAAAGGCGATGGTAAAGTGCATCCCGATGAACACATTGCAACCTTCATAGTTGCATGCGGAGTTCCGGGATTTGAACATGAAGATGTCTCCGTAAGACTTTTCGTTGAGACTTTACAAGATAATTCTCTTGATTGGTTCTATCACCTTTCGGTCGGTGCTATCACCACCGGGATACAATGAGAACTAGGTTTGAAAACCGGTTCAAACCAGCGAAAAGGACGTGCATGCCTTGCTAGCCCACATCTCTCAAATAAAGAAGGATTCATCGAGCCCATGAGAGAATTTGTGGCTCGATTCAACAAAGTTGATTAACAAAATTCCACCAAATACTCGAACTTAGATCAAATTCAAAATGTTTTTTCCTAAATGCTCAATCACCTGAAGTTAGCTATGCACACTGTTAAGAAGGGCTAATCTCGCAACATTGGGAAGATCAAACTCTTTACAGCAGTGTCGAAGATGATTTAATCATGTCGTGAAGTTGAGGAGAGACCCTTCTAAATCTAAATCTGCTTCTTCCTCCTCTTCCACCCCTGGACCTAATACTGATCCATTGGTACAAAAACTTGCAAATGATCTCATTGCCATTAAGAAACAATTGGCTCAGCATGCTCCCTATGCAGACATTCCAAGGAGGAATTTTCAGCCCAGAAATCATTTGCCTACTGCTCAAACAAGGCTAGCACTTGAAGGACCTCCTATTAAAGTTCCCGTCAATGCAACTTGTGAAGTTGAGGAACCTGAAGATGAAGAGGTTAATGAAGATTGCGAGGAATTTGTTGAAGAGGTTGATGATGAAGCAGATGAACTTGAGGGATCTCGAGTTAATTTCTTCACCACTAAGGGCATTGATGATGAGGATGATTATGATGAAATAGTAGCAGACATGAATAGCGAATCATACGCTGTCATGACTCGAGAGCAGACAAATCAGAGGGAGAAAGTGATGCAGCCCACCAAGAAATCTAAAGAACAGCCGACAACTATCCCCGTAATTGCAAAAAGAGGATCTCCTATCCCCATTTCATCTACACCAAAGGTGAGTCCTGTCAATTCTGCTACTAAAGTTATTTCCGTTTCTCCTAAAGTTGATAAACCTAAGATTTCAAATGATGATAGCCCGTCCACTTCTGGGTCTTTCGATATTATTGATCACCTAAAAAAGACTAAGGTTCAAATCTCAGAAGCTGAATATTATCAAACCCATCCTAAGGCCTTTGCTAAAATGATTCACTTTGTCAATTCCCATTCTAAAACTACCTCTAAAGGCCTTTTACCCACTCCTTCTTCTACACCACAACCTAATCTGGTAGCCACTGTCACCTCACCCAATGACAAAATCAAACCATTCTATGTGACACTTCTTATAGCTGGCCATAGGCTCAGCAATTGCGTCATAGACTCAGGAGCATCAGATAATGTGATGCCTGCTAAAGTAGCTCATGCCTTAGGCTTGACTCTCACATGCACTTATGGATCTTGTTACTCTATGGAGAGTAAGGAAGTGCCCTTAGTCGAAGAATTAAAGATGCACAAGTGGCTTTTGCTGCTCTTCCTGAGAAGAAAGTTTTGGCTACCATCTTAGTAGCAGATATTCCTCCTTCATATGGGATGTTGCTAAGCAGAAACTTCTGTAAGGATGTGGGTGGAGAAATTCAAATGGATTGGTCACATGCCCTCATACCTATTAATGGAAAAATGAAGAAGTTGCTGCCTGAGAAGCAATCTGAGTATATTGTACAAAAAACGGATGATCCCAAAGCACAAATACTCTATGAGGATATGGGGCATGGCAACTACATGATTATGTCTCCTGAAGAAATCCAACTCCCCAAAGTGTCACCTAAAGATCCTAATGGTGTTTGGATTTTAGAGTTTGATGGAAGTTGTTCCTCAGCTGGTTCTGGAGCTGGTGTCATACTGGTGTCACCTGAAGGAAGCCTTCATCCTTTCTCATTCAAGTTGCAATTTGAAAATACCAATAATACAACAGAGTATGAGGCTCTCATTCTTGGACTACAGGTGGCAAAAGAACAAGGTGTGAAGAATCTTCTAGCTCGTGGGGATGCGGAATTGATTGTAAAGCAAGTTAGAAACCTCTTCCAGGTGAAAAATGGAAGGTTGAAACATTACAGGAATCAGGTGTGGGATTCCATTGAATTTCTTGATGCTTTCTCCATTGAAGCAATACCTAGGGAGAAGAATACCAGGGCTGATTCATTAGCAGTCTCTGGGTCACTGCTTATACCTCATCCTGACTTTTCCCAAGATAAGTTCACCATTGAGATGATCCATCGACCTAGTGTACCTGATAATACAAATAACTGGCAAGTTTTCAATAATGATCAACATTTGCTTTCTTTCTTAGAACTCAAAGATAATTTTGAACAGCTATACTTTGAAGGAAGTGATAACTTGCCTCGTGAAAGTGTGCCCTTTGACAAAGTAGCCACTCAAGGAGAAGAAACGGATCAGGATGGATGTATCAAACTCAAGGGAAACAAGATCCCTAAAGGATTGGTAAGTTTAGAGGAACTGTTTGATAAACATGACAGGTATGTAAAGTCTAGAGCTTCTACTGGACCTCAACAATCAGCTGAATATGACAAAATTAATATTGGGAGTTCTACTGACCCTAAGTTCGTGAACATTGGAAAATGTTGCACAACAGATGAGAGGAAGAAAGCAATTGATATGTTAAAGAGGTATAAGGATGTTCTTGCCTACTCTTATGAAGATTTAAAAGCTTTCCAACCAAAAGAGATGCAACATTTTATTCCTCTCAAACCTGGAATTAATCCTTTTAAACAAAAGCAGAGGCAATACAATCCCAAAATAGCTGACACCATTTTTCAAGAAATACAGAAGTTGTTGAAAGCCAAAATCATTTTTCCTATCCATCATTCAACATGGATTGCCAATATTGTACCTGTTAGAAAGAAAAATGGCGAGATTCGTATCTGTGTTGACTTCAAGAATCAATCAAAGCTTTGAAAGATAATTATCCTTTACCTATGATGGATCGTGTCTTCAAGCGATATGTGGATCTGAAATGTTGTCTATGCTTGATGGATTCTTAGGATATAATCGTAAGTTAATACTCGCAGATCAACACAAAACAACTTTCACTACCCCTTGGGGTACCTTTGCTTACAAAAGAATGCCTTTTGGGCTCATTAATGCTGGTGCCACTTTTCGAGAGCTATGGATCTGGCCTTTGGAAGTTTGAAAGGGAAGTGTATTGTTATATACCTCGATGACTTGATTGTGTTTCTAAAACAAGGGCAAATCATTTTCAAGCACTGGAGACAGCTTCTACTAAGATGTAGAGAACATGGGATCTCTTTGAATCCTAAAAAATCTGTCTTTTTGTGTCACAGAGGGAAATTATTAGGGCACATCGTCTCCAAAGATGGTATTAAAATTGATCTGAGCGAGTTCAAGTTATTCGAAAATTCCTCTCCCAACTAGCAAAAAAGGGCGTGCACTCTTTCTTTGGTAAGATCAATTTTTGAGAAGATTCATCCCCTGATTTGCAGAACTAACTCGAATATCTCCCAAATGATGAAAGGAAAACAAACGTTTGGTTGGTCTTCAAAGGGAAAGAAGCCTTTGAAGATATTAAAGAGCCATTGCTAAAACTCTGTTTTAGCATGTCCAGTTTTTAGTAAAGATTTTATTATCTATTGCTTTACGCCACGAGATAACACCTTGGCTGCGGTTTTGACTCAGGAAGATTCTAATGAGCACGAACTCCCAATTGCATTTATGAGCTATATTCTGAAAGATCATGAGTTAAAATATACCATGATGGAAAAACATGCTTTTGCAGTGGTTAAAGCTGTTAAGCAGTTTCGTTTTTACATTCTTAACTCTCACTCCATGGTGTTGGTACCAGATACAACTGTTAAGTCAATTCTTACACAGTAGGAATTTGGATCCAAGAGAGGGAACTGGGTGGCTAAGGTTCAAGAATATGATATTGACATCAAACCGACCAAGCTCATCCGTGGAAAAGGCCTTTGTGAACTCATCGCTGAAGGAGCTAGACATGAGTTACTGGAAGATAAAGTTGGTCTTCCTACAGTTCTTTTTAGCTCAGTTGACGAATGGTATGCTGATATCACCCATTTTCTCACCTATGGAGAATGCCCCTCTCATTTGACTGCCAAAGAAAAGAGGACTGTTAAACTAAGGTCAGTGCAATATGTGTTGTGGGAAAATGCCTTGTTCAAACATGGGTTAGATGGAAGGTTTTTGAAATGTGTGGACAAGGAACAACAGAAAAAGCTACTCTCAGCTTTTCATGATCAAGCATGCAGAGGGCACTACTCATCAACCGTCACTGCTCATAAGATACTTCGTGGAGGATATTACTGGCCTACCTTATTCAGAGATGCATCCAAGTGGGTTGATAAATGTGAGGCTTGTCAGACTTTCGTGGGTAGACCCAAATTGGCCTCTTTGCCTCTTAAGCCAGTTGTAATTGAAGAACCTTTTCAACAGTGGGGTTTGGACTTCATTGGAACACTTAATCCCTCTTCTAGTATCTTGGTCATACTCACGTATTAACTCACATGCTATGATTATTTCACCAAATGGGTAGAAGCCATTCCAGTAAAGAGTACTACTTCTGAAGTGGTGTGCAGTTTCATCAAAGAAAACATCTTGGTAAGGTATGGTGTACCAAACAAGATTGTGATAGATAATGCTTCAAATTTTTCTTCAACTGAGATGATGGATTTTTGTTATAGATATGGCATCTCTCTGGCTCACTCTTCGATTACCATCCTCGGAAATGGACAAGCAAAATCCACTAATAAAAATCTGTGACCATAATAAGGAAATTAGTCAATGAGTCTCAATGAAACTGGCACAAGAAACTCTATGATGCTCTTTGGGCAGACAAGATCACACCTAAGAGAGCCATTGGAATGTCTCCTTTTCAAGTGGTATATGGAGTAGAAGCTCAATTGCCAGTAACAGTGGAGCTGCCAGCCTTGCATCTAATGAAGGCCATTGAAGATACCAGTTTCAATGATGCTTTGGATAAGAGAATAATGTACCTTCACAAATTGAATGAGGATAGATTGGAAGTTGCTGATAAGATATCTACTCATCAACAAAAGTTAAGGTCCTGTTTGATAAGAAAGCCAGGTTCAGAGATTTCCAAGTTGGAGACACTGTTTTGTTGTGGGATAAAAGGCATGAACCTCGTGGCAGCCATGGCAAGTTTGATTCCCTTTGGCTCGGACCTTTCAAGATCAGGCACTTTGCTGGTAAGAATTCTTTTTACCTTGATTATATGGATGGTTCTTCTCTCCCACTTCCTTATAGTGGGCAGTACCTGAAATTGTTCAAGTCATAGGTGATTAGGGAGTCCTTTGTATATTCTGTACAGCGTTTTGTTTTTCTTTCCCTTTGTTTTGGTGTGTTGTCCTCTGTATTGGTTTGATTCGATGACTCCGTTGCCCAATGGATAAGGTACTGGTCTACTTCCCCGAGTTTGTCTAAGTTCTTACCTTGTCTCATTCCTTGAATTTATGCCAAGTCATCCCCAGAAGGAGCCAATTTGTTGTCCACTCAAAATTCCCCTGCTCTTAAGAAAGTGAAAATTTAAAATTTTGAGTTTAAGTGTTTTCTCTGTTGTACTGATAATGTGAAATGCCAAAGAAATTGAGAAATCTACGTTTTTGGGTCATTTTGTGTGTTTTTCGGCCTGTCGGACATTTTTGTCCCGCGTGTCCCAAGTTCAATTGGGCCCTCTGTTCCCCGATCGGCCGGTTCACTCGAAGTCTGTTCTTTTCGGGCCCGTCGGAACTTTTTGTCCCAAATGTCCCAAGTTCGCCCGACCAATTGTTCCATTTTCGTCCAATTCGGCCGAGCCGCGTACTTTGCGTATTTTTGTCCTGCGTGTCCCAAGTTCAATTGGGCCCTCTGTTCCTTGATCGGTTGGTTCACCCAAAGTCTGCTTTTCGGGCCCGTCTTAACTTTTTGTCCCAAATGTCCCAAGTTTGCTCGACCAATTGTTCCATTTTTAAATCCGATTCGCCGAGCCGCGTACTTTACGTACTTTTGTCCCGCAAAGCATTTGTGCATATTTTCCTGCCGCTGATTCACTAACCGCGTACTTCGCGTACTTTTGTCCCACGTGTTCCAAGAGCATTTGTGCGTCTTTTCCCCGCTTCGCCCGAATCGGCCAAGCCGCGTACTTCATGCTTTCGCGTCCCACATGTCCCAAATGAACCAAGTGCCATTCGTGCTAATTTTTCCCGCTCTACCCGAATATCTTGCTTATTCAATTTGGTAGGTATGTATTAAATACGCATTCATTGCCTTTCTCTCTCCTAAACGGCTATATAATGAGTGAACCACCTATGCGTTTTTGCACACCGCTTCCTCGCTATCTTTTACTCGAACCTTTGCAGATCTAAATTCCCGCATGCGTATCCATTTTCCTCTACAATTACTTCCCAAGTCTATCTTGTAGCTTCGCCCTCGAATTACTACCAACATGAAGATCAAATTTCAGGGGCAAGAACAAATCTCACCACTAGAGTCTGCCATTCCTGATATCGGGGACAGTGAAGTTTGCCATCTTGACTTTAGTGATTTTTGGTCGAGGATGACAGACGTAAACCCTACGCCAATGGCACAGATGATTCATGACAGCGGTTTGGCTTTCGCTGGTGGTTTCCCAATCTCTGTGCAATGTGTAGATACAGTGCTTTCATGCGGAGCTCATTTCAACCCTGATTCGAGTGAATTGACCAATATACACGTGGCAGAGACATAGCCGAGGCATTGAAGAGATTCAGGCAGCGGATTTTGAAGTCAGTGGGTCCCTCCCAGTCATAAGCACCTGTCTTCTTCTCCTTATTCCTCTCTTCTCTTCCAATTCTTTTTCTCGATTTATTGTAATAAGTTGAGGTATTGCGATTGGCAATCCTTAACTAATCTTTAGTTAAAAGAAGTAGTTACCGAGAGTAACTGAATTGTAAACTATATAATGGCCTCTCCTCGCCATTTTGAAGGAGGAAGAACTTGGCTTATTTTCTGAAAGTGTAAATAAATCATAAAGAAATCAATACAGAAGGGCTTTTCATTCTTTGTCTATCTGATCTCTTTTATCCCTAAGCTTTTCATTTAATCTTGTTAAGATCATTTGTCTATATTATATTAAGAAGCTTTGTATTCTTGCAGATGTTATTGATAGAACTTTGTGTCTTTCAAATTTCATCTTATTAGTATGATACAAATGATCTTGTTTCAATTCATTGTACCTTTGCATGCATAAAGAATTACTCTATCATCTATAATTCTAAATGGTGCCTTTCTCGCTGCGTTCTTGTTTTCTCATTCCTCGGTCCTTTTGTAATTGATGATCCTTATTGAAAACACTTTCGTTAATATCCAAGTTCCACAAGAAAATCATGTTTTGTATATGTGTAAATAGGTTCGTTTGAATAAGGGAACCTCTCCCATTAAAGAGGAGGGACTTCTTGTCCCTGTTGACCGCTCTTTCGTGAAGTCCTATTTGACGACCAACACAGCGAAGGTGAGTTAAAGCCGTAGATAATTGCTTTGAGGAAGTGTTAGAAGATTTGAGGAAGGAGGACTAGAAGCTGAGCCAGGAGGAGCCATAGATGCCCCCGCCTCTTCACGAGATCCCGCCCCTCCTCCACACACCGATAAAGCAGTAGAAAGCAACAAGAATATTTTTTTGGAAGGGCAATCACAGGCCAGAACACCTGGATGCACCTCCCAAATCCATTATTGTTTTCAAGGTGACATTATTTCAATTAGGTTTTAATATTTGTTTTTCATACATTGTTGAAGCAAATATTAAAAATTGTAATTCATTTGAAAATTGTTTACTTCATTGATACAATACAATTGTTATACAAAATTCAAAAAGGGTTTTTGTCTCTAAATTAGAGACCCCGCATTAGAATATTCTAATTCTAGCGGGCCCCCAAATCTGATGCACCACTATTATCAAGTCCTATGTTTAGATCCAAAATAGGGTAGATTCAGGGACATTCCACCGGGCATCGAGCGAGTGCCGCGAGAAAATACGGAGCCATCGTTTAGACCATAGAAGGATTCAACCCTGTCCATAGCAGATTGGAGCAGTCGAGGAAGAGCAGCCATCTCGAATAGTCTAGCAGGCGCTTTGACCACCATCCCAACGTAAAGACTGCTGTTCAAAATTTGTAGACTGAGAACAGAGCCACACACTAACCACGCACATGTTGGTTGGAGTAGCTGGGCTTGATCATTGGAGAAGCAAGAAATCAAACCATCTAACCGTGAACTCAACGCCATAGGAGAGCACCAATCCCTACTAAATGTGTTTTCGCTTTACTCCATTAAGAAATGTGTTTTCCTACTCTATGTGTTTTCCTAATCTCATGGCTAAGAGCAACTTGTAGAATGTGAAGTGAATCAACTAGAGGAAGAAAGGGTAGATGTGCTTGCAAAGTTGGTAAGTTTTGAGTGGTAAAAGGATGTGATCTTCAACCTTAGACACTTGTGCTACCCTAGTCACTTAAATAAAAATAAAAAGAGCCCTCAAGTGGCTTCTCAAAAATATATCATCACAGGACCTTGGGGTGGCTTGGAAGAACCCCCTCGAAGGTGTCCTCTTGAAATGCATAATCAAGATGAAGCTCCCAAGATAGTTGCTGATTTCCATGGGGGATTTTGTGGAGGAAACTTTTTCTGGAAGAGTAACAACACATAAGAGTTTGAGAGTTGGTTATTAGTGGCCTACTCTTTTCAAAGATGTAACCCAACCGATTAGAAAATGTGATAGTTGCCAACATTTCTCTAGAAGAATGAAAGCTTGGTGCTCCTTCCTTTGCGGCTCGTATCAATTGAATCTCCTTTCAAGCAATGGGGGATGGACTTCATTGGTGAGATTTCAGATCCTTCTAGTGCTGGCCATAAGTGGATCCTTATAGCCACTGATTATTTTACAAAGTGGGTGGAGGCACTCCCCACCAAGAAAGAAACACGAAAAATAGTTATGGACTTCTTGTGGAATCAAATCATATGCAGATTTGGAATCCCATCCAAGATTGTAGTGATAATGCCATGTGCTTTAGAGCCAAACCTTTAATTGCAATGTGCAATGAATATGGAATCAATCGACTTATTCTTCAAACTATAACCCCAAGGGAATGGACAAGTTTGAGTCTAGAATAAGAATTTGTTGAATATCATTAGATGAACCTTGGAGCAAAACAAGAAGAAATGGGATGAACAATTGAAATTTACTGATTTGGGTGATAGGATAACTCTTAAAAGAGCTACTAGTAAAAGCCCATTTGAATTGGTGTATGGAACTCGGGGTTTGCTACCCTTGCACCTCGTAATTGTCTTCATGTCGCTTTTCCCAACGGTTGGAAGATCGGGAGCTTGGCCCATATGAATCAAGGATTAATCAGATTATTGAGCTTGATGAGGAGAGAAGAGCATCTCATCACGGGCATGTAAGAGTTAGGGAAAATTTGAAGAGATTGTCTAACAAGAAGGTCAATCCTAGAGCCTTGATGTTGGAGATCTGGTTTTGTTGTGGGATAGTAGGCATGAAGACAAGGGCAAGCATGGAAAATTTGATGCATTATGGATGGGCCCTTATGCCATTGATATCAGAATTGGTGAACATACCTTCTTTCTCAAGGACTTAGATGGGGAATTACTAGAGCTGCCTGTTAATGGCAGACATTTGAAGCATTTCTTGGATTAATCCCCAAATCTGAGGTATGCACCAATTGTACAGTTGTATAGTCTTTGTTTTCTACTTTGTTTTTGTTGTTTTGTTGGTGTGTGGTTTGCCCTTGTTCTTGGCAGCCTTTTTTGTCGGGTTCTCAGCTGGTTTTTGGTGATTTTGGCTCATGAATCCTTTGCCCAATGGATTATTTTGACACTTGGTCTACGTTTTGTCCTTGTGGCACTCACTGGGAGTGCCCATCCCCAAGCAAGAGCCGATGTTGGTGCCATTTTTGAGCTTGCACCATGTTGCCCTAATTTTCCAAATTTGTATGTGCTCAAAAATGTTTTATCCTTTGAATTGATGGTTTGAAATTCTTCCCCCAGTTGAAATGCTTTAAAAATTCTCACAAACTTGTTGTTTTGCCCTAATTTGAAAGAATAATCCAAGTTTTCCCTTTTTGTGCCCTAGTTTTTCCAATTTTGCGGGCTATGTCTTTTTTCCCTTTGCCAGATTGTGGAAAAATTGAAATTGATCAAATCATACTTGTGTGTAATTGAAAATCCTATCCCAAGGTTGAAATTGTTCGAAATCATGCTTGAGCTTGATTCAAATCAAAAAAATCCGCCATCCTTGGTGAAAAAATTGAATTCTAGGGCATCCCCGGAATTTTTAACGTTTTAATGATCAGGACGGGTGTCATTTTCCCCATCAAATTCATCCCTAAAAGGTATTGGCTACGTGGCGCTTCTAATTGGGCATGAGGAAAGGCGGGAAGTGTTGTAGCTTTTAGTTTTTGCCTTTTCAAACAATGGGGCATTTTCGGGCCCAGGACCCATTTTTCCAAATTTGCCTACGTGGCATGTTCTGATTGGTAGGGGGATTGCGGGTGGTCAGATTCCCTTGGAATTTTTAGACTTTATTTTACAAAAATTTTAAAAGTCAAAAATTGGTCCGAAGCCCCATAGCTTGATCCAAAGTGAGCACGTTTCTTAAAAAACCAAAAAGAGAGGAGCAAATGAGGGGGACTTACATTTTTAGCTCTAATTCTCTAAAGTTTCAAAATAAGTTTTAGCCTGCTCCAATCGAGAGGGAGGACACGTGGCAAAGCACGACAGCGCAGAGTGGGTCAAATGGAGGTAAAGGGAATTTTTTTCCTTTTCGCAAAAGAGTTCAGAATGAAAATTTTTAGTGTGCCCCCGTAAATGAATCACAGGTGGACACATGTCCATGAAGGGTCAGAGGGAAGTGTGGGCCATGGAGGGAAATGGAGATTTTTCCTTTTTGGCAAAAAGAGTTAAAATCAAAATTTGAAGTGTTGGCCCACTAGCGAATCATCGAGCGACACGTGGCAGAGGACAGAGCGGGTCGACGGAGGTAGGAGATAATTTTTCCCTTTTTACAAGAAAAAGGGCTTAAAATCAAAACTTGGAGCACTGGCCCATGACGAATCATAAGGAGACATGTGGCGAGGGAGAAATCGAGAGTGTGGGCCCACGGGGAAAAAAGTGAAAATTTTCCAATTTTCCAAAAAGGTCAAAATGCGTAGAATTGAAGTGCGATCCCAATGGGACCCACCATGTGCCACGTGTCAGCTCCAAATTTCAAGGGCGGAGGGGCGGAGAAAAAAGTCAAAATTTTCCATTTTTCCAAAAAATGTGGAAAAGTAAAAAATGATCCCAATTTCGGTTCCAATCATTTTTACCACGTGTCCGGCCTTATCCAAAAATTAAAAAGGTAACTCAAGCTTATTTCTAAGTCCACATCTTCCACATGGAGGGCTAGGATTAAAAGATGGATAAGATTGACGGTTGTTGTGCATCCATTTGTTTTAACCGCCATGGGAGCTCTAGGAAGCTTGGAATCACGATTTTTGCATCAAAATTCATCAAATTTATAGTGATTTTGTGTCGTCTTGGCCTTCCAGGATCATTGGCATCACTTTCATGGCTTAATTCTTTGATTTGAGATGTTTTTGAAGTAATTTTTTTCCCCACTGAGCAAAAAAATGTGAAATGACAAAATCAAAAGTTGCAGAGGTAATTTGAAAAGGTAAAAAGGTGAAAATGATGAGTAAAAGGTGTTTGCATGCCTCAATGATGAAAAACATGCCTCCAGGATGGATAATGATCCAGATATTTGTAATGATTTAATCTTTTTGGGCACACCTGACAACTGCGAATGTTTTTCTAGTTTGATGTCATTTTCATTGAATCATGAGGATTGTTTTGTAACAAAATTGATCCCATGGCATATTCTTTGCTTGGGAAAGAAGGATCCAATGTGGCATGAGGTATATAATGCATTTTGGAGAAATTATAAAAGAGGGGGGAAATTTTAAAATCACGAGAAAATTCCCGAGAGAAAGCTCATTCTTCCGAAAAACCCACCAAAGAACAAGAATAATTTCTTACGTGTTGGATCTTCATGTATGTGATTTGGTTACAAGTGTATAGACATCACACGACTTTGAGATTGTTCATGAAACTCTCCCCTACTTGATGAATCTAACAAGCTCTTAAGTCAATCTGTGTTTTCTAGGCAATATGATGTCTGTTATCATTTTTTTAAATGTCTGCCAAATAGTTTTCATTGTTCTTGTTGCGATCTTGCATTGAAATTCTTTAGAAATCACACGAATCTCCATTTCTTGTTGATAGTTTAGTGGCATTTTCAATCTCATGTTCAAAAGAGCCTTCATTTGATAAAGAGATAAACAAATTTAAAATCACTTTACCTTCATCAAGTTGCAGAGATTGCTTGTAAGCCTTTGGGGGTACCTTGGGCGTGGTTGATCAAGGATTTTGTGTTTAATTGAGTTCTTTACTTCAAGATTTTGTGGTGAATTCTCAAAGATTGTGTGAAGAGTGCAAATTGGGCTTCCATTTATGCCTCTTCTCGGTTGAAAGAATATCCCGATTATTTGAAGAATTTTTATTTGATAGTTGTTCAAGTATTGTAGAGGTTGTGAATGATCGATATATCCTAGTTTGTCTTTTCAACACCCCACCAAAAATTCATTCAAATAAACTAATCCTACCCATACTACCCTCGTATGCATTGCATTGTGTCAAAAAAAAATATTTAACCCATCTACAAAAATGCACAAGGAAAATCAAGATTATACAATGTCTTGATAACCCTTGCCTTGCATTGAAAATATCTCCATGATCTGGGGTAGTGACAACTTGTGAAAGTCAGATTTGGAGTGTTGATCATATTTTCCCAAGGCCTTTTCATACTATTTTCATAAATTGAGGGATATCTTCATCTCCTTCACCATTTGGGGGTTACAATATAGGTTCTCTTACCTTGGTTGAAAAGGCACAACCTAAAATAGTGAGGGTCAGATCAAATCCTTTCAAAGTGCTATCCATCTCTCCAAAAATCTGAGTGCCAGTTAGATCACCTCCCTGGCTACAAAACGACACACATCATGATCTATCTAACTTCAAGCTTCATGCCATATCTCTGATGCTGCTCAGATTGAAAAGGAGAACAAATTTGGGTACCAACACCGGTTCACCTAATAATTACGATATCGAATCCTTCACCATGGCACTATATCCCACAGGTTAGGTGCTTAACAACTTGTAACGATTCATCCACTTTGAAGGCTTGGTACTCCGATATTCAAAATCTTGAAGGAGGTTATCTCGTTAACTTCTACCGGTTTCTTATTCGACAAAGACATCTTTGAGTTGATGTACCATGTGCACCCATAGCCTTGTAAGGAGGAGTACAACTTATGCACCCATAAAGAAGGTGACAAGGCTTCCACGCTTTCTATCTAGGCCTTCTCACATGCTTGGATGTGAAATGAGGTGGGTTCCTTCCCATGATAATATTGTATGATAGTAGGTGCATTGATTCGGAAAAACCTAACAAAGAATGCGATTCTCACTTCATGCCACTCTAGAAAGTTATCGTGATGGGTCACCCACCAACGTGTTGTGGTCATGAGTAAGGTATAGCTAAACATCCTTCTCCTTTTGATCTCACATCTCCACTGGTCTCCATTTCTTGCGAGGGAAAACATCGGTTTGCTCCCCTAGAAAAAAATTTTCAACTTATTTCCTCCTGGCACTGATTGAGCGTGCCTTTGTTGCTCTCATCATAGAGCCTCTTAAATACCTTCTGATAAACTCATATGTCCCATGCACTTGATTGTCACATGCCACACTAGTTGTATCACTTATAGATTGAGCGTCTTCCCACTAAATAACGCTCTCCTTTGTCGATTTCAAAATTCGGGGTCTGGATAGTGCAGAAGTAAATTCTTTCTAGGTCTTCTTCTCCTAAAGGTTCAATATAGGGCATTGACTTCCCATCCATCAAAGAAATTATAACAACTTCCTCTTTGTTCTCAAAACTTATATAACCCTTATTGAAACATAAGTTAACATTGTTCTTATAGTACTAGGGGCACCCACGAAATAACGCTGGAAAGCTATACGCCTGCATGCGCTAAGACTTCAAAGTCTCTAGTGAATTTCACCCATTGCATAGTGATAAAAGCATCCTTTAAAACACAAACGGACATTTCCTTTGTCTTATTGGACATATACAACACATTTACATATGGAAGTAATGGGGCCTTCCCATTTTATTCCGTGTCCAAGGTAAGAAAATTGACTTTTGTGCCCATGTCAATCGAGAATATTTCTTGAGATCCATCCATCAACATCTGCATTCAGGGTAATCTCCTTATCGTAGTCGAGGTTGTGGGGAGTAAGGATAGCATGCAAAACCTACCTATCGCGCTCTACTCCGGTGCTTGTTATCTTATCCCTCAACCATTCTCCTAACAAAGGAATGATATTATCTTGGTGTAACATCTTACATACCTCTTTGATATCATCTATATCTGACTGAGGGACCTCAACACTTTTCTTCTACGCTAACTTCCTGGATTGCTCCTTTAGACATTTAATTTCCCCTTGAAGACTCCTAATTATGTCCATGGTCTGTTGATAGAATTCCTTCTGATGGGTAGGGTGCGGATACTTCCCATACACCACCTCTTCTCTTATAATCAGGTGATATTTGCTTTGGTATCTACCTAACGCGCGTAGCCTCAAATCACATCATCACCAAGTACGGGTTTTAATTATGACCCATGTACTACATGTGGCATCCACGCTAGTCTTCTTCCTTAACACTTACCATCCCAAAACATTTATCCTCCCATTGGTCTTTGGCTCATGTTATCAAATAAATCTGGTCACTCCTCATACTTGTGCTTCTTCCCACACCATGAGCATTGTAGTAGGTCAGGACATTCACACTTGTAATGCTCTGTAGACCCACAATTGTAATAAGTTTCACGTGGAACTTAGTTCTTCTACCTCTTTGGTTTCCTTGACCTCAAAATCCTCCATGAAAGATTCTTCCATGGGCTCCTCCATCTGCATCACCTTCATAAAGGAACCATCATCCTTGAAATTGTTTGCAATATTGGTTTGGTGCACACCAATATCAATGACATCATGTATCTGGTCAATCAATCTACAATCCTTGGTGTCATGAGTAGTGGAGGTGCAAATCTTGTAATAAAAAGACACATTATTACGGATCACGAGCTATAGTAGCGGACACCTACTTACATCACGATCTTCGTGGAAAATTTCAGTCTATTATCATGACACATACCGATCCCCGAGGACAACCTTCCTTCGTATGCCCTTCTACCGAGAATCCATGCACCATAGGCCACTGCGAGTCTCATGGGCTGAGTTCCCGAGATAACTTCTCCACCACTTTTTCATGGCGTGTCCCGAGCTTCAAGAAAAGGAATAACAATGGTGTCCATGCTTCCCACAACCTCAGTGTGTAGGGTAGCCTCCCAAGGCGTGGCGCGGTGCAGTGAAAGTTTTGTGTGACAATGCTCTCCTAAAAGGTGTTATTAATCCTCCAATAAACCATTGAGCATGCTGAAAGGGATGAATATCATAAGACAATTTTGATAAGAGAGTTTTAAAATGTACATCATACTCTCGCACACTCTTTGCCATACCTTGTTGAATATCCTTCACACGCGCTAATGCTCTTCTATTCAAACTCAAGAATATGGAATTCAACTAAGAAGGCATTACACAACGCAAAGATAATATACTACTGTCTTGTGAGGGTCATACTTCGATAAAAACTATGCACATGTCCTTGTAGCATTGTTGTAAACTAACTTTCCTTCCATTCTGGGGTAGTGATCCCCTTCACGCGCCATAACAACTCACATTTGTGTACATGCTTTGTAGCATCCTCAACACCTTTGTAATTTGGTAGATGTAAAGACATTTCAAAAATAATTGTTGAGGTGGTTGAGGCCCTTGTCCGTCTAGTTTAGAACCTGGATTCCCTCTGATGTTTCCTCCACCGCCAAATCTACTAGATCCACCAATGCCTATTCCTCCTGACCCACAAAATCTTCAAGATCTGCCAGGTCCACCAAGTCTACTAGTTCCTATTCTACTTGACCCACCAGATCCACCTCCCATAGCTAGTAAATGTCTTGAAGTGGTCGCACCTTGTGTCTCCACTGTCATGCTAAACTACACACTAATAATCTATGATATTGCACCACTACCGGATGTATTTCCTATGCCGCTTCTAGATGAAATACCCAAGCATTGTGTACCCGTAACTTTCCCAAATGCTACTCTAGACAATATACCTCTAAGAACAGGAAATGATTGTGTAGCCATAGATGTGCCAAATGAAAAGTGATACCTCACAGGTGTTTGATCGATTACTTCCACCAATACCAATTGGGTTAGTAATACTTATATATTGATTTGGAAAGCTAAGCACCGGGGTTGGTCACCATGTGGATTCGGAGATGCACGCTGATGGCTCTCCTTTATCTAAGTGAAGAGCTCTCATTAGAAGTCAAGGGTCTCTCTTCACACGCTTGCCAAGATGGGGTAGCATAGGTCGCTCAGGATCCATGTCCTCTGCATGAACCTTAATCCCTTCCCCACAACATGCACCTCTATAAATCCATCACTCCTGCAACTTCATGTTGTTTATCTAACTCCCTCTCACAAGCTTCATTATACTTGAGTCATCTCTCTTCCCTCTCCTTTTCACCATAAGGTCCACCATCTTCCTCCACCCTAGCTTCCTCACCTAGCACTTAGAAGAAGCTTAGCTGACCATAGGAAATGCTTCCAAACTTAGCGTAATGATTAAGATCTTTATAGCTAAAGGGATAACACATAAGAATGATCCTCTTGGCTCCCTCAAGAACTCAAACTCAACAATCTCTAGGATATGAATACGTAGAAATTATGTACTCCAAGGTGTAACTCATCAACACTCTACTCCACCAATGATCAACAACACGTGTCCAAGTCAGATCAACATCATGTAGCCTTTGATACTCATCTTGGGTCCATACATGAGGTCTATAGTACTAGCTTGATCTAGATGCATATGCCAAGAGCCATTCATACAACTCCATTGGAAAATAACAAAAGGTCTCATACAACTCATGATACATATGTTCTTCTACCCATTTACGTGCATCAAACTCAAGGTCCATCACTAAATATCTAGAGTAAACTCATCCTTTGTGCTTTTAAGCCATGCTTCGACACTGTCCAAGGTCAAGCGCTCTGTCATCATGCACCATTCTCACAACAACTTCGAAAGAGGTCCCAGAAATAGAACCAAGATGTAGTCATTTATTTACCCTTAATACTATTTTCTAACCCCAAGCATGCCGTCCTATCACCCAAAGACCGAGTGCTCACTGAGGCACGCATGGGCATCGAGCCCCTCCTTTATGTGAGATTTGTGAGAAGTTTCCACCATTAATGGAGGATTATTTTCAGAAACAAAAGTACATTTACTTACTTGAAAAGGTAGAAGATGCAACTAATAGATCTACACATTAATGCATCACATAAGCTAAATAACATTGTAAGAAGTCTAATAAACTAGATTTGAGCCATGATAAGTCATATAACATGAGGGTTTACACCCATAAACAAGTTATACAGAATGAACCCACATATATATTGATTTAAAGGAGTTATGGTAGCCACATTATAGTCAAAAGGGTCATCTCAGACCATATACAATAAATGTCAGAGACTTAACTCCTGTAAGCTTCTCTGATATGAGATCCTAACTATACCTTTCCCATTTTAACCCTCATTATAGATCCCAAAGGCTGCATACATAGGATTATGACATCCCTTTAGTACTAAGTGTTATAAACCCTAGCATTACTTGAAACACTTTGTTACTCTCCTTCTCATTCTCTGCATTCTTTATGCATTCTCTCTATGTCTATCTCTATCTTCTCTCTATCTCCCATATCCCCTGTCTCTCGGCCCAAGCATTACTTTATATAAGATCAACACCCACTGCCATGCCTTCTCTAAGCATAGATTACGTGCCAAGTTTTGATGTGGTCCTCCATTGGTGAATGCTTATCCCTTTGCAAACCCTCCACTCTCTGTAATGATGTCTTTTAGGAATATTCCCTATGGGGAATATCATTTTCTTGACCTCCAAGGTTCCAAGCTGGCACCTTATCCACTCATCATGCCTAGTCGGGTCCTCATGCTTTTCCTCAAGTGCCTCTAGAATGCCAAATATGGCTAAGTCCTTTAAACCCGTGTTATGCCTCCTGCACATGCCCTAGTTTCACTTAAACGTCTTTATTCTATGCGATTTCCCTTGAGCTCCCTTCTTCTCATTGGTCCCGCACACAGCCCTTTGTTACTTAGGCAAACACATTCATATGTAATAATGAAAACAAAAGTAAAGTGCGTGGTCATGTTAGGAAGATAAACAAATATTTTTTCTTTCTTCTTTGCATGAAAAGAATACAGATCTAAAAATTGTGGAGTTCTTTTCTAATTGTGAATGTGAAAAATTCAAAATTTATAAAATCAACCAAACTCTATCTAGCCAAATTACAAAGGATCTTAAAATTTCATTTTTTTCATATACAACAGCTTAAAAAGATAGGGTTTCGAAAAATCATAGTGGGATTATGAATCATGAAATTCGTACATTTTGAAAAATGTAAATATTTACAATTTTTTTGATTAATGCAAAATTTTTCATATATAAAAATAGCCATATGTTTTTCACATACTAAGATAAAGTTTTCATCCATTAATATAAAAATATGGTTGTGTTTTTTCAAAATCGCAAGTTTTTTCAAGTACCCACATGTTGGAAAATTAAGCTTTGCTCACCTTGAAACCATTGCGAGATGTAGATGAGTGTCCAATTAAAATGAATAAAAGGGTCAAGCAAGAGATCAAAACTAATATAGAAAAGACACAACTTACCACCAAGTAAAAGACGCAACTTGAACTCTTATGTCAACATAGCTAAGCCAAGTAAAATAATGAGGACAATCCTACATGATAGAAAACACAATGAGATGAGTTGGTAAATCATAACCAAACAAGTAATAATGGCATGCTACAACCGGAAGAGATCAAGTTTAAGCCGAGAGCAACAAAGTGAGCTCAAACAAACCATAGTGAGATTGGAAAAACCAATGTAAGCTCAAATAGTCACCATGACCAACCCAAGTAAAAAACATAACTCAACCTTAGTAAATAAAACCAAAAAGATAAAATAAGTCAATGATGGATAATAAAAGAGAACTAGAGCTTGAACAAAGTGAACAATGGTGATGTGAGATCAAAGAAATATCTATGGTGGCGAGAAAAAAATGTAGGAAACCATAACCAAGTGTAAAAATACAGCTCGCCTCGAATCCACAACTCAAACCCAAATGAGAAACTCATTATTTTTTCATTAAATTTTTCTTTGTAGGAAGTAATTTCCTTAATTTTTGCAAAGGTGAGGTTGACCAATGTCAACTAGGAGTTAAAATTCTATGCAAAATCATTATTTTTCCTTTATAAACCACTTGGATAATAATAATCTTATGATTATTATCAAATAATTGCATTTTAATCACAAGGGTCAAATTGTGCATTCGAGAGCTAAAAGATAGAATTGGATGTCTCCGACTAGCCCCTAATTGAAGTTTTCAACTCAAAGTTGAACTGTTTGATTTGAGAGAGGGAGTTGAGTCACTCTCGAGTTCTAGGAGCAAATTGAGGTGAAATAAAGTGTTGAGCGCTTTAGCTACACTTCTCTTCCTCTTACCTTTCCCTTTTCCATTTTATATGTACCCATGCTTTTAAAGAATTATGTGAGGCTTGTGATAAAAATTTAATACTCCAACACCTATTTGATGTAATAAAACACCAAATTCCTCCATTTGTAGCTGAATTGAAGTGTCTTTATACATGTCGATTGATGTGATTAAGTGAATATCTTCTTTCCTTTGCATGTTATGAATCTTAACACCTCCATTAAGTTGTTTAAAATATTTCATAGGACATTTTAAGTGTAGGTTAGTTTGTTGATTATCTTGGAAGTGGAAAAGACCTTATATTTTCCCTCCCATGCTATATTAATAGCTTGTTAATGCCTTTTGTGAGCTTATTGTGTGAGAGTCTATCAAACAATAAATAAAGTGATATTTTTGGTCTTGAGGAATCGATAGTGTGTCTTGTACAATCATAAGTTTCCAAAACATTGGTGTATCACCTAATTTTAAATTATTATTTGTGAGTTTGTGTTATTTCTCTCCGTTAGCCCAAGCAAGATACTAGTTTAGGTGATTGATTCGTGGATCCAACCCTCTCTGAGGGTTCTTTTCAACTTGAGTCACCCACACTTTGAGAAAATACCATTAAATCGATGAAGAGAAGGATTACTTGCACTTCTTCAAATCTGGGTGCTATTCAGATTGATAACACGAACCCTATCTTTGTATATACATAAACACTCTCAAATACAAATAGAATTGGTATAGCTTGATAATACAAAAACATTCATATATTTGCGAAACACAATATCGCAGTACTTGTACACTTAGCTTGCATTATTAACAATTTATATTATACACGTTTCTTATCACTTTGATGTGATAGCTAACACATATTTTTACTCTTAACACATATGTATTCATTTGGCATATTAATCTGGTTGTAGGACATAAATAGAGAAATACACGATGACAAGTTAAGGTGACCCATTACCCGGACTTCCTATACATCTAGGGGAATCTATTATACACTATAGATATGTGTTATGTTTTCATTATAGTTTCTTTCTACTTCCTCTTTATGTTTGATTATAGATATTGTGTACATTTTATATTTCGAGTCAACATGATTAAGACATGTATCTTGTGTAGCATTGAAACTTGTTGTTTCACATGATTTTATCTATATCAATTTATATATTATTTCATCATAGGTTAGATGCATGAATATTGGTTATAAAAATATGGAAAAATTCTGAAATAATAAAAATGTGTACTAGGTTTGGTTATTTCCAAACCTCAAGTGTGTATGTAATATATAAAATGTATGCGTTATATGACATGTACATGTTATAAAGTGCATGCACATTCTAAATCATCATATTAATTGTTTTCTATTTAAAATCGCGACTTTGCAGCCAAGGAAAATAGGCACACTCTACCTTAGATACCAAAGATAAAATTCATTCTCAACTTTGTTGTAAGGATTCACCAATCATCATCGTTGGCACACTAAAGAAAAGGTAGGAATGGTTTACATTTATGAATTTTGTGTTCTATTCAATTAATTTTAGTTTTTTTCATTTTAAATTATAGGTTTGTTTTCACAACTTATTAACACTATCATGAAAATCATCTTCAATATAATCCTAAAGAGCCTCCTCAAAACCCTCTTAAAGAGAGTCCTAAAACCCTCTTAAAGATCCTATTGAGAAACCTCCTCCAAACCCTCCTTCAATTCCAAAAAACCCAAAAATAAACCATCAAAATTTAACGGAAAAATTATTGTAAACAAACTTCAAATTAAGGACTTGATATAAACATCGAGATACCCCCAATCAACAAACCCTTGTTGTATTTCTTAGTCAAACTCAACGCTTATATTTCTAGGAGAAGTTGGTTTTGTAATAAGTCAAACTAATAGATGAGAGGCATATAAAGATACATGGAGGGCATATTATGAAACCAAATTATCTAATGAGGATTTTTTTTTATAAAAGATAAAATATGTGGCTTATTAATACCCTAGAGCTAATACCATTCAATTGTAAAATATTTTGATATGTGGGTGCATTCATGAGGGTATAAAAAGATTTTTTTAGGAGCATTGGTGGATGGATTTTGATCGGGTTCCTTGTAATAATCATGAGGTCCCTATTTATATTTTAAGGAAACTCTATAATGAGTTTATAAGGAACAAGATTAAGAACCTTTTTACCACTGGGTTTTCGAGGAAAAGGAAATGGCTTTGTGTAGGATAAAGGTTCCCCTCAGAACCTACTTAACTTGGTAGAGTTACCAAAATATATTTGAGCCTACCGTAGTACCCATTATGTACGAGATAATATAGAGACATAAGTTACATGCCCTTGGTTTACATACATAGATACTAGTTGAACACACCTCTTATGTTCCAATGACACTTAGGGTGTACGGGGCTATAGTAGGAGACCCATGGCTGGTGCAAAATTTTGCATTTCATGTGGATCTTTGTGTTAGAGTTATCAAGATAGAGGATTCCTTCCGTATAATATTTTCACAAAGATATTTGGCACATTTTTCACCACCACATGTTCGATGACAACCCCTTTTGTTTTTCTAGTAGTCCTTTTAAATAAGGAAACTGTATAATTTATTAGTTTTTAATTACATATATTAAAACTAGAAATGCTTTTTAAATGTAAATTTAATTTTATGATAAATAGGGTGATAATGGACCATCAACTAACACATATTGGGAAAAGTCATCCACATTTTTCTTTTAATTAGGTATTTTTAAAATTATTTTGAAGTAACCATGCATGTATGTATTTTTCACTATTTTTAAATCAAGAAAAACATATGTATATATGCTTGAAAATAAACATGATTATTTACACACTTAGGTGATAACAATAACCTTTATCCTCCCCACTTTAGAGATATGTAGTAGACAAAGGGGTTGGTTTTGTGATATTAATCTGAGAGAAATATACAAAGGCACATGATTTTTGTGCTTTAAAATTATATATACATATTGGTTTTAAAATATATTTTCTTAATATTTTAAAGAGTATATCATATGAAACTTCGTATGTGGGCCAAAATGTGTCTCATCAACATACACTCTTACTCATCCTTTCAACTAGGAAATTCAAGAAATGAGTAGGAGACACGCAAGTATTGACATACAAGGAATAAACTTAAAGGGGCTACTGATGAGCGCTAGGATCACATATCTAGAGGGAAGTAACCTTTACACTAGGTTAACCTAGGGTTTTCAAGGTCTACAATCAAGATAGAGGAAGGAACCCTACTAAGATATTAGTAGTTGGGTGTGGGAAGATATAGATCAATGATGGATGGGGAAACCATGCACAATATGAATAAAAAAGACAAAGAGATGCTAAGGATTTGGTCATGCATAAGAGCACTATACTAACTAGTATCAAAACACATCTAACACTAAGCTAACATAGTACAATAAGGAAAGGGGACAAAGTAGTCTATGAAAAATGACAAAAAGGGTTAGTACACTCACCTATACATGTATGGTGGTATCGATGAATCTATCACCCCTTAGAATAAACATGTAGAGATAATCACTATTAGGTGGAGTAAGGGAAGACCATATCCATCATAGAATTACTATATGGTGACGCAATAGTGCAAGAATAATCCAAGAAGAGAGGTTTCCAATCCAATCCGAACACAATGTAAGATGAACCAAGAGCTATGTGAGAAGATGACACAAAAGAGAAAATAAAATGGAAATTTGGAAGTTTTTGTTGTCCTATCTTAAGTTTCAAATGAGTTGAAGTGGGTGATTGTGTCACCAAGGAAAAACCTAATGCTTGACATAATCACACTGCGTATAATTATGTCTTTCAGGATATTTGAATGTAATTTGGGGTGACAAATAAGTGTCATGGATCATGAAAAGATGTGAATAAGTGAAACACAAGCCATGAGTCATGAATGTGATATGCAAGAGACCTAGGGATACAAGAATAAATAATGCAAGGAAAGCTAAGGATGGGACCAAATATCGACACCCTTTTCATGTATCGATTCTAACCCACAATGGTTACGTTACATTTCCCATTCCCGGAAGGGCCATCAAGGCACTCTCTTAAGAAATAGATGCATCGGTGACCCCTATTTTCATAAAGAAGTTAGTATTAATAGGTATCAAATATGAAAAGTGAAAAATTAGGTGTATACATATGCCCATCCGTTGATCACACAAGTCACAATAGCATAACATGGGGTGGTTAACGAAAAAAAATATAGTTTGTAACAACGATATCTGAAAGTAAGTGCATAAAGACATGACTAAGCGAAATGAGATATACCCACCAATGCATACCTGATAGTGTCATTTGTCCTACCACGTGTGGGCACATCTATCTTTGTAAGAACCCTAGAGAAGAAAAATTGAAAGGAAACACTAGAGGATTATTAATACAAATGACATAAATCACCTAGTTAGGGGCCCACAAGATAGACGTCGAGGGTTGAAATGTCATAGAGGTACGGTGTCATGAAAAGTAGGCCAAAATCAGATATCATCGTAAAGATGTATGTAATAGGTCGAAATAAATGGCATGAGATTATGATCAAGACACAACAAATGAAACACATTGTGGAGATCAAGAGCGAAAATGAAGGGCATTTGAATATTGAGGATAATAATGATCGAATTCAAATAGAAATTTGAGATTTATATATTAATTTTGATTGTTATTTTCTTATTACTATTTTTGGATTTGAGAGAATGGGCTCTAGAATTCCAAATTTGGGAGAATTTAGACGATATGACATGAGTGTGAGGAGGAGATGGAGGGCGAAAAGGAGGATCACCCGATGTCACTTGACTATGGGCTAGTCATCGCATTAAATTGGTTGAGTAGACTAGGTGCATTTTCATTATTAGATTTTTCGAGTCATTAACACGTCATTCTTGTCCAAAATTACATGACCGTAGGTTAGAATGAAATATAAGCATATTTGGGAGGAATTTAAATGATATATTTTCGTTTTCATATTTTGAAAGTCAAAATATGAGGAGTTATGTGAATGATTTGGCCGAGATGCCATCTAGCTTGATGCAATAGCGGGGATGATGGTGTTGTGAGAAGGAAAATACATCAAGAGGGACGATGGCACAAGGGAAAATTTTACAAGGGTTAATAGCATTGGGAAAGTGTAGGAATAGATTGTAGAATTTGATTTTTGGCTACAAATTGATGTTTTCAACATTTGATGCTTGTTTGTTGTGATTTTTTAGATGTAGATAGAGTGTAGGATCTACCTACGCTGGAGTGTAGGTGTACCATGGCTTGGTGGGATGATTGTGGGGCTAACACATGCATAGATAACCATGCTTTATAGGGTTGGGGATTGGGGGAATCATGCGGATGCTGTGATACCATTGGACATGGACCTACTTTAAATGTCTTTGGTAGCACGGAGACCATGTCCAACACCTTTTTGTGGTGGAAAAGATGGGATACTATGGAGATGACAATGAAAATTTGAGGATGTATATAGATTTTGGGATTGCTTATTGGAGGCACCCATATGGACTATTATATGACACATGATTATGTAGAGAAGAGAGCATTGACCACATGGGATACATGAAGCGGTATATATGATGAACACATGTTATGCATTTGGCTTAGCAGAGTGTAGAAAACATGGATTATGGATATCCAAAAGATAATGATGGGGATCCCGTGGCACACATAGTGTGTCACAGGAAGATAGAACCATCCCTTTATTCTTGATACCAATATACGAGGGATTTGGTGGATCATGGTATACTCTTGTTTAGTGAGGCACCACCATATGGGTGAAGCTGGTTTATAATTTATGAAGGGTACAAAACAGAGGCCGGAGGGTCATGGAACCTATAATTCTATTAACGACATGGATACATGAGCGCTTAGCGTTGTATAGGTCTACACAAACACAACAGGTAGTAGTAGATAATTCCCGATAGTACTTTAGTGGGAACATGGGAAAATAGTGAGAGTACTTCAAGCATACTGGCCATTAGTGACAAAGTGGGTCAAGATGATGTGACATGTAAAGCCTATAGAGGGGATGTGGATTAGTGTCCCAACCGGCCTAGAGTAGAGCATATAGAGGCCATGGTAGAGGTGATATGTAATTACATCTATTGGGTGAAGAGGCATGTAGTAGATAAAGTAGAAGACATTTTGTATGACCAACACCAGAATTGATACCATCGTTGCCACCCTACCAACATTGTCATGTTAGAGAGGCTACATGAGAAAGGGTCCAAGTTCCAACATTACGACCTCATAGGGTATGGGTAACAAGTGCACTAGGGTGGTGACAATGTAGACATGGTGGGGATACTTAGGGAACACCACATATCATAATGAATAGTGATTCGAGTAAGGATTTGCTTTGATAAAGGCTCACATGTTAGGGGTAAAGGCGAAGAAGGTATGAGTACCAAGGGAGGAGTGGGGAAGCTAGCAACATGGCTCAAAGTACATAAGATGTGATGGCTTGACAGGATGATACTTGACATCGATTGGGTTACTTGATGGATATGTATATGAGATAGAGGACTATAACATAGAGGTGAGGAGATATGATATTGGTTCCCGAGACAATTGGGCACACATGTGGGAGCCATACCTTGTCGTGATGACCAAGAAGAGGAGGAGGATGCTTTGAGTGGCTTGTGGATATGGCGAGACCATCATGGATAGACCTATTAGTGCATATTCACAAAGCACTCCCACGGATGTTGATCAGATTTCTAGGTTGATCATACTAGCATCCAGTGTGATTGCACAACATTGAATCCTTTCTCCAAGTGTGGGACTTGCAAAAATGAGAAAGGAATCTCCAGAGAAGGTTGGTTCCTATTCCTCTATTCAGATGCACACGAAGAAAAAATGCGAAGGTTTACTCAAAATATAATCTAACTTGCCAAGGAGACAGGGTAAGAAGATGCATAAAAATAAACCTAAACTAACAAAGGTGATGCACCGAGGAATGAAGAACACCTGTCTTGCCAATAAACACAGACCATTAAAATGCAATGCAAGATCATGCACAGATAACCAGGTTTGTAGTGAAAGATCAGGAGGACGCAAATGAACACAGAGAGGGTTGAGAATCATCCACAGACATGCATTATTTGCTCCAAAGATTGATACAATACACTACAAAATGCCAAGAGGCAAAGTTGCATTACAGTTTTAAATGGGAGGTTTGAACTCCACAAATTCACCTGCCAAAGAGAAGAAGGGAGGGGCAAAACAAGAATGTCCAACGCTTAGAAAGAAGCCCCTCCTTACAATTTATAGGAAGAATGAGAGAGGGAAGAGAGAGGAAATCCAAATCTACCCCAACCACCTCTAGGTTGCATTTAATTCATCTCATTATGGTGGTAGGTGAGAACCCTAGCAAACTTAAAAGTGGCAAACTGTATTTTGCATTAAAGCTAGTTGTTGAAAGCGTCATTTCACGGCCATTACCACGTGCGGAGGAATTTTTTGATTTTCTCTCTCAAACTGAACCAAAATGCAAAAATGACCTCGGAATCTTGCAAAGAATTTCACCGATATAAAGAATGCAAAAATCGAGCTCGGATTGAAAGTTATGGCCATTTGAAGATTTAGGGCAAAAACAGGCCCAAAACGGATCGGCGGGAAATTTTTTGAATTTTACCTCTTTTTTGCATTTTGGATTTTTTTAAATTTTCCCCCGCTCTGCCACTTGGATAACACGTGTCAGGCCCTGATTGGCTGCGAGCTTCCATTCGGTGGCCGGGGCAGTGGGCTAAAACTCACCCTTTGGACTTTCGGCAAAACATTTTGCCAAAAATTCTTATTTTTTTCCCTGCTCCGCTGGGTCGATGGTGAAGACACGTGGTGAGATTTGATTCATCTGCGGGCCTCCTTTCAAAATTTTACCTTGCGCCAAACACTTAGAAATTTTTTCAACTTTCTTCCCCTCTACGAAATGTGGCACGTTACGATTCGTCCATGCGGCCTCCTTGTCTCTTTGCGGCCTTTTTGCCTTTTTCGTCTCACGCGCCCAGTGCGTACCTTTTTCTAATCGTCTTGGATCGTGCACAGGACAAATATCTCCAAACCGCTTTGAAATGGACTGCATTGGCAAATCACCGATTCACGTCCCCATGTATTTTTGTCTCAACTATCCCAAATCACGAAACAAAAGACTTAGATGATTTTCCTTGCTTTCACCGTTTGACTTTCGCGTCCCTCGTGTACCTCGCGTACTTTTGTTCCAACTGTCCCGGATCGCACTGGGACAAATATTTCTGAACAACTTGAAATGAACTATGCAGCCGGAAAATCGCCGATTCGCGTCCCCACGCGTGCGACGTCCCAACTGTCCTAAACCGCACGAAACAAGACTTAATCGATTTTCCTTGCTTTCGGTTGTTTCGGATTTTCACGTCCCTCATGTCCCGACGTCCCAACTGTCCCGTGGACTGCCTGGGACAAAAAACTTAGCCGATTTTCTTACTTTTTGGCCCTAATCTTGGTATGATGAACCTCAAGTTTACCCGAACCCTTCGGACCGAAATGCTTTAAAATAGTCCTGCAACCTTATTTTTGCATTTTTTCCATTTTCTCAACTTGTTGGGATTTCTTCTTGGATGTGAGAGTTAGAGAGAAGCCGAGGGGACCCCAAAAAACATGATTTTTGCCTTGAATCAATCTACTTGCTTGGGACTGAATAATTGATGTATGTTATCAAAATTACCTTGAGTGGTGAATTGTGGATAACAAGACCTTAACATACAAGTATGGATGATATGAGTTCATGTAGATGGTTATTGATAGATGTATGTGATATTATTAGTGACATGATAGTTTTTGGTTTCACAAAGAGGATGACAGAGGTAGTACTCACATCGATTGAGAACACTCACCATGAAATCTTAGACTCCATGTTAGATGTCAAGGATACTTTAGTGACGGTGGATGCAGCTACACTTTGTCGACCAGGATTCATTTCAATCATTTTATTTAGTTGGCGAGACATCCGAGACACTCCAACAATATAGAAATGCACATGTGCGGTGGTTACCAACATGATAGATGTGATGTTGTAGAGTCTATTTCATATATAGGAAGCCATGGTATAGGAGTAGGAAAATCACCCAGTAGATGCCCAAATATATGCGGTGTAAATTATGTCACTAGAGACATAGTTGGAAAAAGAATAACGAGAGGTCTCAAGAGCCCGATTTAGGAGACATCCCTATCTCACATAGAGAGAGAAGATAACACATATCCATCATTCCAATGAATCTAGAGACCCCTCAAAGGGGCGAGGTGAGGGTGATTGAGTCATATTATAGATTTTTCATAGCAATTTTGTATATATATATGTATGTATGTATATATATGTATGTATGTATATATATATGTGTGTATGTATATATGTATGTATATGTATATATATATATATATATATATATATATATATATATATATATATATATGATGATGATGATGATTTTCGATAGTATTTGGTGATGTTTAGATGTTTGAATTATCATTTTTGGATTTTCACATGTATATATGTGATAATACCATAGTACTTAAGAATAATGATAATATGATAGATAGGTAAAGCCCTAGATAAGGGGATCACGAAGATATCCCAACTCAAGTGATGTGAAGAAGGAAAGAGATAGAATAAGGTAGAAATATCCAACTATAGGATATCAAGGAGCGAATGGTGATGAATCGAGTGGACGAACAACCAAAGAAAGGATGTGACAAGATATTGGAGATAATATGATAAACCCAAGGGGGATCAAGATCTCAATTGAGGGAAAAAAAGGGATATTTGTGTAATGGTATTTGTGGGTTTAGGGGTTGAGCCCAAGTGAAATGAAGGACTAGGCCATATAATAATGAGATTAATGCATAATAAGGATTAGCCACGAGGGATAAAAGATAACAAGAGTGTTTCAAAGAATGATGTCGTCAAATGGTTTAATATGTTTCTCCTAGAATGGACCATAAGATCCTTGATGGCATGTTGCGTAATGGATACCTATCGATGGAATTCAAACCTCATGGAAAATAAGGTGTTATCGATCCAATCCTTCAATTGAGAGAGGACACTATGCCAAATGTCATCGAGAGTGAGGTGGGGATTAGGGTGAGATGGAGGCCCATAAGTATGGTGTGGTTTAGGAGGTTAAGGGGAAGGTGGGAGGCTATGAGAGGGATAGGATCCACTCTTCCGTGTTCCTAAAGGGTTTTGGGGATGGGATATTTATTACGTAGAATTTGATAGTTATCACCAGTATGCTCGTGTAATACCTATGATGAGAACAAAAGAAACAAGTTGAAGTGGAAGGATATGTAGTCTTTTTAGTTTTATCAAGTTTGACCTTGGGTTCAACCTTTGTCATGTGGCGTCGATAGTATCTTTAATAAAAAACATCATGCCCCATAGCCTCTTGCCATGTATAATATGGCTCGGTCCTAGAATACCGAGGAACCATAAGAGCACAAGGTTGGGAAGGATGTGCAATATTAATGAGAGGTAGAGAAGGCACTAATGTGATGGGTGAGGATGACAATCATGGAGGAGTGTGTCACCTAATCATTGAATAAAAATGAAAAGGATCATCACACATGCGATCATGATACATGAGCATCATGGGCTAAATGTAATAAGGTCATATAAGACCATTTCAACATGAGTGACTAGTTGTGTGAGTGATTTTACTTGAGTAAGTAAATGCCAAAATTGAACATGATGTGAAAATGTAGTTTAGGTGCATAAGTAAAGGCAAGAAGGTGGAATTTGTTGTTTTAAATCCCAATAACACATATTGTTGTGTTTCATAGAGTTATGATAGGGATAAGAACAAGTAGGAGAGAGAACGTGAGTTGGTTTTGATAAAATACCAAGTTTGGTTATGTTGTTGAGCTCTTTTTGGGAGCTAAAGCTAGAATTTATCTATTCTATTAAAGATATAAAATCTATTTGATGAGATTGAATCATGGGAGATGCTTCAAGATAAATGTAAGGTTTCATTGAATAATAAAATATATCTATTGATATGCAGGTCATAGAATTCCTATTTTTGAGTTTGTATTGTTGTTCATGTGAATCCAACTAAACTCCCTATTCCAGACCTAGAGGAGAAATAAGGGAAGAGACTTTAGGAGAGTGTTTGAATTTCTCTCTGTGAAGGCATGATTAGATTAGGAAAGGTAAGGAGAGAAGTGTCAATTTTTATATCTCTTGACAATGAAAATTTTCCCCTGAGAGACCCCGATTTTTACTCTCGGACCCTAACTAGGAAATTTATAAATAAATCTCTAGCCATCAAAACCAAATTAATTTTTTTGATAACTTATGTCTTGGGAATACTAAAGGACTGTAAAGTTTCACTGGGGTAACTCACATGTGGGTGAAATCTACACCAACTTCTACAATGCAGTTGTACATGTATACTCACGGTGGAGGAATTAGGGTGCATGAAGATTGAAATAGTACTTTCAAGCTCCTAAAATTTATATACACTATGCCCTTGATATATTTTATGTGGATCTATAATTACTTAGGTGAGATTATAACAATAAGGTGGCACTTGTCATGTGTTTTGGGGCAAAAGCAAGCCTAATTTGAGGAGTGATCTAACAAAGGAAGTGCAATTTCTTACAAAGTAACTTATAGTGAATTTTTTTGGCATGAACTAAAGGTCTAGATAAAGGGTCTCGGGAACGTCATTTGGATTTTGGAGTTGTTTTAGAATAAAGTGAGATATATGGGCATTTTGGTGTTAAGAAGGCTACAAGGCCAAATGGCCTAAGAAAGAGAACTAGGTCTTAATGCAAGTGTATGACCAAACTACTAGTCTAGACACCTTGTAATGAGTTAGAAAAGTGTCTTTGAAGAGTTGAGGGAGGTTAAGAAACCTATATGTTGGTTTGAGAATCTAGATACAAAGAATCCCATCTAGACCCTTACATGGAGAGATAGAGGAAATGCATGTTTGAAGTTATTTTGATGAATCAGGGAATAAAATGATTGTGAAGGGTATGCAGAGATGGTGTCAAGAAAGTAATGGATACTATTGGAACAATAGAGCCTTAACCAAGAGACAAAGGTACAAGAGGTATATCTCTTCATATAATTTCATGTTAAAGTACTAGTTCTAATACATGTTCTTGAAGAAGTAACATATAAAGAGGTTGTTGGAGCATAAGATTGGTGTTATGGAGTATTAAGATAAGATCCTCGAAGAAAGGGATGGTGGTGAGTACCCTACCCAATAGTGGTCATGTGTTGAGAAATATTCTTACAAAATCAAAGATAAGTAGTTATTGAGGTGAACACTTTGAAAGCTAACTAGAACCCTTGCACCATTTTGGTATTAAAGCTGGTTGCTTTGTTATAATAAGATACATTGTATATATTTATAGTATTTTAAATAATTGAGAGTGTGAAAGTGATTGTTGATAACATGAAAAATATTGAGAAGCCATCATTGCAGGCAATCATGAACTTGATCTAGAAGGAATCATGGGTAGAATGGATGACATGATGAATGGAATAATGGATCTGAAGCATGAAATCAATGATCTAGGCACAAGGATGATAAGGCTAGAAGCAATATATTTTCATGTAAAGGACAACTAATAAAGGTGGTGATCATAGGCATGCAAAGTCATTGTTGGTAAGAAGAGTACTTCTACAACAACAAGCCAAAGCTCAGGAGCCAGTTTGTAGGAGAAGCCTATTCAGGACTAGATGTACAACAAGAGGCAAGGTATGTCAGGTAATTATTGATAATGGAAGCACTGATAATATTGTGTCTGAGGAAATGGTTAGTAAATTGGGGTTGAAAATACTAGTACATCCTACACCTTACAAAGTTGCATGGGTTCAAAAGAACCATCAAATTCTTGTAAATGAGAAATGTAGAGTACCTTTTAAGATTGGGAGTTTGCATGATGAGGTGTTATGTGATATCATGCCTATGGATGTATGCCATCTACTCCTAGGAAGGCCATGACAATATGACATGAAGGTAATTTATAATGGTAGGTTGAATAAATGTTTTCTAACAAAGGATGACATAGAACATGTTTTAGTACCTTTAATGGATCAACATGCAGGTATGGAAAGGAGAAGTATGGTGTTTGGAATTAAATAATTTTTCGAGAAGACCAAGAATCAGGTCTTAGCCTTCATGAAAGATGAAGACAAGGTTGATGGAAGAGTGCAACAATTAGATTCTAATGCAGTGGACCAAGAAACACAAGTCAAGGCTGATGAACAAGCCCAAATGAGGCTGAGAAAGAGCATGGAGTTCTTGAAGAAAGAAGAAGACCAAGAACTTAAGTTTAGTCACCAAAGGAAGAGTGACAAGAACAAGGAGCAGCAAAGTAGCATTGAAGAAGAAGAAACATGGAATGGGATTCTAGAAGACCTTATGAAAGGTCATGAGAAGCAAGATCAAGAGGAAAAGGATCATGAACCAGTACCACAAGTCCAAGAGGATGGACTAAGGAATAAAGAGGAAGCTAATAGAAGGATTGAACTATGTCATAATGTGGAATTTATAAATGAAGAAGTATAGTAAGGGACAATGAACAAAGGAAGTTCCCAAGTCAACCCAGAAGGAATTCAAGTGGAAAACAAAGAAAAGGAGTACATGGAGAAGATATAGAGGACAAAGAACCTCTGTATTTTCAAACTAATCAGATTTTTCCATGTGTGCATGTAGGTTTAGGAAGCCTAACTCCAAAGGAGTCAAGAAGTGTGAAGGAGCGAGTGAATTATTTGATGTGGAAGACCAAAGAATTATGTTGGAAGCATCTTGTGAGGATGAAGTTCCTCCAAAAGAGACTAAACTAGGTAAAGAATAACAAGAGGCTAGTCCAAGAGGCATGAAGCCAAGAAACCAAGTAAACAGGAGAAGTGCCAAAGAAAATGGGACAAGTGGCATAATAAGGAAGCATGTTGAGTGTTGAAAGAAGACTTGGATTCTATAGGGCATGAGGAAGATCAAGAATGTTTAAGGAAGAACATAGGAGATCACACAAGTACATGGAAAGAAGATGAAAGCATGAAGTATTTCAGTAGGCACCAGAAGAAGGAAATCAAAGGAATAAAAAGGATCAAGATGTCACTTCAAGTATTCATAAAGACAAAGGAGATAAATAGAAAAAACTTAAGAAGAATACTAAAATGTCAATGATGAAGCTATGAACATTTGTATAAAGGAAGCATGACGATTTATATAAAACAAGTCAAATATGTGACCAATATACAAAATATCAAGGATATAAATATGAAGACAAAAGCCTGAAATATGATCAAGATATGCATGATCCTAACTTTAAGTATGATTAGAGATGAAAGGAAGGTTAATGGTGTTCTAATAATGTATTGGATTGAGTTATTGTATAAAAAGAGGTGTGAATGAAAGAAAGGAAGGCATGAGAACAAACCACATTGATGAAGGAAAGGTAACAATCTAAGAAAATGGAATGAGACCAGCCGAGACATCAAGAAACTTGACAAGAGTACTGAGAATGAAATGACAGAGAAAAAAGTTTTGACAAATAAGGTAAGCCTCATACAATACCTTTTGATGGAGTTTAGATGGATTGCAATAATTAAAGATCAAAGTTATGCAAGGAGTTTTATTCAAGAAAAATCCATCAAAAGGAAAAAGTGGTGATGAAAAACCATGTGAATGAGGTATGACCTGAATATTATTGTTTTATTGACAAATTTAGAGAGATTCTACATACTGATCATAGTTTGGTAAAGCAAAGAAACCTCTTTATAAGGGAAACAAGGAAATATTGTGAAGTTGCCATTTTAATGGACATGATGACAAACCATATACAACAGAGTGTACAAACACAAGGTGATAGTCAACTAAAAGGGTTTCTTTGGAAGAACAAGGATGCACATATCATAACTATCTATGCAAGCATGAATGAAGTAGATATAGAAGAAAGGATATTTGAATCCACCATGAAATATGAGGAGTGTGACATTAGGTCAAAGGCAATGGTACAAGAAGTCTTAGAGTTGGAGTGGTATCTGTCCATAACCAAGAATGAAATCAGTTAGTTAAAAGGCATAAGAACATCAAGGAACTTCAAGAAACCAACCCTACAAACAAGTTATAGGTAGACAATTAGTTTGAAGCCATTTCCTTTGAATATTTCAACATGGAAAAGAAGATAAGACAAGCCTACAAGGAAGCCAGGAATGAGAAGGAACAAAAGCAACTACTTGAGCAAGTTTGGAAAGCCATTAAACCCCATTTTGTGCAAGTTGACAATAGATGTCATACTATACAAATAAGAAGAGAAGCAAACCAGTTGCAGGGAAATGGAGCAGGCCAAGATGAATTAAGGACAACCATGGAAAAGGATGTTGTTACAAGACACCATGAGGAGAACATACAAGCCAAACAAAGTGGGAAAGACATGTTGAAGGTCAAGACACTCAAAAGGAAAAAATGCATGAAGATAGTACAAACAAGAAAAAAGATACAAATCAGCCAAAGTACACCATTGCGAGGACAAGGAAGGACATGAAAGCAAGAAGGAAGAAATTACAATATTGCAATCAACATGAGGTCATTTTCTCCTTGTTAGGTAAACCGATGTAGGAGCATCATGGGATAAATGTAATAAGGTCATATAAAACCATTTCAACATGAGTGACTAGTTGTGTGAGTGATCTTACTTGAGTAAGTAAATGTCAAAATTGAACATGTTGTGAAAATGTAATTTTAGGTGCATAGGTAAAGGAAAGAAGGTGGAATTTGTTATTTTCAAGCCTAATAAGGCATATTTTTGTGTGTCATAGAGTTATGATAGGGATAAGAATGAGTAGGAGAGATAAAGTGAGTTTGTTTTGATAAAATACCAAGTTTGGTTATGTTGTTGAGCTCTTTTTGGGAGCTAAATCTATAATTTAGCTATTCTAGTAAAGATATACAAATCTATTCGATGAGATTGAATCATGGGAGAGGATTCAAGAGAAATGTAAGGTTTGAGTTGGATAATAAAATGTATCTATTGATATTGTAGGTAATGGAATTGCTGTTTTGTGTTTGTATTATTGTTCATGTGAATCCAAATAAACTCCCTATTCCAAACCGAGAGGAGAAAGAAGGGAATTCACTTTATGAGAGTGTTTGAATCTATGTGAAGGCATGATTAGCTCAGAAAGGTAAGAAGAGAAGTGTTCATTTTTTATATCTCTTGTGATGAAAGATTTTCCTATAGACCTTGGTTTTTACTCTCGGACCCTTACTAGGAAAGCTATAAATAAATTTCTAGCCATAAAAACCAATGAATGTTTTTGATAAATTATGTCTTGGGGAATACTAAAGTACTATGAAGTTTCGTGGGGTAACTCGCATGTGTGGAGAAATCTACACCAAGTTCTACAAAGCGTTGTATGCATGTACGATCACAATGGAGGAATTAGGGTGCATGAAGATTGAAATGGTAGTTTCAAGCTCCTAAAATTTATATACACTATTCCCTTGATATCCTTAAAGTGGATCTATAATTATTTAGGTGAGATTATAACAATAAGGAGGCATTGTCATGTTTTAGGGGCAAAACAAGCCTAATTTGAGGAATGATCTAACAAAGGAAGTGCAATTTCTTACAAAGGAACTTATAGTGATTTTTTTAGCATGAACTAGGTCTAGATAAATGGTCTTAGGAACATCATTTGGATTTTGGAGTTGTTTTGGAAGAAAGTGAGATATATGGGCATTTGAGTGTTAAGAAGGCTACAAGATCAAATGGCCTAAGAAAGAGAACTAGGTCTTAATGCAAGTGTATGACCAAACTACTAGTCTAGACACCTTGTAATGAGTTAGAAAATTGTCTTAGAAGAGTTGAGGGAGGTTAAGAAACCTATATGTTTGTTTGAGAAACTAGATACTAAGAATCCCATCTAGACCCTTCCATGCGAGATAGAAAAATGCATATTTGAAGATATTTTGATGAATCGAGGAATAAAATGTCTATAAAGGGTATGAAAAGATGGTTTTAAGAGAGGAATGGAGACTATTGGAACAATGGATCCTTAACCAAGAAACAAAGGTACAAGACATATATCTCTTTCATATAATTTCATGTTAAAGTACTAGTTCTAATACATGTTCTTGAAGAAGTAACATATAAAGAGGTTGTTGGAGCATAAGATTGGTGTTATGGAGTATCGAAAAGATCCTCAAGTAAGGGATGGTGGTGAGTAACCTTCCAAATATTGGTCATGTGTATGAGAAATATTCTTGCAAAATCAAAGATAAGTAGTTATTGAGGTGAACACTTTGAAATCTAACTAGAACCCTTACACTAGATCATCATCTTTTTAGTAAAAATTGAAAACATGATCTTCTATCAAGGAGAATGGGCTGGCTCTGATGATTTGGTATGTGAGAGTATGACCGGTTGAGAAATAGGAGTCTCAAGAACAAGTGGGAAGAGTCATCAATTTCATTTGGAGGTTCTTTTTGTACTAAGATAACATTCACATATTGAGTAATTTTGGTGTGAAGGGTTTCTTGGTAGTGTAAGACTTCCCTATCATGAATATGTGTGGAGCCAATTAGATGAGGACATCTAAAGTGTAACCATATTTTTAATATGACATGAAAATCCACCACATGAGATTCAATTACAAAGTTCAGTCATGAAATTGTGTTGAAAATGAGAAGAGTATCAAAACAAGTATGAAGAATTATGATTACAAAGCTGATGAATTGATCAAAAGTTGGTTGAAATTGATTACAAAGTTGATGAGTTGATCAGACCAATCATATTTATGGTGTTGTGTTGCACTAAGAGGTGTGTTTATATAAGTTCTTGATCTTCTTAGTTACAATCATGAAGATTATCTTGCATTGAGATAGGCTTCAAGAAAAGTTGAGAAGGCTTGAAGAATGTGGCATACAATTTTAATCATAGGAGAATCCTTTTGAGGTTAGTATGATAAACAAACATTCATAAAAATGAAGTATAATTAAGTTCTAGGGGCATGTGTATGAAGATATATTTATTGAAGAAATTTCATGAAGTATCAAGGGCTATATGACCTTATATCAAGCTTTTGAAGACTCATAAGGAAAGAAAACATATTGGAAGAAAAAGGTACCCATGTTTGTACCTAGGTCTAGGTTTTGAGTCCCGACGAGGTTGAAGGAGTGTGTATTGACATTTGAAGATATGATGATTTATCTATAAAGACAAATATGTTCTTGAGACTATATCCTATTATGTTATAAAGGACTTTAAGACCTAAAGGAATCCATTAGAGTGATATATTTAGTCACAAAAGTAAGCATAATAGGTCATAGTCAAATCTGGGCATTCAAGGTGACAATGATTTTGGGTCTCGTGCATCGTGAAATCATGAAATTAGAAAAGAAAAATATTGCGAGTTGCTAAATTGAAGGTTCTATCATGAATAAGTGAGTATTTATTATGTATTTTTGTCAAAGGCATGTGTTATTTTGCTTGAATATGCATTTCTTGATGAAGGTATAGAGTGCTCTAAGCTTGATGGTCAAATTTGGGTAGAGCATAATGAAATCTTATAAGTTTACACGAGTTTTTCATTAAAGGTATTTAAAGGAGTGTTGAGTGTTCTTTGAACATTGGTCATATTAGGAAATAAGGGATAAAATATGTGGAACAATCCCTCATAGAATTGTAACAAGAGAAACTAATATGCAGAAAATATTACAGATCTGAAATAAAAGTGCAAGAATAAAAAGAACACAACATAAAGAGACAATATTTAACGTGGTTCACCCAATTTGGGCTACGTCCACCAAGAATCACTTGCTCAAATTTTATTATAAGCCACCTCTCTCTAAATACAATACCAAAATCATTTGGATCTATACTCAAAAAACTCTACAAAATTCACACTTGAAATCACACACATCTGCAATGTTACATGAACCCTACCATATGCACAAAACCACATAAGTAGACAACTGTTTAAGTAGTTTTACAATACAGTGGGTATCAAAACCATGGGAAAATATCATCTCATAAACCTATAGGTGAAAAATACCACCCATATGAGAAGAGCACGTTTCCCAAAATATCGGGCACATTTTTCAAACCACCACCAAGAAAATTGTGGAAAGTGTACAATACTTTTAGTGTACAGTCTTCAACACTTCAACACATGAAAACAGGCTCCACAACTTAACAATCTCCCACTTGGAGACTAGTTTTATTTTGAGAAAGCTTCTTAACCCTTCACTATCATCCATGAAGACTAACAAAAGATGAACAACTGATTCAATTTCTCCCTTGACCACCTTCGTCATCATGTTTTTAGGATTATGAATGGTATGAATCTTCTCTAGTTTCAACTTCTCTTCCTCCAAATTTTTCTTGATGAAATGGTACCTATGATATATATACTTCGTCCTAGAGTGGAAAGAAGAGTTATTAGCTAAGTGTATAACACTCTGACTATCACTATGCAACTTACCTTCCTCATGTTTATGCCCCAAATCCTAAAGCAATTGTTATAACCAAATCATCTCTTTGCTTTTATCTATGTAGAAACAACATACTCAACCTTCTTGGTTGACAAAGCCAAAAACTTATATAGTCATGAAATCCAACTCACTGATGTCCCACCTACAGTGAAAATATAACCTATTGTGCTCCTTCTGGTGTCTACATCTCCAGCCATATTTGAATCTACATAACCACAAAAAGTGGTGTCTGAACCAATGTAGCACAAAACAGTCAACATGGTCCCTCTCAAGTACTGAAGGATCCACTTTACTACCTATCAGCGATCTTTACCTGAATCACTCATAAATATACTCACTACTCCCACTGCATGCACAATATTAGGCCTAGTGCACACCATGACATACATCAAACTACCAACTACTAATGAGTAAGGTACCTTGGACATCTGCTTTCTCTCCTCCTTTTGTCTTGGGACACATCTCCTTTGATAACTTGAAATGGCTTGTAAAGGAGTCCCAATCGATTAACATCCTACATATTAAACCTCTCCAAGAATTTCTTAATGTACTTTTCTGAGATAAAGTGAGTTTCATTGCTTCCTATCCTGAGATATCCTCATACTAAGGATTTGTTTGGCTCCCCCAAATCCTTCATAGCAAAAGAGTCACTTAATTGTTTATTAAGTACCTTTATTTCCTACATGTTTTTCCCTACAAACAACATGTCATCCACATACAAACATAGGATAAAATAACTTCCATATTTAAATTTCTTTGTATAGATGTAATGGTAAGAATGATATCTAATGTAATATTACTCCACCATGAAGCTATCAAAATTCTTATACCATTGACACGGAGCTTGTTTCAGGACATACAAGCTCTTCTTCAATTTTCACACCATCTTCTCTTTACCTTTGACCTCATAACCCTCTAGCTACCGCATATATAGATCCTCCCCTAAATCACCATGGAGAAATGTAGTCATTACATCTAGTTTTTGTAAGTGCAAGTCTTCTCTCGCTACCACTATTCCAAGAACAGTTCTAATAAAATTCATTTTAACTATAGGTGAAAAATCTCATCAAAATCTATACCTTTTTTCTCGTCTGTGTAAACCCTTGACCACCAACTGGGCCTTGTATCTTTTCTTTCCTCCTTATTCCTCTTTAACTTTGTATAACCACTTGTTCTCTGCAATGATATTTTGTGTTTGGGTAGCTTCACCAAATCCCAAGTTTTATTCTCGATAAGATCACGATGTTCCTCATCCATGGATTTCTCCCACTTCTTCTTGACATCTAAATGCTTTGCTTCATTAAAGCTCTCGGCTCTCCACTATCAATGAGAATTAAATAATAAAGAGAAGGAGAAAAATGTTCAGGTTATTATCTTACCCTAGAAGACATCCTCAATATAGGAGTTTGGGGTTCTGTTGAGTAGATTCCTGAATTGACTCATGTGTCACTTTCCCATTCGAAAGATCCTCTACCATTGAATATTCTTTCTTAGATTCTTCCCTATTTTCATGCAACTATTGCTTATACATAAATTTATCATTAAATACCACATCCCTAGATCGAATGATTTTATTATCCTTAATACTCCAACATTTATATCCAAATTCATCACCACCATAACCAATGAAAGTGAATTTTTCTAATTTAACCTCTAGTTTTTCCTATCATCCTTGTCTATATGAACACATACCTCACATCTAAAGACTCTAAGAAATGACTAATTAAATTTCTTACCATACGAAGCCTCCTCGGGTATGCCTCCATCCAAGGCACTTGAGGTCATTTGTTTATCAAGTACATAGTTATGCTCCACCGTCACTACGCCCAAAAGAAAGAGGCAGTCCTACATGTAACCTCATGCTCCTAGCACATTCTATTATTGTTCATTCATCATTTCTAACACTCTATTCTACTATGGATTTTCTAGAACCATATTTTCTTGTGGATTCCATTCTTAGAATAATAATCATCAAACTCATTGCTGAAATACTCCCCTCCATTATCTCGATCCGAGACTTTTAACTTAAGACCTGTTTCATTCTCTACCAAGGATTTACATTTAACAAAAGTGTCAAATACATCAGATTTGTTTCTAATACAATATACCCAAACTTTCCTTTGCATCATCATTAAAAGTAATATAATAACTTGAACCCCAAGAGATGATACTTAAGCACCCCCACACATTAGAATGTACTAGCTCCAACTTACTCTCTTTCTTTGTAGGTCCAACCTTGAGAAACCTTACTCGCTTCTATTTCCCATACATGCAGTCCTCACAAAAATCCAAACCTATTTTTGTATATCCACAAAAATCCTCTTTATGATCTCAATGCCCTTATGGCTCATATGACCGAGCCTATAGTGCTACAATGTTTTATTTTCTTCTAAAGCCACAAGATTACAAACATTAGTGCTATCGGTGGTTAAATACAAGGTTCCAACATTCTTACCTCTTGCCACTAAAAGATAACCCTTGGTAACCTTCCAAGAGTCCACTGTAAATATCACTTTATAACCATCACTTCCAAAATGCCCCGCCGATATCAAATTTCATCTTAAAGTAGGCACATGTCTGACATCCTTCAATAGCCATGTATTCCCATTTTGCATCTTAACCTGAACAAAACATTTTCCAACTATGTTGCAAGGCTCATCATCACCAAGAAAAACATGCCCAAAATCCCCTTGAACATAATCAACAAAATAATGCCTATGTGGAGTAGCATGGAAAGAAGCCCCCAATCTAAAACCCAAGATTCAACAATATTGTGCAAAGAAATAATCAAAACATCCTAACATACATTACCCGTTGCCACATTTGCCTCCTTGTTTTCTTCATGTTGTTTCTTCTTATCCCGAAGCTCCCAATAATCCTTCTTTACATGCCCAGACTTTCCACAGTGCTAGCATACTATCTTGCTTTTGGATTTTGACCTTGCCAAATATTTTGATTTTCCATGGCTTCCTCTATTCTTTTGTCTCCCTCTAGTTTCCACTTTGTCAAATCATTCCTTGAAGTAGAATATTCCCTAGAGATTTTTCTTTGCATTTCCTTGCTTATAATCACCCCTACAACATCCTCAAACTTCAACTTCAAGTTATGGAACCGAGTTACTTATCTCCATTACCAAGCTATTCCAACTCTCGTAAAGAGCACAAAATAAATAAAGCCCTAACTTCTTCATAAAATTCTATTGTAATGAAGTTAGCATATTTACAACCATATTAAAATCATTTAAATGATCTACTACTAAACCATTCTTAGAAAACTTCATATTAAAAAAAAATTTCATTAAAAATATCTTGTTATAGGGAGAGGGTTTTTCATACATCTTCCATAATACATCCATCAATTATTTTGTAGTGTTTTCCTTTGAAACATTAAATAATAATGAAGATGCAAGAAATAGATGGATTGTCCTAAGCACCTTCCTATCCAGAAAATCCCACTCCACATACATCATGCTCGAGGGTTTATTCCATTTCTCAGACAACAAAATATAAATATCCTTTCAATAAAGGTAATCTTCCATCTACATCTTCCAAAGAATAAAATTTTGCCCTTTGAATTTATCAACCCTTGATCTTCCATCATCTATCATAGCTCCCACTCAAGCTATAACCTTCCCTATGATTCAACACTTCTACAAACCAAACCAAGATTTGATACCAATTGTTAGGAAATAAGGGATAAAATATGTGGAACAATCCCTCACAAAATCGTAATGAGAAACTAATACTTAAAAATATTACAGATTAGAAAATGATACTATGGGGGCCAGGGCTGCCACCCACCCCATATACATCTATAGAGAGAGCCCCCCTCTCTATGGGTTAGAGGGGGGAGTTTGGTCCAGGGGATCTGGCGAAGGTCGAGGTAGACTCGACTCTAGGGCCTCTAGACTATGAGGGTCACCCAAGTCTAAAGTCCCATCCTAATCAAGGTTATCCTCTCTCCCCCCATTAGGAACCCCTATCAATATAGATATAGCCCTATATATATTTATGGTGAGGGGCCCTATCTCTCTATCTCTGCGGATCTTATCAATCGATCGACCTATAAAAGTGTAGAATAAAAATAACACAACACAAAGAGACAATATTTAACATGGTTCACCCAATTTGGGCTACGTCCACCAAGAATCACTTGCTCTAATTCTATTACAAGCCACTTCTCTCTCATAAAATACCCAAATCTATTTGTAGCTATGCTCAACAAACTCTACAGAATTCAAAATTGAACTCACACACATCGCGTAATGTTACATGAACCTTACCATATGCATAAAACCACATAAGTAAACAATTGTTTAAATAGTTTTACAATACCATGGGTATCAAAACCATGGGAAAAAAATGTTGCATAAACCTATGGGTCAAAAATCCCACCCATATGATAAGAACATGTTTACTCAAATATAAGGCACATTTTTCGAGGCCAAAAATTCCTAAGACAACTATGGAAAATGTACAATAATTTTAATGTACAGGTCTTCAACACTTCCACACATGAAAATAGGCTCCACAATCTAACATGTCTAAAACATGTGTTGTTGATAGAGGACCTGACAGACAATATAACAAGGTTTGGTGGCTTATGAAGATATGAAGGAGGTAGTTTGATCTCCTTTGAGGCCTGATATAGACTAAAATATGCATGATTGATCATTTCTTTGACATGGAGGTCTATATTGTTCTCTTGAGCAATATGATGGTTGCTTTGAATGATCTAGATGAGTTAGGATTCATAATAAAGACTAGAATGTGCTTTTTATTACAAGGGGAGTTCTTTGGCTCATTGAGAATGGATAAAAATTATGCGGTGTGCTTGTGTTTCTTGAGGTGTTTTTATCCTTTGAGAAATCAAAAGAAGTGAGTATGGTCTTAGTGGGGCTCATTGGCTCTATGTGTTTAAGGTATGAAAATATTTCTTGTTTCATTATTTTTGCATAAGGTCTATGAAAGTGCTCGTTATCTATTTTGAAGATGATTTATGAAAATGGATTTAAGTTTTAAGACACATTGGTAAGCACATCCCATGAAATCAAAGGAGCCCTAGGTTTGGTTTGAAAAGGTTTGTATCTATTGTGTCAAGGGTGAGTTAGTGAAGGTTCAACAATTGGTATCATTCTAGGTGTCAAGACCAAAGGGGAGATAAAATAGGTAGTCTATTAGTTCTATGAGAAAATTAGTAGTCAAGAATGCAATGAAGAGAGATTGGGGATGTGGACATAGTTATTAAGGTGAGAAATGTGGTTTTTGTTTCTAATATTTGGTAGACGAGTTGATACATTTATATCGGATGTATGTTGAGTTTGAGTTGAGAAACCGTACATTGGTTTGAGTCAAGGTGAGTGGTTATGTGCTCTTAAGTTCATTTGAAGAAGGTATGCATTGAGTAAGGGGGAGCTTGTCATGTTTATTTGTTCTTCCAATTTTGGTTGATCTTTCCAACCATTTGTTCCATGCATAGTGAGTTATTTTTGTACTCAAAGGAGGAGAATCTTTAGCTCAAGAGGAGCATATTTTGTTTCATATAGTTGGTATCTTGTAGCTCTATGTTGTGAAGGTGAGCCTAAGGTGATTTTTTGTTGCTATTGGTATCAGTAAAATGGTTATTAGTTAGATGGAAGCTTGTGGAAGACCCTAGTGTGTTGAATACCCTTTTTCATTCATGTCAAAAGGGGAATGAATAGATGGCACATGTAAGTACCATAAAGGGAGAATGAGAAAATACAAAGTAAGTATCATTTTGAAGTGTTTTCAGTTTGTAGTATGTTTTCATCAGTGTGTTTTCCATCAATGACCAAGGGGGAGATTGTTGATAATTTTTCATTGATGTTAAGTTGGTCAAGGTGAGTTTGGAGTGTTGTCATTGATATCGTAGTTGATAGTGTTATACATGGTTGATGTCAAATTATAGATTATGCCTTGTTGATACAGAGAGTGACATGGAATTTTTTTATGAGTTTTCATTGATGAAAAATGATTTCAAATGATGCCTAATGATGATGTCAAGGTCCGCATGATGGAGTACATAGAAAAAGGTATGCAGTGTTCTGCTCCTAACATGAAGACCAAACAAGATGAATCTAATAGAGGAGAGTGTTGTTTTTCACTTTGAAGTCTCATACAAAATGATTTAGATTTTTTACAAAGTACGTTCGATTACTTCATATTTTGTCTAAAGTTTGTGGTTTGTCTTTATATAGGACTAATAATTTTGACCAATAGTTGTGATGCATCCTTTGGAGTATCACTAGATCACTTCGATTTTTCCAAAGTCCAGTCTATTTTCTTTATAGTATAAATTAAAAGTTTTAGAGTTTTTCCAAAGTCTATGGTTTTCTTTGATATGGGACCAATGGTTTGGGTTGACTATGGCAATGAATTTTGAATTTTGTAGATCACTTTTGGTGATAATGTTTAGCCAACCTTCAAAAGATTTTAAAGTAGATTTGCGATTTTATTTTGTTGGCCAACAATATCTGTTTTTGGCACTAAAATGTTCTATATGTTTTATTGGCTAGAAGAAATAGATTCAAATAGATATGTAAAGAGTAAAGTGTGAACTACTAAGAATAAGATAAAAGAAAAATCAAGCATATGGAGATTGAAATGACATAATTTGGTCATGACAGTTAGAATAATCCTATGGTGTGATTATCCTATGTTTTTTTTCGATGTTCCTTGAGGTTTTTATGGCTAACCTAATTGGTCTTAGGTGTATGTGACTGACCTAGTTAATGGTTGATCTTAAGACATGTATATAAAGGCTTATTTGAGAAGCTTGTGTGACTAGAACAAAATAGTGAGCTAAAGGTTGCATGTAAGGGTAGAATAAGGTATTATAGACCATAAGAAGAGGTTTGTGTGATAGTATGAGAAATCTATAAGGGCTAGAGATACTTGTATGAGGTCATAACGACTATGAATACTGTTTCCTTATTGATAATATGAAGGCATCTTGCTATGAATGGAAGTTTGTGCATACCTATGAGAAGGTGAAGGAGGAAGACTAAATATGCATGTAATGACATTTTAAGAGTGTTCAAGAGAAACAAATCAATGGTATGAAGGGAAGATGATGTTTGAGGATCATAGTGTGTTATAGAATCTTGGGAGCATGTTAATGTTGACATTTCTCACACCCGTGCGAGAGGTTAACTCGAAACTTCATTTCTCAAATTAAAGGGATTGGATTAAGAGGCCAATCTGAAGGGAAAAATGCATGAACTGCCACTTTGTTGGTTTCATTATGTTAAATTTCCACCTAAAGTGTATTTCCATTTGACATCTCTCATGATCATGCATCAACCCCTCAGGAACCAATGCAAGACCTTGACACAGATGGGAAAGACAACGAAGAGGAAAATGGAAAATCCAAAGCTTTCATAGGGACACCATTTGAGTTGAAGTAGGTTGTTTCCTATCTTTTAATAAAAGTTAAGTTTTATCAAGTTACTTTGAGTTCATTAATTATGATTAAGTGAAAATTTCCTAGTGTATATGAGTTGCAAAGAATTCATTTAACATCATGTTAATGAAAAATAATGCAAAAAGAAGTATTTACAGCTCATTATAGTAAGATGTTTTCATTTATTTCACAAATTAAAGGTACATTGGACCCAAATAATATGTGGAATCCCTCTTAAATCAAGTACATAAAATAAAGTACATGTATATAAAGTTATAAATAAAGAGAAATGAAATCCATAATTTCCCGTTCAAATGGATTTCCTACAGCTTGGATTTATTTTTTTCCTCACCCGTCTTCTTCATCTCCATAATCTATTGCCTCGTACTTGAAAGAGATAAAAATCAGATGTTAGAGCTCAAAAGCTTTCATAGGGACAGATCCATTTCGAGTTGAAGTAGGTTGTTTCCTATCTTTTAATAAAAGTTAAGTTTTATCAAGTTACTTTGAGCTCTTTAATTATGATTAAGTGAAAATTTCGTAGTGTACATGAGTTGCAAAGAATTAATTTAACATCATGTTAATGAAAAATAATGCAAAAAGAAGTATTTAAAGCTCATTATAGTAAGATGTTTTCATTTATTTCACAAATTAAAGGTACATTGGACCCAAATAATATGTGGGAATCCTCTTAAATCAAGTACATAAAATAAAGTACATGTATATAAAGTTATGAATAAAAGAGAAATAAATCCATAATTTCCCGTTCTCAAATGGATTTCCCTACGATTGGATTTATTTTTCCTCACCCGTCTTCTTCATCTCCATAATCTATTGCCTCGTACTTGAAAGAGATAAAAATCAGATGTTAGAGCTCCGAATTTCATTCCTATTGTACTCACAACTTCAAACAAATGGACTTTCTTAAAAGGAACTTGAAAACCAAACAATGCAGAAAGAATTAAAGAGTAGAGTATTCTAATTCAGATCAAATCAACAAGTATTTCATGCACTTTTAGTTTCCAAGAAAGATAAAAAACATTTGAATTGGAATATAGTGACCAACTTCAAGAAAAGTGCACAATTCAGATTTAGAAGACAATTAAGATTGAGTAGTTGACGAAATGAAAAGTTTAAAGAATGCATTCAATTTTAGGAGAACTAATGCAGAGTCAATTGTATAGGCTTCATGATACTATACAAATATAAAATTTCCAAGGTTCCTTGAATCAATCACAAGTATACATGAAAATCAATTTCTAGAATACATGAAGCAATGTCTATCGATTTTCAAAAGTTTGTAGATTTCGAGAATAATAAGGTTATAACAGAAGTATAATATTCTTAGAACATATGTACTATACATTGTCTAATAACATTATGCAAACTCCAAGATTCAAAGGATATCAAAAACAACGTGAGTTATTTCAAAAATAATATAGTTCATAATAGTACAAAATATGCTTTTGGTTACCAAACAATGCAAAGCCAAAGTTCTTTAGATACCAATCATAGACCGAGGAATCAAGAGCGGTGGGTTTTGAAATTTTAAAAGTATAGCTAAAATCAGCAAGAGCCATATTCACAAACAAGAAAGTAGATATAGAAAGGATACATTGAAAGAGAAGAAAAATATGTTAAGAATACTAAAAGTATGTTATAGTTATCATGACCGTACATGTCATCCAAATGAGAGAATGAAATTTCTCTATGCTTTGCAATGATCACAACATAGGTGAATCTTGTATGTCTTCTCAAGGAAAAAATGAAAGATGCACAAGCATGCCATGCTTATGGTTTTGAGTGCTCCCAATGTTTCCGATAGCTCTACAACCGAGAAGGAAAGTAGAATCCATGAGATAAAAAATAAATAAAAGGGAAAACAATGGTACAATTCTCAATATAAGCTTCATAGCTATTGGATCATAATAATAAAATTACTTCAAGGAATAATTATTAAAATTGAATATGTAACTTAAAGTGTTGTAGTAATCATCAAAGGTTGGGACCATTCATCAAGAGTTGCATAGTAAAAAAAAATTAATAGCAGCTCACAACGAGACAGCCTCATTTTTATAGAAAGATTGTACAAATTTCCACCAGAGAGTAGATTCATCCGAGTATGCAAGAACATCAAAGCTTATTTTCCTTTGGTGATTCCAATGTTCACTTTGTTTAAGTATTTTTAAGGTTTGTTGTCTACAACATAGAGCAATCAAATATGGATGCATTCGTCTTGACATTTGCATGTGCACACAAATTCTATAAAAAACAACCATACAAAAATGAAGTAAGAAAATATGCAAAGCCTCTAAATGAGCACTAGAGTTAAATCCAAAGAAAATGAAATGAGGTCACGAGCTACACAGTTGACCCGAGCTCTTGGAACAAAACAAAGCAACGCCAATCCCAAATTGAGGTATGAAAATAAAACAATAAAATAGAAGCAAGGCACAATGAGCATAATCTCTCTCATAGTAGGGAAAAATAAGTAGCAAGATCTAAAGTAGACCTCATAGTAGAAAAAATCCACATGTTTGAGAATAAGGCTCTTTCAAAAGCAACAAACCACGAGTAAATTCTATCAAAATAAGGCAACAATCCATGGCCACGCAACAAAAGCAGAGTATGAGCTCAAAGTGGAAAGAAAATTTTTCGTTGAGGTTGAACTATGTAGAAAACTTACACCAATCGACCCACATACAAAAATAGAGGAAGTAAAGACGTGATTTATAAAAAGTGTAAAAATATACCAATGATACAAATTTTGAGCCCATCTTAATGGAAGAAATCAAGAAAGATGAAAAGGGTTTACCTTTGAAGGTAATGTTACACTAATTTAATACGAGTTACGGCTCTCATAAAATAAAATACAAGTTCAACAAGAAATTTACCTTCTCTTGGAAGCCATTAAAGAAGGACACCTTCATGAACTCCAAAGATTAAATCTTGATAGATCCATTATGAAACTCTAGCTTGAATAAGACCTAGAATGCGTGAATAATCTAGCTCCCAAATTACGTGTTCAACCCCAAATGTAGGAAAGAGCTTAAGAGATAAAAAAAGTAGAGCTCCTCGATGGAAAAATATAGAGAAAAGAGATGAAAAATACATGGTAGTATAATAAAAAAACAACGACTACTTACCATAATAAATCTCAAAAATACCTCAAATGATAGACATTGCAAAAACACAAAGTATTTTAGTGAAAAAATGTGCCCCGAATGGTTAGAGACCAAGCTATAAGTAGTAATAATGGCGGTTGAGTTATCTGAAAATTTTGGCAATGCAATATAGAGAAGAAATGTCAGCACAACCTATAAGCAATTGGAATAGATAAAACAAGAGATTTGAAATCAATGGTAGCGAACAATAAAGAAAGAACATCAGGAAAAATAATACATAGCCACTCAGAAAATGAACACTCACTTCGTGGGATACTAGAAGATGGTTTGAAATTAAAAAAGAAAACATTTTTTAGAACCTCGGTAGAGAAATTCAAAGCCACACATCTTCAAAATAACAACATTCAAATAAATCAATGAGCCTTACCTTCAACAAGAATTGAAAATTAACAAGAGCATCACAAGCACCAAAAGCTCCATCTTCACAGTAATCAAGAAATTTCCTAATCAAGAAATAGATGAGCCTTACCTTCAACAAGCATTGAAAATTAACAAGAGCATCACAAGCACCATAAGCACCATCTTCACAGTGAATCAAGAACTTGCCTAACTTGAATGGAAAGGAGCTAATCAAATACGTAGACCTGAATGAAAGAAATGATGACCCAAATTGATGTGAGCAAACAAATTTTGAAACCCTTTTGAATAACACTCTCCTTCTGAGTAGATCAAGAGGTCATAACAAAAAGCAATAGCACTCATTGATGCATAATTATCTTGAAGCTTTCATTAAGAAAAACCGATAAGTTTAAAGGCGTGACAACCAAATCTTGTACAAAAGACATGAGAATGCAAAATATAGAGCTTGAATCCTTTGAAAAAGAGACCAATCTACAAAATGGAGCTCAAAACACAACTAAGGTCGCCCCAAAGAAAAATTGTAGAATTCTCCTCATTTTTGAAACTTCCTCTTCAAAATACAAGAGTAAAAGCGAAAGAAACTTAGGTTTTACCTAACCATCCGAATTTTACCAAGTTCTCTTATCACATTACTTTGTAAAATGGGTTGGGTCAATAACTCTTTAAATTTTATGCTATAAGCACGTGAGTAGGGTTTATAATTTGCTATTATTTGCATGTGAGAGGAAAAAGGGTATTGAAATTATTTATACCTAGGTCAAGGTGAATTATGCCACAAAACCATGTGGAGGAGGCATGATTTTTTTATAAAGTTTGATCATTGAAAATTTGAAAAGTTTTAATCATTTCCTTTCCTATGTTGAAATATTGAATTGTATGGAGAGAGCTAAGTATACCTTAGCAAGTAGAACAAATCATTCGCATACTTAGTGGAGATAGTCAAAAGGGAGAATAAGAAAAAGTTACCTTTTCATGCACATGTGACAGAGGGAGTGCTTTTGAAAGAAAGTTAAAAATATTCCCTTTACCTCAATTTTTCCAAAAAAACCTTATTATTTACAAAAGAGCCATACACCTTCATGTAGAGGCTAATAAGTGAGTCAAATCGGTTTGACCGTGAGTTGAAATTAGCAAAGGAGGGTTATATTTATTTGTATGCGACAACATGTCATTTTATGCCTTATTATTATTTTATTCATTAAAAAGGTTAAAATTATCATGGGCTGGGAGTTTGGAATTAATTCTTTTGAGACCTTTTTTGGAAATTTGGTGAATACTTGATATATATTGTGTGCCTTGGCAAAGCACAAAGAGAGGACTTTGGATGTACAGAGTACTAGAGAAATTTTTCTAGATTTTCCCTTATATGAGAATCAACTGATTGACCTTTTCAAAAATTTGTAGTGGTGTCTATGATCATACTTAATCTTGTGAATGTTAATTCCCTTAATTTATTAAGCTTTCTTTGAGGCTATTTTACCTTGTTGCAGGTATGTGTTTATGTTAGTTTTAGTGTGCAATTTCTATATTTTTATTGTGAGAAATCTTTTAGCATATTAGTGTTTGCATTGAGGTTAACAGAAACTTAGTGGATCATGTTAGCCTCATTTATTCTCATCATATTGTGCATGTTTTTTGTCAAAAATCCCTCACAAAATTTTGGTGTATCACCCCTGTTTCTGACAACTTATTATTCATCCTCTTACCCTCAACTCCATAGATCTAGTTTAGGGATACTCTAAAAAATGAACCAAACTTCTTAATATTTGAGATTCACCTCATAATAGGGAATCCGACTGACTGTGAGGTGTTTTAATTGTATCTGCAGAAGTGAGGGAGAAGCAAAGTTACAAATCTATCACCCCTCAACACAAGTGCACTTCTGCTAGATAATAATTTCTGGCATGCACAGTGGCACCAATATGAATATTGATGAATTTAGAAAATTTAATATTCAAAGCATAATTCATCTCGACTCCGTGAAGTTGATTTTAGACCAATACAACACTTTTCATCATCAAGGTGTGACAATGTTTTGAGGTATTTTTCAAAATATAGATATGGTTTTTTTCTTTTCATACAAATGTTTTTATAAACCACATATTTGTTTTCCATTTTTCATACTTTATGAGGTCATGCAAGCATGAATCCTCATTTTCGATAAATAGCACCAGTTAGATCCACCTTTGTTTTACCCATATTCTTCTTCAGATCAATACTATGACCCTAGAATGAATATCCCCATAACTTGAACCTTGCCAATCAATATGATTATCAGTATGATGATTATTATGATGCTAAAAATCAAGGTTATGCTAATTGTACATGCAAAAAGATCTAGAGATTCAGTTTAATGAACTTCTGCAGACATATTTAGCTATTAAGGAATGCGTTGAAAAATTGAATGCATTAGAGAATGATAGGCATCGGAGTTGAGAAAACATGTCAATGAGATGTTCCCACTTACCTTCCTATCATGTCACAAAGCCCACATACCTTCCTTACTAGCCAATATATCTAATTTATCAGGTCATCAAGTTTTCAGGATCTACAAATTCTGCCCCTTCTTTTCCACAATCACATGTACTCGAATTCAAATTTAAGTTCCAAGTTTTCTTTCTACTATTGTTCCAAATTCCACTTCCTCACATTCATATTTTGAGCCCCCTTCCTTTACCCAAAATTTTGAGCCCAATCATCCTAAGAACCAGCCCACCCTCCTCCATCCACAACATCTATTTATGAAGGTGAAGATCATAAAATTAACCGGGAGGGAAGCCAATTGAAGAAAATAGCAGGGTCGATTTCCTACAAAATTATCAGAATGGGTTTCAAAATTTTTGTTTGATCATGTTCCACATTAGAGAAAGAACCCATGCGAAGAAGTGGAATCGATTTTTCGGAGGAAGAAGCGAGAGAGGAGATGATAAAAATATTCATGTTCTAAGTGTAGTTTTTATGAAGGAACCATACTCATACATGATATCGATTCATCCCATTTTATAGAATATGAAGAGGAGAAAGTATCGATTTGAAATGATGATGATTTGCGATCAGATTTGATAATGAATCAATAGTTTTAATACATGAAAAACATGATTTCAGATTGAAAAATTCTTACTAAATGATGAAGTGACATTTATAATGAGGAATAAGAGCTCCAAAATGATCGGGGTGATACGATGAATGTGAAGATTCTAGTTGTGCTCCATGTTTGGAGATTGCTACATTATTAGAGAATTGTAGTTGTTCACAGAGATTATCAAAAGAAACTACAAACAACCAAGGAAACAATCTTTCATGAAGGATGAACTTGAATTTTTGAGCTGCATGGTGGATCTCGGATAAAGGAAAAGAGTTTGAAATCACTTTACTAAAAATCACAACTTGTGGAGCAAAAACAACAACTTATAGTGAAAAAGTAATATTCAAATCAACTTTAAAATGTGCTTAGTGGTGAAAATAAAATTAGTGAGACAACACACATCAAAGTAGAAACAATAAACCATGAGTAAATTCTATCAAAATCAAACAACAATCCATGGCCATGCATCAAAACAAAGTATGAGCTCAAAGTGGAAAGAAAACTGATCGTTGAGGTTGAACTATGTCGAAAATTACACCAATCGACCCACATCAAGTAATAGAGGAAGTAAGGCCGTGATTTAGAAAAGTGTAAAAATATACCAATGATATAGAGTTCGAGCCAATCTTAATGGCGAAAATCAAGAAAGATGAAAATGGTTTACCTTTGAAGGTAATGTTACACTAATTTAATAAAGAGTCATGAACTCATAAAATAAAATACAAGTTCAACAAGAACTTTACCTTCTCTTGGAAGCCATTAAAGGAGGGCACCTTCATGAGCTCCAAATATTGAAGCTTGATAGAGCCATTATGAAACCCTAGCTTGAATAAGACCTAGAATGTGTCATAATCTAGCTCCCAAATTATGTGTTCAACCCCAAATACGATAAGAGATTAAGAGATAAAAAATCAGATCTCCTCGGCGACAAAATACAAAGAAAAGAGATGTAAAATCCATGGAAGTAAAATAAAAAACAATGACTATTTACGATAATAAAAAGCTCAAAATACCTCAAATGAAAGTCATTGCAAAAACACAAAGTCTTTTAATGAAACAATGTGCCCAAAATGGCTAGAGACTAAGCTATAAGTAGTAATAATGGCGGTTGAGTTATCTGAAAATTTTGGCAATGCAATATAGAGAAGAAATGTCAAGACACTCAGTATAAGCAATTGGAATAGATAAAAAAATAGATTCCAAATCAATGGTAGCCAACAATAAAGAAAGAACATCGGAAAAATAATACATAGCCACTCAAAAATGAACACTCAACTCATGGGATAGTAGAAGAAGGTTTTAAATAAATAAAAGACAAAATCTTTCTGAGAACCTCGGCATGAAATTCAAAGCCACACATCTTCAAAATAAAATCATTCAAATAAATAGATGAGCCTTACCTTCAACAAGCATTGAAAATTAACAAGAGCATCACAAGCACCATAAGCACCATCTTCACAATAATCAAGAACTTGCCTAACTTGAATGAAAAGGAGCTAATCAAATACGTACCATCTTAATGAAAGAAATGATGACCCAAATTGATGTGAGCAAACAAATTTTGAAACCCTTTTGAATAACACTCTCCTTGACAGATCAAGAGGTCATAACAAAAAACGAAATAACACTCATTGATGCATAATTATCTTGAAAGCTTTCAATTAAGAAAAACCGAGATAAGTTTAAAGGTGGCCAACCAAATCTTGTACAAAAGACATGAGAATGCAAAATATAGAGCTTGAATCCTTTGAAAAAGAGACCAATCTACAGAAAATGGAGCTCAAAACCCAACTAAGGTCGCCCCAAAGAAAAAATTGTAGAATTCTCCTCATTTTTGAAACTTCCTCTCTTTGAAAATACAAGAGTAAAACAAAATAACTTAGGGTTTTTACCCTAACCATCTGAATTTTACCAAGTTCTCTTATCATAGTTACTTTGTAAAATGGGTTGGATCAGTGAATCTTTAAAATTTATGCTATAAGCACGTGAGTAGGGTTTATAATTTGCTATTATTTGCGTGTGAGAGGAAAAGGGTGTTGAAATTATTTATCCTTAGTCAAGGTGAATTATGCCATAAAACCACGTGGAGGGCATGATTTTTTATAAAGTTTGATCATTGAAAATTTGAAAAGTTTTAATCATTTCCTTTCTTTCGTTGAAATATTGAATTGTATGGAGAGAGCTAAGTATACCTTAGTAAGGTAGAACAAATCATTATACATACTTAGTGGAGATAGTCAAAGGGAGAATAAGACAAAGTTACCTTTTCATGCACATGTGATAGAAGAGTGCTTTTGAAAGAAAGTTAAAAATAGTCCCTTTACCTTAATTTTTCCAAAAAAAACCTTATTTTTACAAAAAGAGCCATACACCTTCATGCAGAGGCTAATAAGTGAGTCAAATCCGTTTGACTGTGAGTTGAAATCAGCAAAGGAGGGTAATATTTATTTGTATGTGACAACATGTCATTTTAAGCCTTATTATTATTTTATTCATTAGAAAGGTTAGAATTATCATGGAAGTGGGAGTTTGGAATTAAGTCTTTTTAAGACTATTTTTTTGGGAAATTTGGTGCATACTTGATATATATTGTGTTCCTTGGCAAAGCAAAAGAGAGGACTTTAGATGTAATAGTGTTGGAGAATTTTTCTAGATTTTCCCTTATATGAGAATCAATTGATTGACCTTTTCAAAAATTTGTAGTGGTGTCTATGTTCATAATTATTCTTGTGAATATTAATTCCCTTTATTTATTAAGCTTTGCTTAGGCTATTTTACCTTGTTGCAGTTAGGTGTTTATGTTATTTTTAGTGTGCAATATCTATCTTGTTATTGTGAAAATATTTTAGCATATTAGTGCTTGCCTTGAGGTTAACAAAACTTAGTGGATCATGTTAGCCTCATTCATTCTCATCATATTGTGCATGTTTTTCTATCAAAAAGTCCTCACAAAATTTTGGTGTATCACCCCAAGATTTACAACTTATTATTCATCCTCTTACCTCAACCCCACGATCTAGTTTAGGGATACTCCAAAAAAGGAACGAACCTTCTTATTATTTGAGATTCACCTTTTTCTCTCATGTTGTTCCAAATCCCACTTCCTCACATTCATATTTTGAGCCCCCTTCCTTTACCCAAAATTTTGAGCCCAATCAGCTTGAGAACCAACCCACCCCTCCTCCTTCATCCAAACATCTATTCATGAATGTGAAGATCAGAAAATTAACCAGGAGGGGAAGCCAATTGAAGAAAATAGAAGGATTGATTTCTTGCAAATTTTTAGCAATGGGTTTCAAAATTTCAATTTGATCATGTTCCACAGTTAGAGAAAGAACCCATGCAAGAAGTGGAATCTGATTTTTCAGAGGAGGAAGCAAAAGAGTGAGATGATAAAAAATCTTCATGTTCTAAGTGTAGTGTGTATGAAGGAACCATACTCATACAGGATATCGATTCATCCCATTTTACTGAGAATATGATTAGGAGAAAGTATCAATTTGAAATGAAGATGATTTGCATATCATATTTGATAATGAATCAATAGTTTTAATACATGAACAACATGATTTCAGCTTGAAAATACTTCTTACTAAATGATGAAGCTGACATTTATAATGAGGAAGAAGATCTCCAAAATGCTCAGGATGATACCAATGAATGTGAAGATCCTAGTTGTGCTCCATGTTTGGAGATCACTACATTATTAGAGAGTTATAGTGGTTCACAGAGATTATCAAAAGAAATTGCAAACAACCAAGGGAAATAATCTTTCATGAAGGATGAACTTGAATTTTTGAGCTACATGTATGGTGGATCTGGATAAAGGAAAAGAGTTTTAAATCAATGCTATTGAAAAATCACAACAACTTGGGCAAAAAACAACAGCTTGTAGAGAAAAAATAACCTTCAAATAAACTTTAAAATGTGCTTAGTTGTGAAAATAAAATCAGCGAGACAATACACATCAAAATAACCACTCTTCTTACTATTAAGAGGCCATGTCCTATTAGGTACTTTGCTAGTTTAAAGCCAATTTCAGTAGTACGAGTTTGTGCCTATTTTGGAGCACAAAGAAGAGTTTTGTGTTCTAAGGATCCAACACCAAAACCTCTTAAAACAACTTCCATATCAGATAGAGGTTTTCCTCATATTTTGGACTAATCTTTTGAACAAATTTAAGGTACACCTCTTGTTTCAAGCTTTGTCATGTCACATGTTTTTCAAGCTGAATTCATGGCCTTAGTTTTTTAGAAAGGGAAGCTATTTTTGATACATTTTTATAGTTTTGTTTAGCTTCATTTACAACTGGTTAGAGTAGGGTAGGTAGGATTTTCATTTCAATAAAGTGCTCATGCACACTTGCAACTATTTTTAATTTAATAAGTGCATTTCATGCACGGGATCTAGTTTTCCAGGATCTATTCCAACTTTAGTTTTTTTTTTGAAAGGAAGTTTTTAGTAAAGGGCAAAAAAATGTTTTGGGATTCGAATCCATGCCCAATAGATGAGTTTAAGAAACTGTGTTAAAGCTAGTAGGGAAATTTATCCAGTAGAATTGCTAGAAATGTTGACATTTCTTGCACTGTCTGAAGAGGTCAACTTGAAATTTCATTTCTCGATTCAAGGGATTGGTTAAGGGGTGTATTAAAGGTAAAAATGCATGAACTTCCACTATTTTTGTTTCAGAAGTCAACTTTCCACCTAAAGATTCTTTCTAGTTGATATCTCTGTCATGATCGTGCATCAGCCCCTCAGAACCAATGCAAAACCCCGACATAGATGGGAAATATAATGAAGAGGAAAACAAACATTCCAAAGCTTGGATAGGGACAATCCATTTCATATTTGAAGTAGGTTGTTTCCTATATTTTATTCACATTTCAATTTTATCAAGTTACTTTGAGTTCATTAATTATGATTAAGTGAAAATTTCCTAGTGTGTATGAGTTGCAAAGAATTCATTTAACACCATGTTAATGAAAAATAATGCAAAAATAAGTATTTAGAACTAATTACAAGTAAGATTTTTCATTTATTTCAAAATTAAAGGTACATCGGACCCACATAAGCCATGGGAATAACTTTGAAATCAAGTACATAAAAGAAAGTACATGTATGTAAAGTTATGAATAAAGAGAAAGGAAATCCATCATTTCCTATTTAGATGGATTTCCCATGATTGGCTTTCAATTGTCCTTTCTTGTTCCTCTTCTTCATATCTATCATCTTTGCCCTCATACTTGAAAAAGAGAAAAACTAGATGTTAGAGCTCCAGATTTCATTCCTATTGTACTCACAACTTTAAACAAATGGAATTTCTTAAAAGGAACTTGAAAATCGAGATAGTGCGAAATAGTTAAAGAGCGAGTATATCATTCACAATACAATCAAGAAAAGCTTTCATGCACTTTAAGTTTCCAATAATGATCAAAAGCACTTGAAATGGAATATAGTGATCAACTTCAAGAAAAGTATATAATTAAGATTTAGAAGACAATAAAGATTAAGTAGTTGCGAAATGGAAAGTTTAAAGAATGCATTCAATTTTCGGAGAAGTAATGCAAAGTCAATTGTATAGAACTTCATTATAGTATACAAATTTGAAATTTCCAAGGTTCCTTGAATCAATCACAACTCTACATGAAAATCAATTGCATAGAATGCATGAAGCAATTTCGATAGATTTTCAAAAGTTTTAGATTTTATAATAAAGATAAGGTTATGACATGGAAGTATAATATTCTTAGAACATATAACTATGCATTGTCTAATAACATCTATGCAAATTCCAAGAGTTAAAGGAGATCAAAGACAACATGAGTTATTTCCAAAAATATGGTTCACAACAGTACAAAATATGCTTCCATCTACCAAACAATGTAGAGCCGAAGTTTTGTAGATACCAATCATAGACCAAGGAATCAAGAGCAGTGGATTTTGAACTTTTAAAACTATAGCTAAAATATGTAAGACCCATATTCACAGTAAGAAAGTATCTAATGAAATGATACATTGAAATAGAACACAAATCTATTAAGAATACTACACATATGTTATAGTTATCATAATCAGTATAGGTCATCTAAATGAGGGAATAAAATTTCTCTATGATTTGCAATGATCACAACATAGGTGGATCTGGTATGTCTTCTCAAGGAAAAAATGAAAGATGCACACAACATGTCATGCTTATGGTTTTGAGTGCTCCCAATGATGTTTAGATAGTTCTACAATTGAAAAGGAAAGTAGAATCCATGAGATAAAGCACAATAAAATGGGAAAACAATGGTACAATTATCAATATAGTTTCATAGCTACTGGATTAGAACCAAAAAAATATTTCAAAGAATAATATTATTAAGTGTGAATCAAGCTACATATTTTAATTTATCATGCAGTAGATATGACCTAAATCTAGGTTAAAGTGTTGTAGTAATCATCAAAGGATGGGACCATTCGTTAAGAGTTGCAAAGTAAAAAATTAAAATTAATAAGAGTTCACAACAAGACAAAGCCTCATTTTTATAGCAAGATTGTACCAATTTACACCACACAGTAGATTCATATTAGTATGCAAGAACATCAAATCTTATTTTCCTTTAGAACTTACACTGCTTCACTATTTAAGTATTTTTAAGGTTTGTTATCTATAACATGGAGCAATCAAATATGGATGCATTCGTCTTAACATTGGAATGTGCACACATATTCCATAAAAAATCCATACAACATGACAATAATAAACTATGTAAAGAATCTAAACGATCACAGAGTTGAACCCAAAGAAAATGAAAGGAGGTCACGAGTTACATAGTGACCCAAGAACTTGGAATGAAACAAAGAAATGACAAGCCCAAATCAAGCCATCAAAAGAAAACAACAAAACAGAAGGAAGGCATAATGAGAAACATCTCTCTCATATCGGGAAAAATAAGTAGCGAGATGTAACGTAGATCATAGTAGAAGAAAGCCATAGGTTTGAGCACAAGGCTATTTCGAAAGCAAAAAACCACGAGAAAATTCTATCAAAATCACATGAAAATCCATGACCATGCATTAAAACAAAGTGTATGAGCTCAAAATGGAAAGCAAAAATGATCCTTGAGGTTGAACTATGTAAAATTTTTACATCAATTGACCCACATCTAGAAGCAGAGAAGTAATGTAGTGATTTAGCAAAAGTGTAAAGAAAGAGAAATGATACGAGTTCGAGCGCATCTTAATGGCGAGAAATCAAGAAAGATGAAAGGTTTATCTTCAAGGCAATGTTACACTAATTTAATATAGAGTTGTAGCTCATAAAATAAAATACTAGTTCAAACAAGAACTTTACCTTCTAATGGTGGCCATTAAAGCATGTGACCTTCATGAGATCCAAAGATTAAAGCTTGATAGAGCCATTATAAAACCATAGCTCGAGATAAGACCTAGAATGCATGAATAATCTAGCTCCCAAATAATGTGTTCAACCCCAAATGCTTGGCAGGGAGGAGCTTAAGAGCTAAAAAAAAATTAAAGTAGAGATCCTTGATGGACAAGTACAGAGAAAAAGATGTAAATCCATGGTGGTATAATAAAAATAATAGTGGCTATTTACGAGAATCGAGCTAAAAAAATACCTCAAATGGTGCCATTGCAAAAACACAAAGTATTTCAATGAAAAAATGAGCTCGAATGACCAGAGACCAAGCTACAAAACAATAATGACAGATGAGTTATTTGACAATTTTCCAATGCATAGTGGCACACACACCATATAAACAATGGAAAATATAAAACTAGAGCTTCAAAATCAATGGCACCCAACAATGAAAGAAGAACATCGAGCACAATCATACATAGCCACCTAGAAAATGAACACTCAACTCATGGGATAGTAGAATTAGGTTTGAAAAAAATAAAAGAAACAATATTTAAAACTCAAGCAAGATATTCAAAGCCCCACATCTTCAAAATAAAAACATTCAAAGAAAATGATGAACCTTGCTTCAAAAGCGTTGAAAATAAATAAGAGCATCGAAGCTCCATCTTCAAAGTAAACAAGAACTTTCCTAGCTCGAATGGAAAGAGGCCAATCAAATACAAACCCAGAATGAAAGTAATTGAGATCCAAATTGATGTGATCCAACAGAGAGTTCGAAACCCTTTCGAATAACACTCTCCTTCATGAGATCAAGATGTCACAAAAAAAGCAATAGCACATAGTCATGCAAAATTAGCTTGAGAATCTTTCAAATTAGAAAAACTAGAGAAGTTTAATGGTGGCCACCCAAATCTTGTGTAAAATCCATGAGAATGAAAAATTTAGAGCTTGAATCCTTTGAAATAGAGATCAAATCTATAGAAAATGGAGCTCAAAACCCAACTTTGGCTGCCCCAAAGCAAAAATTATAGAGTTATCCTCATTTCTCGAAACTTCCTCTTTAAAATGCAAGAGTAAAATGAAATAAACTTAGGGTTTTTACCATTATCCATTTGACTTTTTCCAAGTTCTCTTATCATGGTTACTTTATAACTTGGGTTAGGTTAGGTGAGTAAGGTTTATAATTTTTGATTATTTGCATGTGAGAGGAAAAAGGGTATTGAAATTATTTATCCTCAAGTCAAGTTGAATTATGCCACAAAATCACGTGGAGGTGAGGCATCTTTTTTTTTACAAAGTTTATCATTTAAAATTTGAAAATTTTTAATCATTGCCTTTTCCTACGTTGAAATATTGAATTTGCATGGAGAGAGCTAAGTATACCTTAGCAAGGTAGAAAAAATCATTCTACATACTTAGTGGAGATATTCAAAAGGGAGAATAAGACAAAGTTACCTTTTCATGCACATGTGACAGAGGAGTTCTTTTTTGAAAGAAAGTTAAAAATAGTCCCTTCACCTCATTTTTGCCAAAAATACCTTATTATTTGCAAAATATCCATACACCTTCATGTAGAGGCTAATAAGGGGGTAAATCCATTTAACTGTGAGTTGAATTTAGCAAAGGAGGGCTATTTTTACCTTTATGTAACAACATGTAATTTTAGGCCTTATTATTATTTTATTCATTAGGAAGGCTAAAATTATCATGCAAGTGGGAGTTTGGACTTAAGTCTTTTTGAGACTATTTTTAGGGGAAATTGGGTGAATACTTGCTATATATTGTGTGCCTTGGAAAAACATAAAGAGGGACTTTGGATGTAATAGAGTGTTGGAGAATTTTCCATATTTTCCCTTATATGAGAATCAACTGATTGACCTTTCCAAAAATTTGCAAGTGGTGTGTATGATCATAGTTATTCTTGTGAATGTTAATTCCTTAATTTATTAAGCTTTGCTTAGGCTATTTTACCTTGTTGCAATTAGGTGTTTATGTCATTTTTAGTGTGTAATTTTCTATCTTGTTATTGTGAGAAATCCTTAACATATTAGTGTTTTCCTTGAGGTTAACAGAAACCCAATGGATCATGTTTTCTTCATTTATTCTCATCATATTATGCATGTTTCTCTATTATAAATCCCTCACAAATTTTGGTGTATCACCCCATTTTTACAATTTATTATTCATCCTCTTACCCTCAACCCCACAGATCTAGTTTAGGGATACTCCAAAAAAGGAACCAACCTTATTAATCTTGGAGATTCACCTCACAATATGGAAACCCAAAGCCTATGAGGTGTTTCAATTGTATCTAAAGAAGTGAGGGAGAAGTAAAGTTACAAATTTGTCACCCTCAACATAGGTGCACTTTGCTGAGATAATAGTTTTTGGCATGCACACAGTGGCACCGAGATGGATATTGATGAATTTAGACAATTGAATATTCATAGCATAATTGATATGGCAACTATGTGAAGTTGATTTCGATCAAGACAACAATTTTCATCACTAAGGTGACAACCTTTTTGAGTTATTTTTCAAAATATAGATATGGTTTTTTGTTCATACAGTTGTTTTTATAAACATTAGATCTATTTTTAAGTTTTTCATACTTTATGATGTCATGCAATCATGAATCCTTATTTTTAGTAGTATTATTATTCATACCCACATCTGTTTTCCCCATATCCTTCTTTAGATCAATACTATGACCCCTATGATCTATGAATATCCTCATAAGCTAAAACTTGCTAATCAATATGATTATAAGTATGATGATTGTTATGCTTCTCAAAATCAAGGTTATGGTTATGGTTATATTGATTGTACATGACAAAAAGATCTTGAAATTTAGTTTATGAAATTCAAGAGACATATTTAGCTATCAAGGAACGTGTTGAAAAATTGAATGCATTAGAGAATGATAGGCATTAGGTTGAGGAACCCTGTCAATGGGATGTTCCCACTTACCTTCCCTATCATAATATAGTGGCAACACACCTTCCTTACTTAACCAATGCAACCCATTTATCAGTCATCAAGTTTTTAGGCTGCTCGCAAATTCTACCCCTTCTTTTCCATAATCACATACTAAATCCAAATTTAAGTTTCCAAGTTTTCTTTTCTCACTTAGTGTAAATCTGAATTCCTCACATGTAGATTTTGAGTTCCCTTCCTTTACCCAATATTTTGAGCCAAATCATCATGAGAAGCATCCCACCCCTCCTCCTTCATCCACAATTTCTATTCATGAAGGTGAAGATTAGAAAATTAACCAGGAGGGGCAACCAACTAAAGAAAATAGCAGAAGCTGATTTCTAGAAAATTTGCAACAATGTGTTTCAAAATTTTAGTTTTATCATGTTCCACAGTTAGAGAAAGAACCCATGAAAGAAGTGGAATCTGATTTTTCATAGGAGGAAGAAGAAGAGGGAGATGATCAACAATCTTCATGTTCCGAGTGTAGTGTGCAAAAGGTTATCGATTCATCCCAATTTGTAGAATCTGAAGAGGAGAAAGTATCGGTTTCAAATGAATATTATTTGAAGATTAGATTTGAAAATATATCAAAGTCTTAATGCATGAAAAACATGTTTTAAACTTGAAAAAATTCATATTAAATGATGAAGTGGCATTTATAATGAGGAAGAAGATCTCCGAATGATCAAGATGATACCAATGAATGTGAAGATCCTAGTTATGCTCCATGTTTGGAGATTGCTGCATTATTAGATAGTTGTAGTGGGTCACTGAGATTATCAAAAGACACTGCAAAAACCAAGGGAACATAGCTTTCATGAAGAATGAACTTGAATTTTTGAGCTGCATGTTGGATTTGAATAAAGGAAAAGAGTTTGACATCATTGCTGAAAAATCACAACTTGTGGAGCAAAAACTAGCTTGAGAGCAAAAATAACCTTCATATCAACTTCAAAATGTGCATCATGGTGAAAATAAAATCAGTGAGACAATAAACATCAAAATAATCATTCTTTTAGCTGTTAGGAGGCCATTTCCTATTAGGTACTTGGCTGGTTTAAAGCCAATTTCAGTAGTACCAAAGTTTGTGCCTATTTTGGAGCACAAAGAAGAGTTCCATGTTCTAAGGATGCAGCCCCCAAAACCTCTCTAAACATCTTGCAAATAAAATAGAGGTTTTTCTCGAGATTTTGAACTGATCTTTTGAAAAAATTTAAGGTACACCTCTTGTTTCCATCTTTGTCTTGTCATCTATTTTTCAAGCTGAATTCATGGCCTCAATTTTTGAGAAAGGGAAGTTATTTTTGGCTACCCGTTTTAGTTTTGTTTAGCTTCATTTACAGCTTGGTTGAAGTTAGGTAGATAGGATTTTTATTTCAATAAAGTTCTCACACACATTTGCAATTATTTTTCAATTCAATAAGTGCATTTCATGCACATGGATCTAAACTTCCGGATCTGATCCGATTTAGTTTTTTTTTCTGAAAGATAGTTATTTAATAAAGGGAAAACAATTTGTTTTGGGATTTGACTCCATGCCTAATGGATGAGTTTAAGGCACTGGTCTTAAAGCTAGCAGCAACTTTATCCCACAAAATCACCAGAAATGTTGACATTTCTCACACACATGCGAGAGGTCAACTCAAAATTCATTTCTTAGATTAAAGGGATTGGTTTAAGGGGCCTAACTGAAGGGAAAATTCATGAACTACTTGTTGTGCTTTGGTTCCATAATGTCAACTTTTCACGTAAAGTGTCTTTCTAGTTGACATCTCCATCATGATTGTGCATTGGCCCCTCAGAAAATAATGCAAGCCCCTGACACATATGGGAAATACAATGAAGAGGAAAATGGACATTCCAAAGCTTGCATAGGGACAATCCATTTCAAAGTTGAAGTAGGTTATTTCCTATCTTTTATTCACAATTATATTTTATCAAGTTATTTTTAGTTCATTAATTATGATTAAGTGAAAATTTCCTAGTGTACATGAGTTGCAAAGAATTCATTTAACATCATGTTAATGAAAAATAATGCAAAAATAAGTATTTACAACTCATTACAGTAAGATATTTTCATTTATTTCACAAATCAAAAGTACAATGGACCCACACAAGTCATGGGAATAACTTTGAAATCAAGTACATAAAATAAAGTACACATATGTAAAGTTATGAATAAAGAGAAATGAAATCCATCATTTCCTATTCAGATGGATTTCCCACAGTTGGATTTAATTTTTCCTCACCTGTTCCTCTTCTTCATCTCCATCATCTGCTTCTTCGTACCTAAAAGAGAGAAAAATCATATGTTAGTGTTATCCAAAATTCACCCCTCAAGGTAATCTTGGATAACTTGCATCATTTCTTCTAGCTTGAGCAAGTACAATTGGTCTAAAGACAAAAAATCAGATTTTAGGGTTCCCTTTGGTTTCTCTCTAACTTCCCCATCTAGGGAAAAAATCCAAGAAGTTGAAAAATTGCAAAAATGCAAAAATTGGCTTGTGCTAGTGTATTGCGGGTAAATCAGGTTTTTGGAGCCCAGACCGCACAAATACGTGTGGGAAAATTGGGACCCACATGGTTGAAATGGCCAATTTTAAAAGAAATCAAAAAATTAGGTTTTTGGAGCCTAGGCCGCACAGTGCACGTGTGGACATCCGGACCGAAATCAAAAATTTCCACAGGTAGTTCAAATTGGAAAAGTCGGGTATATTTGGTCCACGTGGTCCACGGGACATTGGGACATGTAGGACCTACAAAGCCAAATGGCCACATTCCTTTGTTATGTCACAAAGTTGGGTTGAAGCGGTCTAGGCAACACAAGCACGCACGAGATAGTTAGGACTCAAAAACTTGACTTGTCTGATTTTGCAAGGTGGGTCAAGGGATGTGAGTGAAGTGGCGGTCAATGGCCCTGATGGCATGGTCAACAATGTGCATGTGGACATGAGTTCATGAGGATCCAATTTTTTTGATTTTTTTCATGGAAGGAGGCTCCCGAACTTCACACGGCCATAACTTTTGACCCGAGCTCCGATTTTCAAAAATTTGACTTTCTGAATGAGCATGAGGTCCTCTACACCAAAAAAACTAGATTTATTATTTTTAATGAGTGTATATTTATGAAAATAAAGGAAACATATTCATCTGTAGTCAATCAAGTGGCCTGTCCCGTTAAATGATAGAAATGCCCGGCAGACCCAAAATAGTTACCCGCACTCAGAAGGCCATAAATTTTGCATTTCTCAACAAAAACACAAAAAATTGGTACCATTGGAATCATGTTTTTGAGACCCAATGCATAGCAATCAATAAATCTAGAATTTGTGATAAATAGATGGTGATTTTGCATAAAACGTGCCCAGGTTCAGAACAATGTTTTATTTGGTAGTTGAGATGCATTCAATGGAGCATGGGCTGACATTTCTCACTTACAAGTCATGGGATAGTATGGGGAGACTTTTGCAAGAAACAAAACATCATTTCACTTCATTTACTACATCTTCTAAGTGGTTGAAGGAAAATTTCAAGGATTTTCATTTTCCCTCTCTCTCTCTCTCTCTCGAAATCTATAAATTAGAGTGTTGGGCTCATTGTAAAGGAGGTAGTTTTTAAGTAACAAAAATTTTCAATTTTTTTTTATTTTATGAATCCAATGTGCTTATAGGCCCTTATAGTGGACTCCTTGCATGGTGATCCATGCCCTTATCTTGTAATAGATTGAATTGTGCATACTTATGAAGCAATAGATGCAAGTTTGTGGATGTATCTTCCCATGTTGTGTTTGTTTGCATTCCTCTTTCCCTTCAATATCATTGCATATATATATTGTGTCTATCTTATGTTGTTGTAGGGATCCATTATCATTGTGTGTGTATGAAATATTATTGTGAATGTAGTTGCTAGATTTTGGAGAACTATTATCACCCCTTCTAGTTTGCATTTTGCTTCTACTTTTCACACATTGGAAGACTATTCTCACTCTCTTTTGGTGTATCACCACTTTAGTGTAGGCTTTTTTTCATGTACTCTCTCTCCTCTCTCCCGGGTCCCTTCAAACTTAGATGAGGATAAATAGTTTTTCCTGCATTAGAGTAGATTGTGGCAGGTAGTTTAGGAGCAAGAACCAACTTTCTCTAGAGGTCTATCTCAAGAAGAAAGTCCCACAACTTGGAGATAGTACCCATGTTATCCAATCACACTATGAGCTCAAGCACACACACTTGTGCAAACCATAGGGTGCTTTGTGATTTAGAGATAATAGTTAGAGCTTTGAATTTAATTCCTATTGTACTCATAACTTCAAAAAAATGGACTTTCTTAAAAGGAACTTGAAAATCAGATAGTGCAGAAAGAATTAAAAGTATCATTATTAAGGACCAAATCAACAAGGATTTCATGCATTTTCGATTTCAAGAATGATAAAAATATTAGAATTGGAATATAGTGATCAACTTCAAGAAAAATGCACAATTAAGATTTAGAAGACAATAAACATTAAGCAATTCCAGAGATGGATATTTAAAAGAATGCATTCAATTTTCAGGAGAAGTAATGCAAAGTCAACTATACAGACTTCATGATACTATACAAATCTAAAATTTCCAAGGTTCCTTGAATCAATAATAAGTCTACATGAAAACCAATTTCCTAAATTACATGAAGCTATGTCTACATATTTTCAAAAGTTTGTAGATTTCAGAATAAAGATAAGGTTATAATAGGAAGTATAATATTCTCACATTAACATGTAATTATGCATTGTAATAATAATAGCTATGCAAAATCTAAGATTCAAAGGAGATCAAAGATGACATGATTTATTTCAGATATAATATAGTTCATAATAATCAAAATATGATTTTAGCTACCAAACAATGCAGAGCCGAGTTATTTAGATACTAATCATAGACTCGAGGAATCAAGAGCGATGGGTTTTGAAATTTTAAAAGTATAGCTATAATTTGTAAGATCCATATTCACATCAAGAAAGTAGCTACAAAAGGATAGTATAGCTACAACCTCTAAGAGCCATATTCACAACAAGAAACTAGCTACAAAGGATACATTGAAAGAGAACAAAAATTAGTTAAGAATACTACAAGTATGTTATAGTTATCATGACTATACAAAGTCATCCAAATGAGGGAATACACTTTCTCTATACTTCGCAATGATCACAACATAGATGGACTTGGTATGTCTTCTCAAGGAAAAAATGAAAGATGCACAGAGCATGTCATGTTTATGGTTTTGAGTGCTCCTAATGTTTTTGATAGTTCTAAAAGTGAAGAGGAAAGTAGAATCTTGAGATAAAGCAAAATAAAATGGGAAAGCAATGGTACAATTCTCAATATAGCTTTATAGCTACTGGATCAAAATTAGAAAATTACTCCAAAGAATAAGATTATTCAAAGTGAATCAAGATGCAAATTTTAATTTAGCATGCCAATTAGATATGACCAAATTATAGGTTAAAATGTTGTAGTAATCATAAAATTTGGGACCATTTGTCAAGAGTTGTAAAGTAAACAACTAAAATAATAACTTTACTCACAACTTGAGACAAAGCCTCATTTTCATAGCAAGATTGTACCAATTTCTACCACAGAGTAGATTGATCTGAGTATGAAAGAACATCAAAAATTATTTTCCTTTGGAGCTTACACTATTCACTATTTAAGTATTTTGAAGGTTTGTTGTTCTGCATGACATGGAGAAATCAAATAAGGATGTAATCGTCTTGACATTGGCATATGTACACAAATTATATAAAAACCAGCCATATAAAAAAGTAGTACCAAACTATGCAGATCCTCAAAATGAGTACTAGAGTTGAATGTAAAGAAAATGAAAGGAGGGCAAAATCTACACAAATGACTCGAGCCCTTATTATAACATCGAAAATGGAACAATGGAACAAACAATGCTAAGCCCAAATCAAGCCATCAAAAGAAAACAACAAAACAAAAGCAAGGCACAATAAGTACAATCTCTCTCACAACAGGGAAAAATAAGTAGCAAGATATAAAATAGATCATAATAAAACAATGCCATAGGTTTGAGCATAAGGCTCTTTTAGAATTAAAAAACCATGAGAAAATTCTATCAAAATCAAACAACAATCCATGGCCACACATCAAAATAGAGTATGAACTCAAAGTGGAAAAAAAACCGATCCTTGAGGTCAAACTATGTAGAAACATTACACCAATCAATCCACATCCAAAGCGAGAGAAAGGTCATGATTTAGAAAAGTGTAAAAAAACAAAGATCCAAATTTTGAGCCCATCTTAATGGAAGAAATCAAGAAAGATGAAAAGGGTTTACTCTCTAAAGGCAATGTTACATTGATTTAAGACAGAGTTGCAACTTATAGAAGAAAATAACAGTTCAGACAAGAACTCTACCTTCTAATGGTGACCATTAAAGCAAAGGAACTTCATGAGCTCCAAAGATTGAAGATTGATAGAGCCATTCTGAAACCCTATCTTGAATAAGAGCAAGAATGCATGAATAATAGGAGGTCCCAAATAACTTGTTTTCAACCCCAAATGTAGGCAAGAGTTTAAGAGCTAAAAAAGAAAGTAAAATCAAAGCTCCTTGGTAGCCAAATAAAGAGAAATAGATGAAAATACATGGCGGTCTAATAAAAAAATAATGGACATTTACTAGAATCAAGCTCAAAAATACCTCAAATGGTGGCCATGCAAAAATGTGTAAGTCTTTAAATGTAAAAATGTGCCTAGAATGGCTAGAGACCAAGCTGAAAGTAGCAATAATGGTGATTGAGTTATCTAAATTTTTTCCAATGCAATACGAGAGAAGAAATTTTGGCACATTGTATATAAGAATCGGAAAATAAAAAAACTAGAGCTTCCAAATCAAATGGCAGCCAACAATGAAAGGATAACATCATGCCAATAATACATAACCACCTAGAAAATGAACACTCAACTCGTGGGATAGTAGAAACAGTTTGAAATAAATAAAAGACACAATCATTCGAACTGGGAAGGATATTCAAAGCCCCACATCTTCAAAATAACAACATCCAAAAAAATCAATGAGCATTACCTTCAAAAAGCATTGAAAATGAACAAGAGCATCACAAGCATCCGAAACTCCATCTTCACAAGAAACAAAACTTTCCCATATTGAATGGAAAGGAGCCAATCAAATACAACCCCATAATTAAATAATTGGTGATCCAAATTGATGTGAGCTAACAAAGTTCAAAACCATTTCATATAACACTCTCCTTCATAAATCAAGAGGTGACAACAAAAAGAAATATCACCATGTGATGCAAAATTAGCTTTAGAAGCTTTCCAATCAGAAAAACTAGATAAGTTTAATGGTGGATGCCCAAATCTTGTGTAAAATCCACAAGAATGAAAAACCCAGAGCTTGAATCCTTTGAAAAGAGACCAAATCTATAGAAAATGGATCTCAAAACCCAACTATGGCCACCCCAAAGTAAAAATTGTAGATTTTACTCATTTATGGAAAATTCCTCTTTCGAAATGCAAGAGTAAAACAAAAGAAACATAGGGTTTTTACCCTAACCATTTGACTTCTTCCAATTTATCTTATCATGATTACTTTGAACTTTGGGTTGGGTATAACACCCAAAAGATTGACACTCTAAAACCACATGAAATACTATTAATTTATTAGGGACCTAAGTGGATAAATGAGAATTAATTTTATATCAAGAATTAACCAATCGTAACTAATGTTTTACCCTCTCAAGTTTTATTTATTTATCTTTGATGTGGTTTTAGAGCATCAATTTGTGTGTGTTACATTTGGTTATTCACTCTTCAAACTTTATGTTATGCCCATGTGAGTAAGGTTTATAATTTTCTATTATTTCCATGTGAGAGGAAAAAAGTAATTAAAATATATGGTATTGAAATTATTTATCCTCGGAGGTCAAGGTGAATTATGCCACAAAACCAAGTGTAGGTGAGGCATGATTTTTTTACAAATTTTGATCATTGAAAATTTGAAAATTTTAATCATTGCCTTTTCCTATGTTGAAATATTGAATTTATGGAGAGAGGTAAGTATACATTAGCAAGATAGAACCAATCATTCTACATGCTTGGTGGAGATAGTCCAAAGGGAGAATAAGACAAAGTTACCTTTTCATGCACATGTGATAGAGGAGTGCTTTTAAAATAAAGTTAAAAATAGTTTCTTTACCTCATTTTTGCCAAAAATACCTTATTATTTGCAAAAGATTCGTGCACCTTCATGCAGAGGCTAATAAGGAAGTCAAATAAGTTAGAATGTAGTTGAAATTAACAAAGGAGGGCTATTTTACCTTTATTTGAAAACATGTAACTTTAAGCCTTATTTTTAATTTATTCATCAAGAAGGTTAAAATTATCATGCAAGTGGGAGTTTGGACTTAAGTCTTTTTGAGACTATTTTTTGGGAAATTGGGTGAATACTTGCTATATATTGTGTGCCTTGGAAAAGCACAAAGAGGGGACTTTGGATGTAACAGAGAGAGTTGGAGAATTTTTTCCATATTTTCCCTTATATGAGAATCAGTGATTGACCTTTCCAAAAAATTGCAGTGGTGTGTATGATCATAGTTATTCTTGTAAATGTTAATTCCTTGAATTTATTAATATTTTCTTAGGCTATTTTACCTTGTTGTAGTTAGGTGTTTATGTTAATTTTAGTGTGTAATTTTTGTCTTGTTATTGTGAGAAATCCCTTAGCATATTAGTGTTTTCCTTGAGGTTAACAACAACCCACTGGATCATGTTTGCTTCATTTATTCTCATCATATTTTGCATGTTTATCATTAGAAAGCCCTCACAAAATTTTGGTGTATCATCCCATTTTTACAACTTATTATTCATCCTCTTACCCTCAACCCTAGATATCTAGTTTAGGGATACTCCAAAATAGGAACCAAAACTATTAATCCTAGAGATTCACCTCACAATAGGAAAACCCATAGCCATTGAGGTATTTCAATTGTATCTCGCAAAAGTGAGGGAGAATTAAAGTTACAAATCTATCACCCCTCAACACAGGTGCACTTCTGCTAGATAATAGTTAAGGTGACTGACATATTAGAGATTGAGAGTAGATAAATAATAATAAGGGAAGAATAGAGAAGAATTGAAAATAAGTCCATCATTTGTTGAGATAACAACGAGAAGAGGTGAAACACATTCTTAGGTAGATGATTTGGTGCTTAGTCTTCCTTGTGGAGTTTGTGCTTCACTAAAACTTGGGGAGTTGGTTCCTTCTTGTAAGTTGGTGCTTTCTAAACTCGGGTTGGTGCCTTATAAATTAGGGGGTTAACACATTCTTGCAATTTGGTGCTCTCTAGATCTAAATTAGATAAATTAGTGCTCCTTGTGTATTTGGTGCTTCACTAAATCTTGATTATTTTCTAGTAATGAAATGATCACTAGGTTTTCTTCCCCTTGAGGTTTCCCACATAAATGATGTGTTGATGTGTTCTCTCTTGTTTCATACTCATGTAGATGATTGCTATGTTTCTTTGATGGTTTTGACATGCTTATATGATAATGGATTATTGAATGGTTCATACAAGTTAAGTAAGTGAAGTAAAAGTTTTGAGGACATTGATTCACCTCCTCTTAGTGATTGTGCTTCCAACAAGATATTCACTATCAAACAATGTTTGTAAAACAATGCATTTCTCGAAAGATAGGATAATGGTGAATCATCATATTTGTCTTCTTCTTCACGAGGAAAATTTCACATAAGTTCTCTTACTAATGCACGTGAAGAATTAATATCTATTATCGGATATTCAACACCATGCTTATTATTCCTAAAGGAATAGGAAACATATGATATTATTCATTGTATAGATATGTTTTTAATAAATCATCACCATATTGAAAAATAGGTAGTACATTTAAATGAACTCCCTATCTTGTATTTGAATCAATTCTCTTTCAAGAATATATTTTTTATCATTCAAAAGCGTACGACTCAAATAGTTGATATGAGATTGTATCTTCTTTACTTATTTTGAATAAATAATTTTACATGTTTGAGAAATTATTATTTGAACTTCTTTCATGTTCGATGCAAAATTTATAAAATGAATTTTGGTTTCTTCACAAAAATCCCATCTCTTATTCATCGATTAAAGCATTTGATATAGATTTCACAATCTACTTCACCATATTTACATAAAGGCTTAAATCCTCTTCAAATTAAACTATGTTTTGTTGCAGATTTCAAGGTTAGGGACTTTGTTTCTCTTCATGATAAAATTGACTTCTACATGTAAAGAAACAATAAATATATAGATTTGATTTATAGAACATGGTCATTCTATATGAGGAATCCATATAGTATCTCTTCTTGAATCATACTACAAAATTATCTCATCTTCCCTTATTATTCATTCTAAAATTAACAAAAATGAATAATAATGTAATTGCACATCCATAAAAATCTTGAATATTTTTCAAGAACTTGGTCTATAGGTTGGCATAATATTTTATACAATCATCCTAATTTTTTTGAAACCATTTAGCACTAGGTTTGATGAGGGTTTAATGAAAAATATCACATATATTTTTATTCTTCTTTGAATCCTAATATGATTACCAACATCTTGATAGTTGTCTCCTAAAAAATTTGTGAAGTTATTTCTCGATCTTGGAGGAAAGATAATGTATTGTGCTAATTCAAAATCCCCAAAGTAGTTTCCCTATAAGAAATATAATGGGGTTGGGTTAAACCATCTTGAATGAAAATTATAAAGCAATCAAACAACTCACCTCATTATATTTGGCAATCTCCATGCTAGGGAGGATATGAAATAGGAATGAATGAAGAAGGAACTTTGATCCCTATTAGAGTTTCGAATAGTTTCGGAAATTTTATTTTTCACTATAGCTTCTTCAATATTTTAATTAGATTTCCATAAAAAAATTACACAAAATTGTGCACACAATATTGGAGAAATCGCCATGGAATGGGTGATTTTCCTCTACATTTAAGAGGGGTTTCTCTCTTATATGATATTTTTATATAGAAAGTATGAAGGAAACATAAAAAAAAATAGAAATGAAATATACATGGTAGATGAGGAGAAAAGAAAATGGAACAAATATAGAAGACCATTTGTATAACTCAAGTAAAATTTTATAAGTTCAAAATCTTACCCACATAATGAGAATGATAACGTGAGAAAAATATTATGTGAGAGTGTAGAATATCTTCAATCATCAAATTAGGTCCCTAGTATAATGTAAACCATTAAAGGCTTGAAATACACTTTGTAGGAATTAAGGTTTGTAGATAATCATGAAATAATATTAGATTTGAATTGATTTTATTATCTATGATGTTTAGGGCTATGAGAATTTATCAAAGGAGTTTGCATAGGTTTAGGATAAAGGGGTTGTGACTATGTGTGGAGTGAGTCTTCTAGTTTTAGAGGAATTGATTGGAAAGGTTACTGACATGGAATGTATTGGGTGTAAGGTTTTTAGAGATAGAAAGAGGTTTCAGGAGGAAGTCTTCAATTTCCTGGATATTGATGAGAAGATTGTCCACATGGAAGATGATATAGCTCACATCTCTCTCTCGTGGCATTGGCCTGAGGTTTTTATTATCATGAAGTATTTTACTCTTGATGGGAAGTATAGAAAGCTCCATACCCAACATTTCATGTTGTTAAACCACTTTAGAAGAAATAGAAAGATGAGCATTCCTTTCTACCTTTTCAATTTGCTTCAAGGGTCTGGTGATTGATTTCAAAGCTAAGAGGTCGAGGTTCCTTTGCATCAAGGATTAATCCTTTTTCTATTCAAAGTTGGCACTCTGATACCTGAAACTAAAAGTGTTGGGATTAGGTATGGTGAAGATTGGGAAGAACACTTGACTTTGGCTGACAGGCGTAGGCTTAATGTTTTGAAGGAGAAGGCTAAGAAGGAACTAGATGCGGTGGTGGATCTTAAATTTTTATTTGGGTATAATTCAGAGATGAGCACTTCAGAGTTGAATGAGGGAAATACCTTGATAAATTTTCTTTTCAGTAAAATTGAAGCTCTTGAGGATGTGGTTACTCGGGTGAAAGTTGAGAACAAGAGTTTAATTAGAGGAGCTCAATGTTTGGGTGCAGAGTTGAAGATGCTCAGTAATAGGGTTGATGCACTTTAGGAGATGGTTGTAGTTGAGAAGGGGAAGAAAAGGATGTTGGATATTAGTAGTTTTGATGAGGAGTTTGACTCTACCACCTGGAGATGCGGTTGCGTGCCCGAGCTCAAGGACACGAGCCAAAAGTTTCAAAGGATTTTTATTTGTGGACTTGTCGCTAACCAGTTCCTATGGTTTTTGTTTGATCCCTTGGTCTGGTTGGGTCTTTTTTCTGGTTTGGGTTTGTTTCTGTATGGTCGTGTTTCTGCTCTGGTGAGTCAAACCCTTTTGACTCGAGCTGGTTTCCTAGCTGGTTTTTTTATAATTATTTTTGTTGGTGTGAGATACCATTGTAATATCTCTTTTTATATGGCCCTTGAAGCCTTTTCTAAACTTTATCTATTAAAAATATGAGTTAGTTGTAGGATAGATTAGATTTGATTTTAAAATCTAACAAAGATGATACAACACAAATACTAATTCATATTTTTAACGTAGATTAGATAGGAAGAATTTGCATACACTAATTTTATTAACATGAAACCAAAAGAAAACAATGGAGCTATAGAATAAATTATTGATTCCTAGTGATTTTGAAGAGATTTGTGAATGTGCAAAAGAGAAACAGAAGATTCAAACCTTTGTAACCTTTGCAACCAATACTAGAATCAGAATTCACACCTTGGTCATGATCATAACATCAAGTCGGTACCATCTTACATGCACGGTCTAGAGCCTTTTGTATGGTCTTGGATCTAATCCAATTCTACCTCTAAATTTTTTTGTGTTGTTCACCTTCCTCGTTGTCAAACCATACTTGTTGTACATTTAGTGAGGCTCTCTGCAATGGATTGATCATCATATCAAACCCTAGCCAAGGATGTAGATCCCTACAAAAACATTATAAGGGTTATGGGAGCCCCCATACATCATCCTTTGGAATTAACACTAGTCTTAAGAGGCCTCAAACCACATGTCATTCTCCACCTAACATGTGATATCTAGATAGATCAATCATATTTGGGAATGGCTTTGCACATGTTTTCTTTAACTTCCAACTCTTGCTAAAACACTTAGAGAGAGGTTATTTGAATTCTTGTAGATGAGATATATGGTTTCCTTGAATTGGTTTTTAATTTCAATCCTAATGTGCGTATGCGGTAATGAATGCATATGTGTAATTCTAAGATTTAGGGAGATTTTTATGCTCTTTGGAAGTGTAAGAAGTGAGTTCTCTAGTGCATTTCCTTGAGAGTTCCAGGTTAGTAAATGAGGTAGTATTTACTTATCTATATAGGGTTCCATTGATGATTTTTATAAGAAAATATGACCCAATTGAAGTATAAGACCCAATAAAAATTTAAATTTAAAAGTGCAATTGGAAGACATATCAGTCCAAGACCATATAAAGAGGTTAGGAACATATGGTACATATGAAAACTGTATGATCCTATCTAGGAGAAGGGAATGTGATAAATGAAATTTACAGATTAAAAGGATGTATCTATATATATTTTATTTTGAATTTATGGGACTGTAAATGTCAATTTAACTAATTCAAAAAGCTTAACAAGAATTTTGCTATAGGGCATGAATAACATTTTTCAAAAGAGTTTATACTTAATCAAGGGTCGCGAAAGAGTAAATTACCAATTTATTGTGATCTACATATGAAGTGCATTAAACAAGGAAGATTAGAAACCAACAAAGCAAAGGTATCATGTGCTTTTGTAATTAAAAAAACTAAAATATTAGATCCAAAGTATCATCTCTGTATCCCTATTGGAGAAAATGTAGTTTTATAAATTTTTCAACTACTTTTGACTCTACTTTGATAAAACCTAACTCAATCATATCGCCTTCATGTAAGTTTCAACAATTGCACATTATATGGTTATTTTATTTCACTTTATGACTTTAAATAAATTTAACTAATTCAAAAATGACTTTATATGTTTTATAACTTTCCCATCCACCATTAGATTAGATGTAATTTAGATCCATTTTACTTGAATAAACTCAATTTTTGTACTCTATTTATTTTGTGATCTCTTGTGATATGGTTTGTGAATAATGAGTTTATAACTTTCCCACTTGGATTAGATTGATTTTTTACTTGAATAAACTAGTCATTTATTTTGTGATCTCTTGATTGAATAAAGTCTTCATCACATGGACATGTGTTTTATACACTATTTCCTTTATCTTCATTTTTCTTCTTTTCACATGATTTGGGAGGTGAACCCATTTATTCACTTTGTGGCATGATTAATCCATCATAAGTGAGATCTACACTTCAAATATTTATATTTTATTGTTTATTTTTGAGGTAATTCATTTTTGTAAAACTCAAGTCTCTTCAAAATTTGGGAAAGATTGACTCAAATCGAATTCTCACTATATCCACTTATATCAACTGGTTTATGAGTGCATCTCTCAACTTAAAATCATAATTTGGATTTGGATGTGTGTCCATGTGCATCTTATGAATTCCCAAAAATATAGCTCTAGGGATGAATTCAATCTTGTATTTTGATCATGAGCCTAGTTTTTATTCATTTAATCCATCACTTTGTGTAGGTCTATACTTGTTTACCTTTTAGACTCCTTCTTTCGATACTCAATAATATATATGGGTTTTAGTATTCTTTACTCTTTTACTTGGTATTTTTGTCATGACAAGTTTCCATGCTCATTTTTTTAAAAAAATTTTATCTTGATGATGCTCTTCCCTTGTGTGAGTTGTTTATACTTTCTTCCATTTAATTTTCATTAACCAATTTGTATCATTTCCACATTCAAAAATTTGTCTATTTTTGATCATGAATGAAAATTTTTCTACTTTTATCAGCTCACATGCATTCCAAAAATATTCTTTGTACTATAATGGAGTAATTATCCCTTTAGAAGTGCATTCCTCATGTTATTAGTTGCTAAAGTGCATTGAAATTATTCTCAGAGTATTAATTAAGTATGTTTGTAATTGGAAAATGTGTTTAAGTTTTTTATGATTCAAAATATGCTTTATGAGTGTGCTTGGGCACTAAGGAGAAACTTAAAACACACTATACATGTGCACCTAAGTACTTGGTAGGTGCTCAAATCATGTTAAAAATGTGCTTCATAACTTCACAATTCTAAAACATCATTACAAATGTGCATAACACATGTTTTTAGTTGCAAAAGTGCCTTCATGATATCCCTAGAGTACTTTTATTGTAGTAAAAACATATTATGTATGCACTTATATAAAAATAAGTTCCAAAATATCATTGATGAAATACTTTGGAAATTTTATTGATTCCAAACTCATTCAAAACATGTTTCCAAAGTTCCCAATGTCTTCCAAAATTGCCCTCAAGCTTTAGTGGTTGTTATTATGCATTAATAATGCAATTTCACTATAAAATGTTCCCATAACCTTACAAACATGTGCCCAAGCCTCCAAAAATTCCTAAAGCATACTCCAAGTGTGTTTGGTGCATTCCATGAGTTCGTAAAAGCCCCAAAAAGGTGCACCCAAGTTCTAAATTGGTGAATAAAATATGCTTATGAATCAAAGACACACAAACACTAACGGATGGAGTTGTGGAAAAATATTGTTTTAACCATAAATTTCTCTCGAATACGATTTGAATTTTATCTAAAATTCAATCTTACTCAAAATGTTTCCATTGCCTCCTTATAATGGAACAACCATTTTGAAGTGTATTCATGATAATTTCCCCATTATTGATGGAAATTTTGATCATATGAACTTTAAAAACTTTAAGACAAGAATGAAAGTAGAAAGTGAAATCCTATCGAGAAAAACTCCACCTTGGTGAATTGTATCAAACAGAAATATTTCACCTTTCAAATGCAACCAACCAATTTAGTCCTCATATGTGTTGATGATTTTAGATGGTACAGGCTCTTGGATGGATTTGTTAGGAAACACTTCATCCCCATTGAGAAGAATGTATATGAGACTATTATGGGATTCAAGTTACATATGTTGATGGTAAAATCTCTTGAGTGGATAAAGAAAAGAACCTCCATGAATCGAATGCATAATTCTCATCTATTCCTCGATTCAAGTTACCTTTCTATTTCTCCAATGGAAAAAAATCTTTTGTCATAAAGTCGAGTTTAAGTTGTGACTTGATTGAAATTAAAAAAGGTCATATTGTTATCTAGAGGTGGTTACGAGGTATTTATGAGTTACATGTATAAATAGGGGTAGAATTTTCCATTTTAGCGGTTATCTTTTTTCTTTCTCAAATCCGAAGAGAGTTTGTTACACCTTTTTGTGTAAATATAATTTTCATTTTCATGAATAAAACAATGTAAGAAAATGGAATAATAATCATCTTGTGGTTTTGTTCCTTTCCAATCATGAAATCATAATTTGTAGTATATAGTTGAATGATGTCATTTATACCTCTATCTATCTAGATATTATAGGTGATACTATGTTTTTAGGATTTGTATTACATATATGCATAGGCATAATTTGTTCCATACACATACATTCTAGAAATTGTGAAGACTTTATGCTTCGGTGGTTCTTAACTTTTGGACAATTATTTCCTACATTCTTTTCCTCATATGAGAAAGAAGGGTTTACTCCTTTATGTTTATCCCACATCATCCAAACATTCATCCGTGTTTCATTTGTTGTTGATTTCTCCCTTCCATATCCTTTCATTTCTCACTTTCTATCCTCTCACTTCTTCTTTATTTTTACCATTTTTTCTCCTTTGTTATTTCATGTTCAAAGTAACAAAAATACAAAAACCCATCATACAAGGGAGCTTCCCCTCTCAAACACACTTTGGAACATCATGTAGTGCCCACTTCCCTTTGACACTTTTGATATTGATCATGATACTGCTGACTATATTATGGACATTATTATAGTTTTGATTTAGTATGGTGTTAGATGTCAGATCATGGATTATTGTTGACTTTGATTCATATATGATGCATGATGATTGTTAGAGACATTTTATATATATATATATATATATATATATATATATATGTTGACATGTTGTTGGACATGGTTATATATATATATATATATGGATGTTGTTAGGACATGTGATATTTGGATATATTGAGTAGACCAAGAAAATTGAATTTAAAATTGATGATTATATAGTTGTTGATGAAATTGTAAGTGATATTGTTGATTGTCTGGATGTTGTTGTGATTCATATATATATTGATGATTTTGAAATTATATTATATTCATTTGGATGTTTTGATATGGCCACGAGGCCGAAGGGGTATTTATATTGTGCAGGTTAAAAATATCACAACAAACATCGGGGATTGGAGACCAACCACATTGGAATTCTAGATGAATTCAACAAGGTCACCATGGTAACTTGTATTGTTCATGTGTGTGTGTGTGTTTGATTGTTAGGGATTTCTATGGGGGATCACCTTTAAATGTGACCAAGGGTTATGTGTATTTATTTATTTGGTTCCTTTTTATTGATGTTTGTATGTGTTTATTAAGTGATGTGTTTACCCCTTTCATTATTTATTAATTGTGGTAAATTAATGTGAGTAAACATGTTGTTAAAATTAATTAATCAAATTGGGACATAAGAAAGTAATTATTAGAGTTGTTGGCCTAAAATTAAAGTGTTGTAAGAAATGTGTAAGTGATGTGTAAATTAATTTTGGAGTATGAAACACTCCACCTCCTTTTGAAATTCAAATTTGTCCTTGGAGGCTGATTTTGGAAGCTTATGGGACAAGTTAAACTTGTCCCATACCTCTTAAATTTGCATGCCAACCTTACCTATGGTTGGAGGGTTTAAATCTATCCTTCATTATGCATTTTCATAAGTCAAGTTGTATGCTTTTATTGCACTCTCTTCCATGCTTTCAATTTTAATCCTTATGAGGTGTGGGTTTGATTTGAGTGTGTAAGTAAAAATGTCATTTATTCACCTACTTATTTATTGTGCCTTGAGATTGAAGTTGACTTATGAGTTGGAGTTGAGGATGTGTGATGTGGCATCCCACATGGATCCACCTCATCCTCTTCTCTTTCCTCTTCTATATATTCAATTCCTTGGCTTGTTTTTTGGGTTTTTTTTTTTGCTTCACTTTTATCATTTCATTTTGGCAACTTGCTTTGGGTTTTGGAGCTCTTGCAAATTGGGAGAAATTGGAGATTGTTGCATACTTGTTGATTGTTGATATCTTGGTTTGTGTTGCATTGGAGAGCTTGTTGTTTTGAACTTGGAACAAACTCCATCATGGAGAGGTAAGAGCTTAGCTCTTGGAAATACTCTCCTTTTATTTGTATGCATATGTGAATGGTTGAATGTTTGAATGTGTTGTTTTATTTGTTGGCTGGTTGGGTAGATGGCCTAGGGATGGTGTAGGAGAAGACTATGGGGCATTTTGTGGGAGGCATAAGTGTTTTGGGGAGGTATAAGTGTGGAGGGAGTTGGGATTTGGGTTCCACCTTACAAAGAAATAACTTGCATTTCTTTACTCGTTATGGGGTGCCATAAGAGGTTGGGAGGCATAAGGAAATGTGAGGAATAAGGGGTACTTGGGGAGGCATAAGGGCATGTGTTAGGGATTTGAAATGATATATATTTTGGTGGTTTGTTCTCAGGTGGTGATACTCATTTCCCCTTTGGGAGGCATAAGCAACATCCCCATAGTTTCTTTCTCCTTTGGCTTGCATGATGAAGCTTGAGTGTTGTTTGTTGTTTTGTTTTGTGGTGGTAAAACTGTAGTTTTGTTTTGGACTGTGTTTTGAATGAGAAATTTGTATTTTGTGTTGTGGAAGCCTATTTTTGCCATGAGTTGAAAAAAAAAATTTCTTATTGCAATGTGGTTGGGGCTCGGGGGCCAATGAAGAAGGATGGATTCTCCCTTTTCATTGGATGTCTTGGTTGGGTGGAGAGCGTTGCCTTTCCCCTATTCTATTGTGACCAAATTGGAGAATGATGGAAATTCATACTACTGTTCTAGAATTGAGAAAGAAGACAATTTGACAGTCCTTGCTGAGATCATTTCTTAATGTAACCTTTTCCCACTTGAAGTGGATGATCTTGTATATTATTTGTGATGGAAAGATGGTCTGTATGGGATATGAAAGTTGTAAATTGAATTGTGAAAGAGATATAATCTATTTTTCTACTTTTGAAATAATGTGAAAGAAATCATATTTTGTATATTGTAATTGAGGAATGAAATAAGAAATTGTAAAGGTATCTCTTTGAATCAATAAAGGATTTTATTACTTTACTCAAATGGAATTATTGGGTATTGAAATCTTATTGTTGAATGTATTTTGAAATTTTGTTGGAAGGATGAAAAAGTGAATACGTATGGAGAAATATCATAGTACTGCTTTTTTTAAAAATAAATGTTTTAGAAATCATAATTGTAATTTGGCATTTTAATACTTTGCTTGAGTCAACTTAGTATGTTAGATTGGGTTGGAATGAATTCATAGTTTAAAGTTGGCAAATGAAAATAAATCTATTCGAATTTGAGCTCTGTTAGATAACTTTCATACTTGTAATTATTAATCGAAATTGAACAGAAATGACCCTACAACATCAAAAAGACAAAATGAAATATAAAATTTTATTTGTAAGGTCAAAATGACCCCAAACATACCAAAATACTTATGAAAATTTTATAGAACCTTTCAAATCGGGCAAAGGCAAAATTACAGACTTCTTCTTGTATAAAATTGATAAATTTCGAATGTAAATCAATCAAGCAAACTTAACCTTGCAATATATCCTAAAATATTCCAAGTAAAATCCTCCATGCCTGTTTGGCAAGTGGAAAAAGAATTAACGACAAATTTGAACAAAATTGATAAGTTAAAAATACCAGTTCACTTTCTAAGTGACAGAAAGATGTTTTCTCAAAATTGACCCTTTAAAATTTATCAAAATCAAATTCCTAAGGTTGATATGAAAAGAGGACATCGAGAGCTTTCCAAAAAGTCCTCGTTTGCCAAAAACCAAGTTCCCAATCAAAAGTTATGGCCTTTTAAATTTTTACTTCATTTCGGGCTCAAAATAATCTAACTATCAAATTTTAAATGAATAAAATATTCTTGGGTGGACCTGTGGGCTAAAACTTTCCTTTTTTTTTACTTTTTCCCAAAAGGTGCAAAGTCATGAAGTTTCCCACCGCTCCGCTAATCCACAAGCCTTCATTTTGTCTAAAAATGATCTAAGTCCAAAAATTTAATTTGGTAATTTTTCCTCCGTGGCCCCGCCGCCCCACAACCAATCATTGATCAACATGTGGCTTCGTTGGGTGTCGGTGGAGGCTTGGATCAATTTTAACCTTAAGTGCTTTCAAAAATAAATTTGGAAAAATTTGTAAGTTTTCCCCGCAGCCCCGCCGGCCCGCAGGTAATCAGGTGTTGCCACGTGGCTTCATGAGGTGTCGGCGGAGGAGCGGATATTTTTAAGCCTTAATGCTTCGAAAAATTTTGGGAAAAATTTCCAAATTATCCCCATCGGCCCACCAAACCGTAGCTAACGGTTGGCTGACACGTGGCATCTTCTTGTGTCGGCGGAGGCACGGTTCCTTTCGACCTTTTTGCCCTTCCTTTTGAATAGTCAAAATTTTCCAAATGTTCCCCACCAACCCACTGACCCGCAGCCAATAAGGAGCTGCCACGTGGCCTCCTTGGGTGTCGACGGAGGTGCGGGTGTAAAATTTGCTTTGTCCCAAAAGGGAAAAAGTGCTAAATGCCTTCCTCGCTCTGCCGGCCCGCGTCTGGGAAAATTTTTCTTCCCGCTCCATTGGTCCGCTTTTCTCCTCCGGGAAAATTTTCTCTCCGAAGTCCACAGGCCCGAGTTGGGGAAAATTTTCCTCCCAGGCCGCAGCCCACTCTTGGGAAAATTTTCACCCCAAGTTCCGCCGGTCCATAACTTGAGAAATATGAGGAGTTAGGAGGACTTCTTTATATCACTGGAAAGGTGAGGAAATTCCCTATCTAATGGGAATGTTTTTAGAAGTTTTAATTGTGTTAATCATGAGAAAAATCAAATTGAATCTTTAACCAAGTTCTAGGAGTGTGTAAGAATTTGAATGGAAAAAAATAAAAATTGAATATTTAATTGAGTTCGATATTTTAAATATGTATTCTTTTCCCCACTATAATTAAACCTTTTGTAGATGTTGTGGAATTAAATACCTTGTATTTAATTGTTTTGGTCCCTTAACCCTAAAATTTTAATCAAGGAATATTTAAATTGTATCGATCAGGTGATTAAATTAATCCCTTGAGATTTGAGTAGGTGTGGAATTATTACACTTTTGCTTTATAATGTGGAATTAGTAATTTATAATGGGAAAATTTATTAGTTGAAAATTGTCCTTGAGACTTTGGTTGTTCACTTTAAAAACAATTTCCATAATTTTGAACTAAACCTAGGTTGTTCATTTTGGGAGATTTTAGGGCATTACACATCACCCTATTGATAGGTGATCTTCTCTAGTTGTAGAAAACTTTATGTCGCTTCCATTGGGTAAATCAAGATCACACACAATGACATAAAATATCTCCAATAATATTTGAAACTATTAACTCGATTTTTCATTTTAAATATTCCCCTTGCTTTACATTTCAACTCCCTTGTGTGGGAATCAAGAAAAAAATAATGCAATGTAAGTAATGTTTTACAATCAAAACATGTATGTGGAACATGAAAACGTGCTTTATATGAACACCGAATAGTTTTCACAAATTTTCAAACCTTCCACATTTTCAAGAACAACATTTCCAAAGACGTTGTTTTGATAAATAATTTTCAATATAGGTTGAAGATAAGGGGATTATGTAGAGCATCCAAGTTCTAAGACAATCCTACACCATTTTGGTGAAGGATGGTTCTATGCAATGTCAAGAGCATGCGATAAGGAATGATAAGGCACACAAGGATGAAAGTTTGATTACACAAAGTGTGAGTATTTTGTGCAATAGGTATCGAAGGATTACATTGTATTGATTACATACAGACAAAGAGTGCAAGTAGAGCATTAAAGATCATGAAGGAGAGTTAGTTCAAGGAATAATGCTCAGTGGTGTGCATAGGATTTTTCTAGAGCAACAAGGAAATTTGGCTCGACTGGATACAATGGAGGTGCGTAGATGATTTCCAGTGAGTTATTCTCAGTGGTAGACAATGCCTTGAAGGTACATGAGTATACAAGAAGGATTATACAACAAGTGAGGTTGCAGAAGATGCATGTAGATGTTTTGGAGAATGCCAATAACCCTCGAGACAATGGGAAAATGGAGTTGAAGATGAGACTCAAGCATATGAGTGGACAACAAAAGAAGACAAAGGCACAAAAGATGAGTGCAAGAAAGGGGTGTACGACATAATAGTTAGTTGACAAAAGTGACAAAAGATGTTAGAAGGTGTTTAATAGAGAATGTTGATAAGGATGAAATGGTCAAAAGAGCCAACGAACAAATTGACATGGCACAAACATAAATGTTCGTAGAGGCATTGTAGATCGAGCATCAAAGTAGCTCGAATTCAAGTTTGAATTTGAGAGGGAGAATATGGAAGCATTTAGAAGGATCCAACCCATCCAAGGTGATTCAAATGAGGAGAGAGAAGCAGGAAAAGAACAAGGTGTTTAACTATTTATAGAGGAAGAGTCCACCATTTGAGGGTTGTTGAAGGAGAGGTTGGCCTAGTGTTAGCATAGTTGTTGTAGGCCGACCACGTGTTGATTATATGCCGAGAAGAGGTTGTGGAATGCACATGTGGAAGCAAAAAAGCTAGTTGAGAGTGGCTAATTGTCAGTAGGCCAAGTAGAACCCCAAGCAAGGTTGCTTAATGTGCTTTTGAGCATGCGCAATCTAGTCTAGGATAGGTTTATAGGAAGACACCATAGGTGTCCATAAAGTTCCATGTAAGTGAGTTATAAGCTCTTAGAGAGCAACTGGATGTAGGTGTTGTAAAGACCACTTTAGAAATAGATGAAACATTATCAAATTTCATCTTGTTGTGTGACTCTTTAGGCGAATGGTCCAGTGACCACTTCGGTCAGGGGCTATAGCTGTTGGAGAATACTGAAGCGGAACTTGAACTCCATTACTTAGAATTGTATGGATGTCAAACTCGTAGTAGTATGTGGATCTTCCCAATTTAATTTTTTAGGTTTGTTAAAAAGACTGAAAGGTTGAAGAAGTTCATTTACAATGCAAACATTAATACAAGATTTTTTTTCCCTTTGAACTAAATGCTTAATGGAATTGATTTCAAGTGCAATTTTTAAGGAATAAACGATCCCAAGAGTTTTTGGAAGGTTATATACAATCTTGTTTCTTTGGTAGCTATAGTTGGAATGGAAAATGAAAAATCGATGTAACCAATTAAAGGACCTTGAATCAAAGTCGAGGATGGTGCAAATGAAATGAATGATATTTTGAAAAGATGGAAGTAGGCTTAAACGGGTCTACAATTTCTTTTTAATCATACCTATCAATTCAATATTTAATAATGAATTATAATTTTTTTTTACGTAATTATCATTTTAAATTCTAAACCAAATTTCAAATCTAAATTTTTAAAAGCATTATTTCTAATTTATTACTCATTACATACTTTGCATTCTCTATTCTCTTTTAAGAACTTTGATGATCTCAAAATCCCTTCACTACATAGAATCATATTTTAGGAGGATTAATTCTTTCATATTAACTGAGTACATTTCCAGTCACACGAGAAAACAAGAAAGAGATTTCATTAATAATATCTTTGTCGTTACTTGATGTGGGTAATAACAACACCACTATCATGCTGTATATTTAAATCTAAAATCTCAATGGCTTTCTCTGAATCTTCCCCAAAAGCCTCCGTGATTTCTCGCTTGTACACATACATATAGGAAACAAACAAGAAATAAGCCACGTTCAGGAATAGCAGAACGGCCAAAAATGCGTAATAATAATCCAGATGCGATGCATTAGTATTATTAACAATCCATCCTCTGTGGCCTCCTCGTCCCGTGATGTTGCTCACCGCTGTAAGAGAATGAAGCTGCTCAGAAACGCGCCCACGCCATTAGAGCTCGTATATAATGCAGTCCCCAAGCTCTGCATGCTTTCCGGGGCCTGGTCATAAAAAAATTCTATTTTCCCAATATCAAACAATGCATCCGCAATGCCCAACAAAGCAAACTGTGGGATCAGGGTGAAAATACTTCTGGGCACAATCGACTTCTTCTTGTTTTCAAGCCCATAATCTTTTACCACCTCCAGCCGTTTGATTTCAGCAGCCATTGCGACCGCCATTGCAAGAACCTGGATCGCCATACCCACTCCCATCCTCTGCAGTGCAGTTATGCCTTTGGGATTTCCTGTAAATCTTCTTAAAAATGGGACTAAAAGTCTATCATAGATTAGGGTGGTGATAAGCATGGACAGACTGAGAAAAGCTGTGGCACTGGCTGCAGGGATTTCAAGGAGGAGCCCATATGTCTGTTAAGAGTCTCTGCCTGTTTTACAAACAGAGTCCCTGCTTGTGTTACAAGTATGCTGGGTATGATTGTAGCCAACCAAACTGGAAGCATTCCTATCATCAGTTTTGTTTCTTCCACTTCAGTCACTGTGGAGATTTTTGAGCTTGTGTTTGAATCATTTACAAATGCTGCCCTGTCAAGAAATCTGCACAAAGAAAGAATCCAATAATAATAAATAATAGTATATTGTAAAATCTTATAGATTTTTAGTATTTTTCCGTTTTTTCGGTTCAACTGTATACAATATAGGATCCAGAAAGTTTATGTTATTTATTATTATTTTTTATGTCATAAATGTTTAATTCATGAAGACCTCCCAGATTTGAAGTACAGCTAAAAGAATTTTCCTTTTTCAATATTATTTAGAAGGTTTTCAGCCTATCTCAAAAGATTCCACAGTTATAATTTTTTTCCCCATATTTGAATAATACTGTCTGTACTCAAGTTGCTACCTTAATGTAATATTTATGTTAGATTTAATATACATACAGGTGTAAACAAATATATGTACCTCAAAGCCGAAGTATGAGCAATGGGATATCTGCGTTTAGCAACATATTCTGCAGAGTCCACTTCGTAGAGGTTGGAAGGATCTGAAGGAGTCTTCACTTTCCAGTTCTTGCCCACCCTCATAAAGACTTTAGCCATTCTCTTTAGAGGGCTACCAGTTACTATTTTATGCCTGTAGAATGGTGTTCCAATCAAGAAGACTATGCCGGAGAGGATGAGTGCTGCTGTGATGATTGCATAGCTCACGCCAAAACTCACATTGTCTTCAATATAAATCAGAAATGTTTTGCCAAACAGAGCTCCCAAGAATATGGTGAACAACCACCAGTTGAAGAAGTGGTTTTTCTGGGATTTTTCTTTTTGGGTCAAACTCATCAAATTGATCTGCGCCAAAAGTAGATATAGTTGGTTTGATTCCACCTGAGCCAACGGCCAGAAGATATAAAGCTAGATAAAATACTGCAATTTGAAGTGTGGATGCTTTGTGGCATCCTTCGCCTGATGGGCAAGCAGGAGGTCTCAAAGATGTTAAAGAAACAGAGAGTGTTAAAAGTCCCATGGCCTGTATGATCAAAATTAATACAAATCAAATTTTTGAGAATATCAAAATTTTATCTATTGGTAAAGTTGTTCGACTCACAAAAAAACTTTTACAGATATTAGATACAAATCCCAAACAACGAGGCCAAAAAATGTTTAGAGCTTAATATCTAAGTTAATATGGCCCATGGGCACATATAATTACCTCACACCTTAGCATCCAAAATGGTCACTTTTGACTAAACCCACTCCTTCGATGCTGCAACTTAGTAAGGTATATTTTATACTATTTATCACAATTCTCAGCAAGGTTGAAATGTTCAGGAATGGGTTATCTAACAATTTTTTTTTTTAGCATTATTATTTTTCATTAGTAAGTTAATGATTCAACTTGTAAATATATGTGATCTTTAACTCACAATCCCTAGTCCTCTTATTTAATATTTACTACCATACCTCCTATATTTGAGAATGTATTGCGGGATTGTTTATGTTACGTATCATTTTTAATACACTGTAAAATACAAATTGACACAAGAGTTTGACAACTTTTCAATTTTGAATTTCTAACACAAATCTAAGATAATATTACTTAAAAAAATTGAACTAAGATATTAAATAATAGATTATATTTCTAGAAAAATTGGTGTATAAATTTTTTTGCTCAACACTCATTTGATCAATAAGAATATGATATTTAGATATTAGACCTCACAAAAATGTGGCTCCACATCCCCAACCAGATGGAATAAGCAAGCTATTCATCCAATTTGCAATTATTAGACAAAAACAATTATGGGACAGCATTTACCAGTATATAGATAGAGGAAAAAACCAGGAAGGTCCAGTATCGACCCCAATGCGTATCAGCAATATATGCCCCAAGAATAGGCATACTCCACATTGTACCAGTCCAAATGGTGACATTCCTTGATGCAGAAACAGTGCCTTCATGCAGACTGTTTGTGAGATATACCACCAGATTAGCCCATATCCCACCAAAAGCCAACCTCTCACAAAACTCATACCCTGTAAATTCTCAACAATGACCAAATTCATCAAATAAACAAATGTCATCCAAATATGTTCCAGCTCAAGAAATAATACTTTGATGAATACATACCCACTATAAATGAACATGCCTTTACTCCTCCTGTCTTCGATCTCAAAACAGGTCTCCCTTGCAGATCAACAGACCCATCTAATGCAATGCTTTCCCTTTCTGTTTCCAATTTTATTCTGTCACTGTTAGCCATTGGATTAGATTTTCTGGAACCAGAAACTAGTTCCTAGGCAGGATCCTGCACATTACAAGTTTAGCTAAATACAAATATGGTAAAAATGTTCCATTAATGCATATTGACGGTGTGAACTCATCCATGCTGTCTAACACAACTGGCTTTCACTAGCAAACAATGTCGATAACAATAACTACGATGTGTATTTGTCGCCTCCTCTCTGCAGCGGATCTTTTCTAGCATTAAAGAAAAACATCACAATCTTATAGAGATAAAATCTATTTTAAGACAATATATTGATGATGGTGCACCATTTTTAATGGGAATGGGAAGGGGTTAGCGTGCAAGAAACAGTAAAACTGATCAATCTATCCTGCCTAGTTTATTTTCTATGCTTTGTACGTATATTCAATCGATCCCGCCTAGTCTATTTTATATGCTTTGTACGTATATGTATATATATTCTTGCACGCTAACCCTTCCATTCCCATTAAAAATGGTGCACCTTCATCAATATATTGTCTTAAAATATATTATATCTCTATAAGATTGTGATGTTTTTCTTTAATGCTAGAAAAGACTATAAAGAATTTAAAGACTTTTATCATAAGAAATAAAACAACATATTTATGATGAATACCTATTGAATCTTATTTGACGGCCACATATCCTCAAAGATATTTAATAGACTTTTATTTTTTACTATTATTCTATGTTTATTATATCTTTTATATATATATATTTACATGTACTTTTATAATTTATATACAAACCTATATTTATCACGAAATGAATCCTTATAAAATATTTACAAGTATTTTATCTAAAATCACGATTAATAAAAACCCTTTCTTATTAATAAAATTTCTATCTATTTAATTAATGCTTATAAAATATTGATCTTCATCTTTTTCCTTTCCTTTTTTAATCACTCTTAGTACCTTGGTTATGTTGCACTTTGAGGACATTTTAAGTGTATTTTAGGAAATTGGTACACGAGGACTCAATCCAATCATTTCAAATTCACAATTTTATTTTGTTATAGAATGCCCATAGTGCCGATACTATTATGATACTTTCAACAATAATTGCATGCTATGCAAGGGTCTTTTATTGTTCTATTTATATTAAGAATGTCTTTTCGATAAGGGGCATTTTACTTTAGTACGTCTTTGATTGTATATTTTACATTATTAGTGAATTGTTCCTTGGTGGTCATGCACATACGGATTTAATCACAAGTGTCCACGTGGTCCATTCTCGCCTAAGTGTAAATCGATTGTTTACACTCGAATAAAGAATATTAATAACCACAATGTCACATGTTTGAATGTTCATTCCCGATGGGGCTCAATTATCAATGATCGTGTCTTGCATCGCATCGCTTATTATTTTACATTTACTCAAGCTTAAAATTGAAAATCATGCTTGCAAAGTACTACAAGAGGCAAAGCAGTGTGGTTGGGTTTTGAACTTGGCCCCGATTGAATTATTGCCATTTTTGTTTCCCCCTTTACTCTTGCATCATTGCCGGCGTGAATAATGTGCACGACATTGAGACGACTAGGTTGAGAACATGTAACATATATTATTTGTTTGGGAATAATATGTTTTGACAAATAGGTGCATGACATGCAAGTATTTGTTTCCCACTTTAATTTCTAATCTTCTCTTCATGTTTCGCATCTTACCTATCAAATTAAATGCTTTCCAATAATAATTCTTAGTACTATGAAACAAAAATAACAAGCTTGATTGAAAAATAAAATCTACCTTTTGCTAATATATCCACTCACTTGAAAGTTGAAAGGAACGATAACTAGATTGTACAAGCCAAGAACATAGATGCTAATCAAACACCACGATCAATAAGATGAAAGAAATTTTCCGAATATAGCTTTACATAAAACCTTTGCGAACAAATGAGTAAAGAATATCATATATTATTATGGAACTCAATGCAATACATTGAAAATGGGCCTTGCTTAAATAGGCAAGGAATAACAATCTAAGAACCACCAAGGTCGTAGATCAAGCCATAAATCAAGGAAATAACTAGTCATCAAAGAACTAGTCAAGACCATATATTTAGGAGAGAACTAGACATCAAGGATCTAGTCAATACCATAGATCAAGGAAAGAACTATACCTAACAACTAGATAATATCTCCTAATATCTAAATAAGATAAAAGAAATATCCACACACATAAGTGGGTGAGGATAAATACAATAAAGGTAAATAAAGTACCTAGGTGAACATGAGCTAAGGTAAATACCTACTCTAACACCCCCCCTCAAGTGAAGCTAGGGGCCAAAATAGATGTGGCATGTCCACAATATGAGTCCCGACAACTAGGCTTGATGAGGTACTCATGTACAATAACTAGGAAAAAGGGACACCGCAAGGTACCCAAAACCAGTAACAACAAAGTAAAGAGAGTAAAGACCCACTCCAAGGCATCCCAAGAAGCTCGGCTCAAAAAATCGTACAAAGCTGAAGAAGTTTGGTGTGCACTATGGTCTGAATCCACTACTCGATCACAAAACTCAAAAACAACTGACACTGGGCTCCACCAGAATAGCTCCATACAAGGAGACTGTCAACGGAGTGATGTCAAAAGTGTAAAAAAAACACCAAACATAATTCGATCAAGTGCTACAAATAGGTGTGCCACAATCCAAGAATAATAACCAAAGCAACAAGGCAAGGACACAAAATCTAGAGTGTCACGATCCAAGAAAAGCCAAGGTAACAAGGCAAGGACACAAAACCCGAAGAAGCAAGATCAGCACCACACCCTCCCATACTGCGTTGAATGGGTGGAGTGAGTGCTACAAATCTATATGAGTTGTCAAAACAACTACTCGAACACTGACAAACTAACACTGGGCTCCACCAGAATAGCTCCCCCATAAGAGAGACTGTCAACATGCCAAAAGTGTCAAAATACAGATACAAAATCTCTCAACAAACAAGAGAGATACACTACAACTGTTAAAGAAAAATGCTCAAAACAAGAAGCATCACAATGCATAAGGTATAAAAAGTGGAGCAAGAGGCCGAATGGTGGAGGAGCCATGCCTATAGAGTCCTCTCAACGAATGCCTATGTCACCTCCACGAGTGATCAGATATCCACCCCAAATCAACATGGATGGATGAAGAAGATGCTTGCATATGACTTGGTGCAAAATGCACAATGGGTGCATGTAAAAGAACGTCAGAATGTGTGTTAGATTGATCATGTCTAACAACTAAAATCTCAGGTTTCTCAAGCCTAAGTGAAGATGTAGAACTTATGTCTTGCTCAAGATCCTCAGTAAAGAGTTGAGCAAACAAAAAAGGAGCTCATGTAATCAGGGGTTCATTTTAAGAGACCTCTTGGAAATCGGAGGTGGAGAATACCGCGAATATCCCAACTGCTTCACGGAAGGCAAATTTTTTGGGGTTGATGAAAAATTTCACTTGATTATCAAGCACCGCGATGTGAAAGGCAGACGCTGCCTTTTAAGATTTTTTTGTCAGCGTCAAAAAAATGCAAGACGCCAAGGCAAAGACCTTAGTGACGCGTCGCATGCAAATCGACATCTTCTCGCAAGGCCCGTCAGCCTCCGACCTCTGCTTTCTCATCAAAAAATCTCCGTGTGACATCAACAAACTCTTTGTCAAGGCGCTACATGTATGCGCGTCAATATTTGTTGTACCTCCTTGTCGCGTGCCAAAAATGCGTGATGCTGCGCCAACAGCCTTAGTGACGCCGCGCCATAAGGCCTATTGACGATGTCACTAAGGCTCATGACGCGTGTCACTAAGGCCCGTTGACGCTGCGTCACTAAGGCCTATTGACGCCAGTCCACTAAGGCTCGTTGAACGCACTGTGAATGCCCGTTGACACGCTGCCACTAACTATTGACGCGCACATCAACAGGCGCCTTAGTGACGTGCGCGCCAACAGAGCCTTAGTTTCCGCGCAATAGGCCTTAGTGACGCGGCGTCAATAGGCCTTAGTGAATGCGCGCCAACGAGACTCCAGGTGACGCGACGTCACTAAGGCCTACACGCGTCCAACAAAGGAGCGACATGCGTCGATAGGCCTTATGACGCGATCAACGTGCCTTAGTGACGCGTGTCACTAAGGTCCGCTGACGCGCGAATCAAATATCCTGTCGCGTGTCTGCAACCTCTGCCCTCTTCTTGCTCATTGAAAAAAACTCCATGTCGCTCGTCAACAAAATCTTTGTCATGCGTCTACTATGTGTCAATATCTACAATATCTCCTTATGTGAAACCCTCCTTGTCGCGCATCAATAAATTACCCTCTTGTCGCGCGCCTATAATACGGATATATCATATTGTTAAAAATGTGAAGTAGAAGTGTTCTACCCGCGAATAATCTAGGTTTATATAGGGGATATTTTTCAAGGGTGGTGAAGCCACTCCCTAAAAAAATTAAAGTGTAATTTTTAGGCAACAGTCACCGTCCCGTGCCAAAAAATTCACCTTTTCAAAATTTTCAAAATGGAATATTCGCCATATTACGAATATTTGCCACTAAAATTTTCCCTATCAATGTGTGATCCCAATGAAGTATCTGCTCGAAAACCAATGTCATGACGAGAATTCCACTTAACATGTGGAATAGAGGAAACAATACCTTGTGAATGTCTGCCAATGACTCCACTAGTGAGACCCATAGAACGGAGCATGAGAGAACTGAATGCAGTAGTATGCTTCTCAAAAAATCCATGCAGCTAAGCAAAATAGGATACACAACATGTGGTATTGTAATAGGAACAAATGTGGAAGAGCATGCAATAACAAGCTTCATAGGTGTATGAGCATCAAGAGCAGGAACAGACTCAAAGACTGACATATCAATGTCAGTGGGTTCATGGAGCAATAGCTGCAAGTGGACTAGGAGCATGGTTGTGGTTGTCCATAATATGATGGTGATGTCAGAGCCTCCAAGTTTGTTCTCAGTAGGGAGTGTTTTATTGTATCCTTATCATGAATGAGTGATTGTAGAAGAGAATTTCAATTCTTGAGTGATCTATTTTCTTCCACAAATTTTACAATATCCTCTTGAAGTCCACACACTTCAGAGAAAAGCATGTCTTTCTCAAAATCCATGATAGGTACAAACTGCAACTCCCAAAAATTTAGGATGTCGGGCTCAGCCGAAATTGCGTCCATAATTGATTACAACACTCCTCCATATTTGGCACTTTATAATTATAGTGCAAGTCTCAAAATAAATATTTCCAATGGAAAGAGCACGAAAAAACAAGCACTTTCACAAAAATGACACTCAAAACCAAGTTACCGATCAAAAGTTACAAGCTTTTTAATAGTTTGCTCTGTTATTTATTTTAGTTGCCACTGAAGCAAAATAAATTGTTGTTGCCTTCACCACACAAATAAAATTAAAGGGGGCTGAAGTTAAGCACCTACTAGTAGGAATCACAAGCTTTAAGCCCTCATATGACCAAGGGCTAAGGATTTTAATGCTTATAGCTTTACATAAAACCTTTGCAAACAAATGAGCAGCAATATCATATATTATTATGGAACTCAATGCAATACATTGAGAATGGGCCTTCCTTAAATAGGCAAGGAATAATTATCTAAGAACCAGTCAAGGTTGTAGATCAAGCCATAAATCAAGGAAATAACTAGTCATCAAAGAACTAGTCAAGACCATATATTTAGGAGAGAACTAGACATCAAGGATCTAGTCAATACCATAGATCAAGGAAAGAACTATACCTAACAACTAGATAATATCTCCTAATATCTAAATATGATAAAAGAAATATCCACACACATAAGTGGGTGAGGATAAATACAATAAAGGTAAATAAAGTACCTAGGTGAACGTGAGCTCTGTAAATACCTACTCTAACAAAAGCCTCATTAATCAACGGTTTTTCACACACAACCTATTTTCCTAGAATTACTTGAGCTTTCAACTTGATAAACAACTACTAATATCTACAAGACTCAAGCATTTAGATTACATTTCAAATCCCGATACTTTTCGAGTTTCACATTCCCCCTCTTTGTGGCATCAAATGCTTAAATAGAGAAAAAATAGTAGATATTGTTTGAGTGAAAAAAATATGATCCATGGAATGGATGTGGGACATGCATTTATTTAATTCATATCTTTGATTTCCAATGGTCTATTCATGGCAAGCGATTATCTTTCAAATTGAAAAATGTCCAATCAAAAACCTTGATGCCATGAAATAAAAATATACCGAAGCTTGATTGGAAGACGAAATCTACTTGGAAGTTGCATTCATGTGATTAGCCTAAATGAGAGCCACAATATAAAGTGGAATGCATATAACATATATTCTTTGCATTGGAACAATTTATTATGTGGAATAAGTATGACACATGCAAGTATGTAATCTCCATCATTTAATGTCCACATTTCCATTCATATACTCGTGTTATCTACCGTATTAAATTTTGTCCAACTGACAACCTTGAAGCCGAAATAATAAAATAAAAAATATAAAGTATGAAAAATAGATCATTTCTCTCATACATCCGGGAGGGGGCTTACAAAGGTTTACAAGGAAAAAGAGGTGTTGTTGGGTTTTGTACCTTTTTCCCAATGGATTTTCCTCTTTTTTTGTCCCTTATAGAAACAAATTTCACTCATGTGAATAATGCAAGTGAGTTTGAGACAATAAAGCGGAGCAGAAATAGCTAAAAATATTTGGGTAGGAACATTCTAGGCCACAGTGTGGGATATGCAGGTACTTATTTCCTACCATTTTATTTCCATAATTCAATTCATATCTTTGCTCTATCTAACAAATTAAACACTTCCCACTTGAAACCATTGACACTGAAAATAAAATATTATAACCCCAATTTTATGGTCACTATGTTGCTGCCACTAGACATGCCTTGGCACATGCCATCAACTCTTTATCGAATCTTGACCATCACATCTTCTACAAATCTTAACCATCATCTCTTTGTTACATGTTGGGAATGAACATATGGGTTTCAAATTTCTATTTAAAGTTATTTTATGTTGTTTTTTTCTTTATCATGTTGAATCCACAATTATTTACTTCCCACATGTTCATTTCTAACTTTCTATTCATGTCCTCATCAAGTATCTCAAAAAAATTAATGTCATACAATAAAAAACCTTGAATTTTCAAATTTAATAAACATCTATATTCTACTTGTCGGTCATATGAAATGTTGATGTACGAGCTCTATTATTCATGGTCTTTTGTACATCAATTATTTCATGTATTTACTAGAGCTCACAAATAAAAAGGAAAGTTGTAATATTCTACAAGAAGAAAGAATCGTGGCTGGGTTTTGAACCTTAAACCTATTCTAATTCCCCCATTTTTTTTATTTTGGACATTTTAAGCTCACGTGAATAGTCGAGTGAGATCACTAATATAAAGTTGTGCACATATACTATGTTGTTGGAAGGTTGAGTTTCACATTGTTTCTACATTACATTTTTTCCACCTTCGCACTTCTCCACCCTCAAAACCCTTCTTCTTCACCACTCTTGTGCTCCCACTATTTTTCTCCCTCTAATTTAAATCTTTCAATTGACCCCCTTTAGTGTTTCCATTGTACATTTCATGTACAATTGCTAGTTAAAGAATTTTATCATAATGAGAAATAAAACAATATATTTGTGATGAATGCCTATTGGTTAACATAATTTATTATCTATTTAATTAATGTTTATTAAATATTTATCTTCTTATTTTTCCTTTCCTTTTATCACGCTTAGTACCTTGGTTGTGTTGCACTTTGAGTACATTTTAAGGGAATTTTAAGAAATTGGTACACGAGGACTCAATCTAATCATTTTGAAATAAAAATTTACTTTATTATAGAATTCACATAGCGGTGGATACTACTATGATACTTTTAAAAATCATTCCATTTCTATGCAAGGGTATTTTATTCTTCTATTTACATTAACCATGTCTTTTCCATAAAGGGCCTTGTACTTTAGTACATCTTTGATTGTATATTTTACATTATTAGCAATTGTTCCTATGATCACATGGGTTATGTTTTCCTCTTTGCATGCTTACATTTTAATTCATGCTTTGTTTATGAATACGTTACGAAATACTATTATATTGAACTTTATTGACATATTCCCAAAGGGTTATCATTTGTTTGGTCCCATGGAGAGGGGGTCTGCATGAATACCCTACTTTTAGGACATTTAGCCGCTTTTTGGGTCCCATTAATAATTTTTTATTAACATTTTCCCACGAAAATACTATCTTTGAGCCTTCATGTGATTTTCATTTTTTTACTTTATAATGAGCGTAGGGCTTGGTTACCATTCCCAAAAAAAGGATTTCATTATGTTATATCTCATACCTACACGAGGTATGATATAATTTTTATTACATGGATTATATCTCAAACTCCAATAGAGCATAAAATTATAATTAATTACAATACTTACGTGATCATATATTAGACTCACATGGATCCTTTTACTATTGTGATCACACTTATTATTTTAGATGGGGAAATTTATTTATTATATATTTACTTTCTCTTGTCCAAAATAACCCCCAAGCTATTTTAACAACTTACAAATATAATTTTTGGAGTTAGGTAAATTTTTTTTTGAAAGATACGGAATATTGGAAATTAGTGTTCCCTAAATCTAGGAAATCGATTCTCGCAGGTTCACCTAACTCGCAGATTAAATGGAGATATGTTAGTGTTCCATGGATTCTCCTAGTCTACGGAACAAAGGTATTAGAGATCACAAATTAGGAGGATTTTTTGTGGAGTTAATGTTCTAAAGAGTGTGTAAGAATGTCATGAAACAAAACTTGGGTTCTTCTTAAAAAAGCCGTGATACATCGAGAGGACATGCTTTATGAGAGCTATAAAATAAGGAAATTAAGTTAATCAAAACTTAAGGCCAGAAGTCGCGCAACACTAAATTAGTGTTCCATGTGTTTCCCATAGTTTGTGTAAGTATTATAAGGATGTAAAACATTCAAAATCCGCATAATAATGAGATCAACAACAAAAACAAGCAAATCAACATCCAAATATGTGGAACAAGAAAACAAGCAAAACACCTCGAGAAAAAGGTGGATCATCATGTAATCTACTAACAAAATATATTTTTATGGGTGGTCGGTTCTAGTTTTTTGATGATATATTTTGTTGTGGAGATCCTTTTTGCCTCTTATTTGATTCATCAAGAGTGTCTTGGAAAGGCATTTTGAAATAAGAAAACTTTACAATGAATGATAAAGTATTTTGGGAAATTAAAGTTGAGGATTTTAGGGACATTTTATGTCACTTTCAAAAGTTAGAAGATGTCATTTTTTGTCGTAAGATGATTATTTTATCCTCCCCTGCCTTGTGATCCTTCTAAATTCTTCCAAAATAGCATATTCCTCCCATGCCCAACCAAAATGATGAGGAATAGTGATCTATGTAACAAAATTAGAAATTTGGCAACATCGTCTCCATCCATCTTCCAGATTTCATGGGCATCCATTGATCTATAAGTGGATTCTCATCCATAGAAAATATCTAGAGTTTTATTGCAAGGAAAGGAAACTCTAAATGTATGAACCATTATGAGGCATGGGGGTTACCTAATGGAGGAAATTTGGAAGGTTTTACTAAGGTTTAGAAAGTTGAGCATCTCTCTAGCATATTTTTATCCCCTCCCCTCTATAAAATGTAATGTTTTTATTCATAAAAAGGATCCTCCTTGTTTTGGTAATGTTATTGTTATCCCAATTTTGCCCCTAGAAAAATTGATCAAACAAGACCCCGCACAGAAGAAAATCGGAAGGGCCGGTTTAGTCATGCGATCCCACATTCCAAATCCAACAATGAAGGGGCACCGGCCAATGAAGGAGGCCAACGACATCAAAGGATATCGAGCACACATGAGAAAAAATGGAGAAAGGTAGTGTTTAATCGAGGCCCTAAATCGGCTAATTATAAGAGAGCCAGCGGAAGATGCCACGTGTCTCTTCAACACAACTTCAAAGGTAAATCCAAAATCAGGTCTCCAAGAGAGCGTGGAGCCTCCACATGTCTAGGGTCTGAGAAAGGCAAAGAGGGCCCTAATCATCTAAGTATCATAGGGTTAGCAGAAGCCTCCACGTGCCTCGTTCGCGTAAATTCAAAGGCAAAATCTAGACGCGGTCTCCAAATATGCGCTAACCCTCCATGTGTCTAGGGTCTAGAAAGGGTCTCATCAGTAGTTGAAAAGTTGTAGAACCTCGTAAGGTGCCACGTGACTCAACGATGCACCTTCAAAGCGGGACCCAAGGGGTAGTATCAAAACACGTGCCTCACCTCCAGACAACTTCAAAGTTAAAATCGAAGTAGACCCCAAATGAGTGTGAAGCTTCCACATGCCTCATCGACCCAACTTCAAAGGCATGGTCCAAAGATAGATCCTAACTAGTGCCATCCCTCCACGTGTCCTAGGTTCAAAAAGGAGACAGAGCCAACCGTTGAAAATTCCAAGCTTTAGCAAGAGCCTCCACGTGTCTCTTCAAATGAATTCAAAGGAAGAATCAAGAGCGGGTCTCCAAGTGTGCGCGGGCTCACCACGTGGTTAGAGTCAAAGAAGGGGCATAGCCAACTATTGAATTGACTAAGTATAGAAGGGTTAGCAGAATCCTCCACATGTCAGCTTGGTGTAACTTCAAAGGAAAAATCTAAGGGGGCATTTTCCAAATGAGCGTGAAGCCTCCACATGTCGAGGTCGACATATGGCCTCGCTAAAATGGAATGGATTCAGAAGAACACAAAGGAAACAAGCAGGCCCACAAAATCCACCACGTGTAGTTCGGCACAACTACAAGAGTGAAAGGAAGGGGCTGAAACCTTAAGATGTGCGGGGTCACCACGTGGATTTGTGTGAATAGCCCCCAAACTGAAAGCACCTTCAGACGGTCATAAATTTCAACTAGGTTCTCTCGATTCAGGAGAGAAGGGATGTTTTGGAAAGCTCTGGTGTTGGCTTCTCACCCACCACCATCATGTTTCAATCCACCATTTCAAGGTTGTCAAGTCTCTCACCTACCGCCATAATGAAGGAAAGACCTCCTTCTTTCCCAACAAGGAACAACATGTGAAGGCATGGACTCTATCAGGGAACCCATCATTGTTGCAGTGAATTTCAATGCTTCTGGGGTGGTTGGAGTAGGTGAATTCAATGCATATCTTGGGGTGGTTGAAGTAGGATTTGAATTCTTCCCTCTCTCCTTCTCTCTTTCTTCTATATATTGTAAAGGAGGGGCATATTTCAAAAGGTTGGTCATCTTTTCTCTCCCCCCCTCTCTTTCTTCCTTAGGGTAGAATGTGGAGTCTAAGCCTCCTCTCTTGGCTCTATAATGGCATTTTCTTGCCTCTTGCCCACTAATGATGTATTGTGTGAACTCTTGGAGAAATAAAATTTGTTTTGTGATGCATCTTGTCCATCCTTCCTTATTTTATTATCTCTTCTTTCCTCTCATCATTGCAGGGTATACTATGTGCATACTTCGATGTCTATTACAGGTTTTGGGAGCTGTGTTTAATGGGTTGAAGTGGTGTTCCATGTGAACTTCATCTCTGGTTTGTGGTGCATCTTTTCCACCCTCTCCTTTTCTCACCTCTCTCCATTTCAGGCAGCTGAGATTGTGACCAGCCACCCCTTTCCTTTTCTGGTGTATCACCGCTTTAGTGTAGGCTCTGTTTTCCATGCATTTTTCTCTCTCTCCCTATCTCCTTGGAAGGTTAGATTAGGATTAGATAGTTTTCCTACACTAGAGTAGCTTATGGTAGGTAGTTTAGGAAGAAGAATCCAGCTTTCTCTAGAGGGCCATCTCAAGTTCACAAGTCCCACAGCTTGAGAGATGGTCCCATGTTGTGCAGTCACATCAGATGCCCCACACAGATATAAGACCATTCGGGGGTGTTGTGATTTTACATCAACAATTTTGGCACGCTTGGTGGGACAAGTCTGAAGCACCTTACCACTTCACTTCATCAGGTTTGATGTGCTCTTCATGAATATTTCTAACTTTGGAGGCACTTTCAAGCACATCTGGTGACTCCATCTGGTCAATAACCCATCCTCTGAGTTACAAACCTTCTTCCCATCCATTTCCACCCATTATTTCTTCCATCTCCTTCATCTTCTTCAATCCCATGAAGTTGTGCAATCATGACTTCTTTCCCACCATGGAATTCTCATTTGCAGCAACAAAACTATTTCCCTCCATCCCCACAGTTTCAAAATCCTCCTCCAAATCAGTTTTATAAGCCCCATTATCCCGAAAATGCATACAACCCCCTTTTTTCTAACCAAAATGTTTATGAAGAACAAGTTTATGCAGATGATGGTGGAAACTCCTTGGCTGAAGCTGATTTTGAGAGGTAGGTGCAAAATATTGAGATGGACATGATGTAACTCAGAGTCAAGTGCTCCATAATGCAACCTGAAGTTGGCTACAAGGCCCCTTGTCCATGGGTCGGCCTTGTACTAGGCTAGTTTAGCACCCAACACAAGCTGCACCTCATCACTGAGATGTTTCCCCAGATTATAGAGTGGGTGGAAGGAATGGAGGCTCAAAAATCTAGCACACCTTCCATCCCTTCTACATCCATCCTCCCATTTTCTTCCAAGTCCCCTCTACCTAGTTGTACCATAAATGAATAACCCCTACCAATGTGCCTTCCTAGCTAACGTCATCATGTTTAATGACTGTAGGATAGTTGAAGAATGGCGTGACTCATATGACTCTGATTGGGAAGAGGAAATCATACGGGTGCCTATTCTAGATGAAAATCAGTTAGCTCCAGAGGGCGCAGTTCGGAGGAGAACCATACGGTTTCAGAGGCAACAAGTGTAGAGCAAGCCACAAAAGAACCTTTAGTTCTTCCTCCCACTTCATCCCCTTCAAACTCTAATGTCAAAGAAGAGTTTGAGCTTTCAAACTTCATGTTTGAAGATGAGGGGAACCATGGTGAGAAAATTATAGATCCGAAGGACACCATGGAGGAGGTCGAACACACGTAGCAGAAAATGAGGAGGCATATTATCTGTCTAACTTGGAGGATTGTCTTGATGGAGAGGATCCTAAGGAGATCACATCATTTTCTCCTCCATCATCCACCTTCCAAGCACATGATTCTACTGCCACGAGAGGAGAACATCCAAGGACAATAGCCTACATCTCACAACAACCCTCTGAACCAAGGTTAGAGGATCTTAATCTTCCATGTTCTTCTTGTTATCCATATTTCTCCCCTATGCCAAATATTGATCGACCACGATCCCACATAAGAGGAAAAAAAGTCAAAAGGTTAACATAAAAGGCTTCAAAATTGGCTAAGTATAAAGGGAAAGAGGACTATCGGGGAAAAGGTTGGTTCTTCGCCCCTTGTTATCTCAAAAGGGGTAAAAGTTACAAAATGGCTCACAACTCCACCCAAGGAAAAACTCAAAGCATTTGGTCCCGAGTCAAAGCCAAAGCAGGAATTGGAAGAAAGGGGTGAAAGATAAATTATGGACCCATAGGCCCAATTTTTGTTCCATTTTGGCTGCCACATGTCCCATATCAAAAGGGGACCCATTTTTCAAGTTGTTTTCCCACCCTCCTGTACGGACCTGATACAAATTTTGAAGGGGAATATATTTCGACTTAGGGCTTGAAATATTGCAAATTTGATACCGTTGGAAAGATCTCGGCCTCACCCATGCCATGGGGTCTGAAACTTTAATTTTGAGGAGGTTAGGTAAAGAGAAATGGAGGAAACGTCTTTGGGCTTTTAATGCAGATCTTCTTGCCTCAACAACTAGATCAAATTTGATCTGTTTCACCGTTTCCTCTTCCTTCAAGGTGCCAAACTAAGGATTGATGTAGTAAATATGGATTTAGGAGAGATTTCATCAGAGGCATTAACAACGGTGGTTGAGTTTCAACCTGCTTTTCCCACTTCTCTCTCTCTCTCTCTCTTCTTTCAAATTGAATCTATAAATGGGGGCATGATTCATTGTAAAGGGTTGGACATTCTTTGTTTTGCAGGCTCCCTTCTCCTTTTAGCAAAGGGATTTGTGGGGTTCAAGCCTTCCATCAAAAATGCATTACGTTTTTGCCTCTTGGCTACTTTGTAATGGATCAGTAACAATCTACGGAGAAATAAAACACACCTATGATTGATTTTAGATACTTTCTTGTCTCTTTTTCTTTCATTTGGTCTCCCATTATATATTTGGCTATCTGTGCTTGTTTATTATATGCATTTTGTTGGTTTGTGTCTATTAGAAAATAAGTGTTCATCATTCCTTTGGTGCATCACCTCGTAGTTTAGCTTTGTTTTAATTTCTGTATTCCTTCTATCCCTGTCTCCTTGGTAAAGTTTAGATTAGGATTAAGAACATATCCTCTGCAAGTTTCTACGTATGCACCTAAATAGAGGAATAAGGAACCAACCTTTAATCTGAGAGCTTTCCCATTTTGTAAGGTCCCACACCTTGGGGAAAGTTCAATGTTACACAATCACGCCAAATGACTCTGCCTTAGAAAATTAGACCTATAGAACTCATTTGGGGGTGCTTTGATTTCACGTTAATAGTTTTGTCATGCCAGGTGGGACTAAGAAGTATCCATCTTATTACAATAGGGATTGATGTACACTTGTTATGATTTTGGCTTTTAAGAAGCCTTAAAATTATACATCTGGCGACTCCAAAAGAAATAAATCTACTAGTTTCAGCAGCCCAAGCTTGGGAGATTCATGAGAAAACCCGGTCTAGAGTAAGGAAAGAAGGTATATTTGAATACTTGCATCTATCCCTAGGCAGAGAAAGGAGAGGAAGAAGAATTCAGAGGTCTCCATCTCCACCAAGCAGAACCTTGTCAACACCTCCACCTACAAGGCCTTTCTTTCAATCTGCAAGGATTCTTAGGCCAATCAGAATGGCACAACCAAATCCATATGTCAACTTCACCAGCAGTAGTCCACTCACCTTGATTACACAAAACCTAGTTCCGATTGCAACATTAAAGAGCATCCCACATTTCACTGGGGAAAATCAAACTTCTCTTGGTGACCATGTCCAAGATATTGCAAATGTTTATATAATCCATGAGATCCATGAGATGGACATTACAGTCAAGTTGTCACCTCTTCATTCAAAGGGAAAGCTTCATAATGGTTCAGAGTCTTGAAGCAGGCTCTATCCAGAACTAGAACCAGCTAGTGCATGACCCTTCACAATCAGTTTGGGGAAAAAGGTGATAACTTGTCTTTGTTGGAGCAACTAACAACAATCAAGAGAGCCCCAAATGAGTAGCTGACAGACTTCAACCTCATATTCTAGCAAACCTGGGATAGGATTCCAACAATAGTAAATCCCACTAATGAAGGTGCCTTCTTATACTTTCTTAGGGATTTAAATTATGATATTTCTCTGATGATTTAGTCAATGGGGGCACTACATTACTTGCAGCCTATAGCCTCTCCATAGGGGCTGAGAACCATTTGATTCAAGCTATAAAAATCACTCCTAGGCCATCTATGCCTCTGTACCCTAAGTTAGGAATCCCAAATACTAGCCAAGTGCCTACATTAGCTCCTATACCCACCCCTAGGAGTCAAAGCTCAGCTAAAGCTTCCACTTCATCATCTAATACCTCTAAAGAGTTTTAGGAAGCGGTGATGAAGCAACTTCAGAACTTTGGGAATGAGCTAGTGACCATCAAAAGATAACAAGCTCAAAGTTCCAGGCCATACCAGCCCTAGGCTCAATATCAAGCTAGACCCCAATATCAGCAGAATAGGCCACCACCTTAGATCATAAACCAGAGCCATAACCAAGGAAAACCCCAAGCTGCTAGACCTTTCAAGCCATATGATCCTAACACAACTTCAACGTCAAGAGCATTGGTCCCAACATAGAACAATATGGCACATGAATATGATTGGTGTTTTCCATGTAGTCAGCCACACAACCAATCAACATGCTTTAATGGTGCTCTAAATCAGGCCTTGATGGTGCAAACCAATATGGTGCCACAAGAACCTGGCCAAGAGGAAGATCAACAACAAGGAGCCCCCAAATGAGACTATGCTTGTCAAATGGCAGGCCGAAGACTTCTGTGGGATGAATCAGTTCCCTTCTCAAAGTGTAGCTGCCAATACACGGTCCAAAAAGAGAAGTATTGGAGAGGGTCGGCCACTAAATTCAGGTGACCCTCAATCTTCCATCACTCCACAAGGTCCTGGTGTTCCAAGTGTAACTCCAAACATACAGAACCAATCCAAGCCACCTCCCAAACCTAGTCAAGCACTGGTTGTAACAACCCATGTGCAAGAAAGAAATGTGTCTGGGAAGGGGCAACAAAAGGACAACACATTCAATATTATTGAGCAGATGAAAAGGACAAGTGTGAACATTTCACTATGGGAGTCACTAGCCATTCTAGGGTAGAGGGATCTATTACAGACTGCCATGCAAAATTGGTCAAGTTCAAATCACCCCCTAACCAGCAAGAGAAAGTGCTTGTCAACGTGGTTCACCAGGAGAAAACATGGAGAACAAGGTAAAAACCTAAGACCTCCTCCCTTCTATGTCTCATTGATTATTGGAGACAAATTAGTGCATAATTGTATGATTGATTTTGGGGCCAATAGTTCTGTGATGCCCAAACAAATAGCTGATTAGTTGGGTCTCCAATATGAGGTCATCTCTAGAGGAGTAGTCTAATTAGATGGGACAACAATGACTACTGTGGGAATCATCAAGGATATGAATCTAACTCTTGCCCTAATGTGACTATTTTGTAAAACGTGTCAATCATAGACTTGCCACCACATTTTGCTTTGTCTCATCCAGAGACTTCACTACCAAAATTGGAGGCTACCTATCTACTGATTGGTCACATATGCTCTTTAGGACAAGGTATGGGGTGAAGGCCACAATCAGATCTAAACCTATTATTGATTATCATATTGAATCCTATGTGCCTAGCCCAATCAATGCCAACTGCTCATCTTTTGATCAAGAAGACCTCCTAAACACTAATGAAACAGATACCAAGGTGGGATGTATCCCAGACTTGACCCTAGATGAGTGGGCCAACAAAAACATGCTTTTGACCCCTATAAGGAGATGGAGGAATCTGAACTAGGTGTCTACTGCCTACATGAAGAGAATCAACCTCTTCCTAACCTAATCAAGCCAGAATACAAGGATGACAATGAGGTATGGAAATTGTTCTTTGATGGCTCAAGGAGTAGACAAGGAGCTAGAGGAGGAGCCATGATTGTGTCCCCCAGAGGTATGAGATATTATTCAGCCTTCGATTCTAGTTCACTTGCTCAAATAACACCGCTGTTTCTAAGCTTGCACAAATGATCTCTCTCTTTCGTAGATACAATGGAAACACCTCAGGTCTGTGGGTATACCTATTTCGAGGTGAGTCTCTCGGTATCAAGGCCGTTCCTTATTGGTGTATCCTAAACTACTTTTTTGGGAGTTTGAGAGTAAAAGATGACTGTAAAATGATTAAAACTAAGGTGATACACCAAATTTGTATGAGGGATTTGACTGAGTATATGCACAACTGATTTGTGAAGGATTCTTGATGCACAAACCAATAGTTTTTCTAGAATATCTAAGGGCAAAACACTTGATTATACTGAGGGAGAATCACAATAGTACTAATAAGTTAACATGCACATTAAAATTAAGCAGAAAGGACTGAATTTGCAGCAGGGTAAGGTGGTTGATCAGGAATTTGCATTCACAAGATTAATATAACATACACAAGACTACAAAATAACTTGGAAAGGCAAAAAATACTTCACACTCAGAGGAAAAACTAGAAAAATTTGCTTCAGTACTCATATATCCAAAAGTCCTCCAAAAGAATCCCCTTGTGCTTTGCAAAGGCACACAATATATAGCAAAATAAATTTTCCCACCCTTCCTAAAAATAGACTAAGGCTTGTACTCACCCATGCATCCTAATTTTATCCTTTATTTAATAATAAATAAAGGGATAAAATAATACAAACTAGTGCAAGAGGCATTAATAGCCTTTGATTACATCTCAGTCAACTGAAGTTGACTGTTCTATTTTTAATAAAGCTGGGTGAATAATTTTGCCAAAAATAAAATTGCTTGCTAGGCAAGTCTCTCTCCATGACATGCAACTTTGTCTCTTCTCTTTCTGTCTTCTTGTGAAGCATGCAAAAATACAACTCCTCTGCTGTGAGTAAATAAATCAAAATATTTGCAATATTTGCAAAGAAAACACTTAATGTGGGGCCACCTGCCATGTGTACATATTCTGATGCTGACATCTCCTTTGGCTCCAAAAGGTCACAATAGTGACATACTGCCAATTACCTCCTTGAAGTGGGGACCACCTCCATTATACTTGGTTTGGCCACCTTGTGGACTTAGCAAATACAAAGGTCGACCATTTTGTTTGACCACCTTGTGAACTTTATGCATGCCATACTATAGTCTGCCACCTTTGTTATATACATGTATTGTATAACTTTTGGCCTTTGTAATTTGGATAATACTTGGTGAATAAGGTTTAAACCTACCTTTTGAGTGATCATTATTGGTATGATTTGGTTAGCTTTGTTTGTTTTGGATGGACTATAGTTTAGACTTTGAAAGTCATGGCAATGATTATTTGTTTGGTGACATGGGATGGCCCTTCTCCACGGTGACTCACCCCTCATGCATTTTTGGTGGCATTTGTAACTCGAGTTGAGTTTGTTTTTGATATCCGGTGTGATCTTGGGTAGTTGATTTCTGTACCTTTTGTATTCGATGTCATTGATCCTTGACTGTGATTAGGGTTTTAAATCGGCAATTAATGTAGTCGGTGGAAATCTGATCATGGTGATTTGATTCAAATTTTGAGGATGATCCTCCACATTTGATATTTTTCATTGATTTGTGATAGTTGATTATCGAACTGTGGTTGAGTTGGAACTTAGCCCATACTTGGGATTGGGCGGTAAAAGGAAGCTTGGGTCTAAACATCATTTCATTTGGATTTTGGTATGTGGGTGAAGCCATTTCGAGCTTCAAAATTTTTTTTTATGCCATTGTTGTTCTTCTAGAGCTCGGCTCTGATATTCTTTTTTTTATGCCTTCATGGTCATTATGAAGCTCTGTTTCTTTCTGTTTTCAGGTCCGTGTGAGTTGTTGGCCATTATTGATGATTGTTGTTCATTTTTTTCGTACTGTTGACTCTTTTTGAATGTATAATTCTCGAGCTTCCATGACATTTACATTCTTGTGTTTCCTTTGTTGGTCTTGATTTTGGAAACTCTCAGAGTTTATGGACCCATCTTGATTATTTCAAGCTCTGTATACTCTAAAAACTTTGGTTTCTTAATCATCCATTCATCCATTGTTTGATAGTCTCAATTCTCTATTTTCTTTTTCTTTTGTTTATCGTTCTTCTCAATGCTCTATGATCTTTTGACCACTATAATTCATTCTCTTGAGCTGGTTTCAGTTGACTTCATTAATTTTGAGCTATGGTTTTGCTTTTTAAACTTTGAGCCATATGTTTGGGCATTTTTTTGTCATGATTATTGAACCTTGAACTCATTTGATGTAATAAGGTAAGTGACTTTGAATATTTATTTGAATTTCGATCTATCTCGGTTCTGAATTTTTGGCTTTAATTGGCACTAATACCTCAAAACCTTAAAATTTCTTTTTATTTTTCATATATGTTCTGATTCCAAGTTGGAAATAGTTTTAGTGCTATTCAATTATGAAGCCATCTTAAGGAAGGTGAGTGTATTCTCAAGCTTTTGTTCAGCCATAATATGGATCTCAAGCTCTATTTCATGCAAACTAAGTAATTGACTTATCATTACCGTCATTTTCTCTTGAGCTTGATTCTTGATTATGAAAAATAGGCTCAAATTTGTCATTTTTTGAGATGTGGTTTTGATTCTTCATGCTTTATGCGTGTCTATGATTTGGGCATTTTAGGAGCTTGGTATAATTGAGCCTTTTGATCTTAAAACTCCAAAATTCAGACATTTTATTACATTCTTTTATTGATTTTGAAGATGAAGCTTTGCTACTCATAATGTTTACTTGAATCCTTGATACTTATAGCTTTTTTGTTATCTTAAATACAATTCATTTTTGAACTTAGAATAGATGAAATTTGTAAGATTATCTTGGAATTTCAATTCTCTTCAACTGTTTAAGTTATAAAGAATTCTTTTCTACCTATTATATTTTTTCTACATTATATTTCCTTTCATTACAACTCTTATATGTATGCTCCTTTTAATCACATGAAATGTTGATTTTATAAGTAAAGATGAGTAAAAAAATTTTCTTTAAATCTTTTCTTTAATGCATTTTCATAAATAATAGTTATATGTTCATATCCGTAAATTTTTAAAAAGTAACACTTTTCATGCTGAAATTTATAAGATTGAAACTTGAAACATGTTAGTTGTTTATCTTGATCATGTGATGCTTTTCTGCTTTCTGTATCACTTATTTGATTTGCATAGTTCTTTTAAAGCATGTAGTAATTGAAACAACATGATGAAAAGTTGTAAATGTCCATTTTACATGGTGAAGCCCTATCAAAATTTTCCCAGAATCTTCTCTCTCATCCTGTTTCAGCTGTAATCCTTTTTACTTTTAGCTTCAGCTTCTTGAAATCTGATTCTCCCTCTTCTTTGCAAACTGAAAAATGTACTTCTATCTTCCATTCTCTCTTCTGAGCTCTAACTTCTTCCATTTGTAGAATGTTTTTGAACTTTGAGTTGCACTCTTCCTTCTTCTTAGCATGTACTTATGACTTATTTATTTCTCTCTTTGGCTGCAACCTATACCTACACACTTAGGAAAATAGTTAGGAAATATTTAGGCTTTTTGGCCTCTCTTATGTCCATGTTTTCTTCTTTCTTTTCACTTTCTTCTTTTTGAGTGAATAAAGCATGCATGCAGTTTGTCCTTCAAGTAGAATACATCTCCTGCTTAGGGGAAGATTCATATGCATGAAGTAGGATAGTGTAGGAATATGGATTAACCCTGAGCTCTTTATTGATGATTTCCTTATTTTTTTTTTTCGGTACCATGCCTTGAGGATGAAAGGAGCTAGCAAAGATGAGATGCTTCTAACAACAAAGAATATACAAGGCAATGATGGGTTCACTCTCATACTCCTTTGCTTTCTCTTTCATGCATGTGTATCTTTCTTTTCAGTAGTTGTATTTTACTTTTCAGTTACATCCCATGGCTTGTGTGGGAAACATTTGACTCTCCTTGTGAATAAAGCATTGAATTCTATAAATGAGTTGTATATCTCTTTCTACATTTCTACTTTCTGTATGGATTGTATAATGAACTAAACAACTCAGTAACATAATTGAATGTCTTAATCATGAAGGAAAGAACATTGAATAGAACTTGTAACATTCAGTAATGAACTCGATTTTCTATGTGATCTACACTTATGTTTGTTGTTCCAAAACTTTACACTTCACCTACTCTACGTAATTGGATGTCCTCATCAAGACAACACAACTGTCCTTCGGGGCTTGTGTTCTTTTGTTGAGGATGGTCATGAAATTACAGACTATGTGATCTGTATTACATTTTGTAACAACACACATAGTTGCAGATTTCATGTAATCTTTTAAATAAATCAGCAATAATGACATAATATGATGTGATCTCCCTAGCTTAGGTATACTTCACCAATGCTATCCATCATAACAAAGTTTTGAGTTGCCCATTTTTGCACAAGTGTAAAAATTGTCAACATTTCTTGGTGATCCTACGGGAAAGCTGCCTGCTAGCTTATATACCAGTGCCTTGCTCTTGTCCATTGGGCATGGAGTCCAAACATGTAACAACAATTTTCCTTTTCCGAAAGTCCAACCTTTCCAAAACAAAACTAAAGCTGGGAAAGGATCTGGTAAACTAGATCACATGCACGAATGCACTTATTGAATTGAAAAATGATGCAATGTGTAGAAACTACACTTATTGAAGGGAAATCCTACTCTAACAATCACTGTAAGATTTTCAATAACAATGTTTGAGAAACATACCATTCACAGGAATGGGAAGTTCCTCTCCATTCAACTTCAAAGCTGAAAAGCATTGTGTTCCTTACAAGCTGAAATCATGTAAGGACCACTCCAGAGTGTATCAAACTTTGAGTGTCTTCCTTGGCTTTGCACGATCAACATCCCACTTTAACACAATATCTCCTTCATTGAAGACTCTGAATTTGGATTTCTTGTCAAAATTCTTCTTGATTTGTTTTTGATTCTTTTCCATATTTAAATGAGCTTGATCTCTTAGCTCTTGTAATTCCATTAACTCTACATAACGAACCTACAATGGTTCATTCTCAAGTAGCTCCATTTGATGCAACAAATCTAATGTGGTAACTCAACTGAAATAGGCATTCTTGCTTCTTTTCCATACACAAGTTTGTATGGTGAATTGCCAACTGATCTTTTAGGAGTCACTCTATCAGCCCAAAGTGTGGAATTCAACATCAGATGCCAAGCTCTTTGATTATCCTTGAGTGTTCTTCTGATGATTCTTAACAGATTCTTGTTAGTACTTTCAGCTAAGCCATTACCTTGTGGGTAATAATTAGATGAAGAACTTAGATATATTCCATGGTTGATAGCCCAATCTATGTTATCTTTGCACCAAGGAATGCTAAAGCATTATCTGATATGATAGTTGCTGGAACACCAAATCTGTAAACTATTCCTTCATAAAAGGATAGTATCGAAGCTTCATTAGCATCTTTCAAGGCTATTGCTTTAGTCCATCATGTAAAATAATCTGTAGTAGTTAAGATCCACTTATGTCCTTGTGACGAAGGTGGGTTTATCATGCCAATAAAATCAAGACCCCACTACATAAAAGGTGATCAAGCTGAAATAGGTCAGCAAAGGCAACGAAGCAAGATGTTCTTTTCCAACAAAGAAAGCACATTTCTTACACTTTCTAATCCATTCAAAATAGTCTTTGAATATGCTAGGCCAATAGTAACCTGCTTTCATAATTTTTAAGGTTATAGTATGTGCTGAGAAGTGACCTCCTAGTCCTTCATGGAATTCTGATAATATTTTCTGAATTTTATCATAATCAACACATCACAACAAGATCCCATTTATATCCCTTTTGAACAACACACCATCAATGAAAAGATAAGGAATAGCTTGTAATCTGAAATATCTTCGTTTATTCTTATCCATACCTTCCGGATAGGTGTCATGCTATAAGTAGTTAACCAAATCAGTCATCCACCTTGATTCTTGGATCTCTCGAGCAAGTTCAGGTTGTTGATTTTCTGGTTGGACCATGATATTTGATTGCTGATACGTAATTTCAGCATGTTGTTTTGAATCTTCGGGTTCCATAGCTTGTTGTTTTTCCATATCAGCAATTAGATGTTCACATAAACCTTTACCTCGAACTATCTTAGCAACCCGGATATCAACATCATATTCCATAACCTTCATTATCCAACCTGCTCTTTTCTCATTCAATTCTTTATTTAAAAGGAAAGCTTTCACACTTGGATGAGAAACAAGAACATGAATTTTATTGTTTGAAAGCATGTACTTAAAATTCTTTAGTCCTCTGACTACTTGAAAGTACTTGTTTTTCAAGAAATGTGTACCTTGTTTCATAATCATGCAAACTCTATCCAAAGAAAGCAATTGGCTGCTCAATATTCTCATCATTAACCTAAGTCAAAATAGCTGAGATTGTTTCAACTCCTACAAGTGCATACATTGTAAAATCTTTATCAAAATTTGGATTTGCAAGAGTAGGAGCCTGAGAGATAGCTGATTTTATTGCTTCAAAACCTTCTCTTCCTTCACTGGTCCAAGAGAAAGTTTTCTCTTTCTTTAACATAGTTGTTAAGTGGTTTAACCAATGCTACAAAATTTGGAACAAATCTTCTAACAAAGTTGATTTTTCCAAGAAAACTTTGTAATGCCTTCTTATGATGAGGAATGATAGCTGTGATATAGCTTCGATTCTAAAAGGATCAATTGCTAAACCTTTCTTAGAAACAATATGACCAAGTAATTTACCTTGATGTACTAAAAATATAGACTTCTTGGGATTCAAAGATATTCCAAATTACCGCCGCATAACTGAAAAGTCTACTTTAAATGCATTAGATGTTCTTCTAGATCTTTTGAAAATATAGTAACATCATCTAAATAAACAAGATGCATTTATTTAATAAGCTCAAAAATCCATGTCCATTGCACGTTGAAATGTTGCACCGGCATTTGAAAGACCAAAAGGCATTCTTTTGTAAGCATAAGTACCCCACTTGGTGGTAAAAGTTGTTTTGTATCTATCTTCTTCTCGACTAAAATCTGATTATAGCCATTATAACCATCTAGAAGAGATAGTCTATCTGAACCTGAGACTGTTCTCAAAATATGATCCATATTCGGAGTGGGTAATGATCTTTTAATGAAGCTTTATTAAGATCTCTGAAATCTACACATAGTCTGATTTCACCATTCTTCTTCCTAACAGGAACAAGATTGGCTACCCAACTTGAATGCTTAACTGGAAAGATAATACCTGATTCAATCAATTTAGATAATTCTTTCCTCATCAGAGGTTCTATTTTTGGATTTACAGCCTTTTTTTCTCTTACAGGCTTAGCATTTGGATGTAACTCGATTGTATGTTGTGCTAGACTAGGATCAAATCCTTTCAGATCTTGGTATTTCCAAGCAAAAACATCCTTAAACTCTTTGCAAAGATTAATAAATGACTGCTTTTCAGATTAAGGAACATACCTTTCCAAGAAGTAAATTTTTCCCTTCATCAATTGAAATCTCTTCATAATTATCAACATGCGTTGACAGCTTAGTTTTATCTTTTCTTAACTGATCATCAGTATTAAAGATGTCTTCCAAAGTGACAAGACCTCAAGGTAATTTATTTGTCTTTAATTGAACAATCTGATCACCATATAAATGTTGTAACTTATCTTGATTTACTACAAAATTTAGCTTCTTGCTACAAAAACCTATAGATTTGATCATCACTTTCAAAAACTTGCCAATTTGATTCATTATCAGGTATAGAAGGCCTAACAATTAGCTTAATATGAGGCTGAATTTTGTTGTTTTCCATCTGTTCCAGCACTTCAAAACTAGCACCAACTACTGCAAGTCTATCTGCATGCTTGTTTTCAGCTCTAGGAATAGACTGAATATTAATAGCATTCGAAATCTTCCATTAAGTCTGAAACTCTATGTCTGTAAGACTTCATTAGTGGATTCTTACAAACATTGAAGTTTTTTACTTGATTGATAACCAACTCAGAATCACCAAAGATTTGTAATGTGTTGATACCTTTCTTTCTAGCCCAAAGTAAGCCATGAATTAATGCTTCGTATTCAGCTACATTACAAGTGCATGTAAATTGGAGACTCAAAGCTGAGAAATACCTTTCATTTTTTGGGGAAGTGAGCATCAAACCTGCTCCCTGTCCTTTCTTGTTCTTAGCTCCATCAAAATGAAGCTTCCAAATCCCTTCTGCTGAATTTTTATTTTTTAGACAACAAGGGAAGTGGTGTATTTTCTTCATGCATATAATACACACCAAAAAATATGTTCTTCAACTTCTTTAAAAGGATCATGAGCATGTTCTTCAACTATCTTTTCATCCATAAACATGTTAGAAACACCATCTAATGCTGAAACCTGAGCTACATCATCAAAATCAGATTGCTCTAAAGCTGAGTAATTAGCTACTGCATTTGGAGAATGAGGCTCAATATGGAATCTAGCCAATGGTTCTGAATTGATAGTAACCTTAGTTCCATAACGTGTAGTAAAAAATAAGAAGACCAATCAAGAGAGATAACCTCCTATTTTCACTGTGAAATCTCTAGATAAGCACAAGGCAAAGTATGGAGGTAGATCCACAACAGTAACATCTTGCAGAATAGAAACATTTGGGCAAGCATGTAACGTTACCTCTAAATTTTTTATTATACCAACCGTATTAGTTGTAGTTCCATCAAGTTGTAAGACACTCCTTTCTGTAGGCTCATACTGCAAGCCTAATTTTTCTGCAATCACTTTTGGCATAACTGTGCTACTTGCACCACTATCCACCATGCAATTATGAACTAAATGTTCTCCAATAATCAGTGATAAATAAAATGGTGGTGGTTTCTTGATGTCATGAGCATTCAAACTTTCTAACCATCCACTTAACTTCTTTAATATGGTCTTGCTCAAACGTTCCAAGGACCATGTCTATTTTCTGAACTTCCTTCTCTATTTATTTGAAGAAATCTGCAACTTAGCTAGTTCATGAGAAAGTAAATCTTGTTGTCTAGAATACTTAGAGCATCCCACATTGAGATGTTAACATTATGCTTTTTCATTACATCAACAATGTTAAAAGAAGCAATTGTCTTAGAGATAAAATCAACTATTTTAGAGTAGGCCTTAGAAAAACTGATTCTACTTCAGCTACCTTGATATCTGAGGTATAAATAGTCTTCTTGGATCAGGTTGTAGTTGTTTTTGATGACTTTTATCAACTGGGACACTTGCTGATTTTTGAGGAACAACAGGTTGTCATTAGTGACTTTGGAGTAGATGTTGTCTTTCATCATGATGAGGATGAGGGTGATAGGCCTATTTTGTTGCTTTTGATTTTCAGCAGCCCTCCCTTGAGCCCTAGTAGTGACTACAATGAAATCCTCCTCATTAAAACTGACTAAATTCTATTCAGGTGCTTTTTGAACATGAGTTTCTTGCTGCCCACCCTCCATTTGAGGCATAAACAATGTTTTAGATTGAGGTTGTGCAACAAGATTCAGATTCATAAAAAGCATTTGGGCAAGTTGTAGAAATGAGGTTGATTGCAAGGTTGACACCACTCTTTTGTAGCCATATTAACTAGGAACTAAAGCATTAGAGAACTAGGAGCCTTTGGGTCAAACTACCTTTGCTGGTAAGGCTACCTATAATTTTGATTCTTGTTGATAGGGCTACCTGTTTTGTTGATTCTGTTGGTAGGGCTGATAAGGAGCCTGGTAGGGTCTACTAGGTAATGCAATTTTGTTCTCAATCAAAGTCAATTTATTTCCCATAGTCTACAAAGCTTTGAATACATCATCTGATGGAGCTACAATAGTGGGCTCTATGATTGTAATAGGCTGAGGAATAGGTGCTAAATCTACCAAAAAGGCATTGATGGCCTTGGCACCAATTTTCCATCTTGAATAAGGCTATTTTCAGCTTGGATAGCAATATCATAAGCTGTTGGGAGTGTCTCTCCACCCATTGACTGAATCATAGTTGAGATATCACTGTTTAATGCTCTAAGATAATAAAGGAAAGCATGATCAGCTTGAGGCTTGACACTTGCTGAATTCTCTCCCAAGTTCTGGAAAATGGATATTGAAACTAGACATAAATTCATTTGGGAGCTCTTTTAATAGTAGATAATTGTTCAATGAGAGACAAATGATCTGAATTATCCTGAACTGTTTCAACAATTTTTCACCTAAGTCATCCCAAGTTCTTATGCTTCCAATTTCTAGGTTTCTATACCATTACAAGGCTTGCCCTTTAAAAGATGCAGCTAAAAGTCTTAGAGCCACGTCTTCATGAGTGATATTATGGACTACACATAGGGCTACAACATCTTTGATATGTTCAGCTGGTGTAACCTGATTTTCACCCGTGAATGATGGCAAAATTTTCATGGCAGCATTGGGAATATCATGATAAACTAGAATTACTAATGGGCTGCCATTAGTAAAGGTCACAAAATTCCTAGGTGGTTGATAGCCATTTGAAAAAATGGGATATTAATAGAAAATTGATACGTGGTGAAGGAATATTAGGAGGAGGGTTACCAAAACCAGGTCTATTATAAGGTAAAGTATTACCAACTCTTCTCCTTCTAGCAGAATTCAAAGGTAAAGAAACAAAATCTCGGAAGGAATTCCTCTTACCGATGATCTTGTAGTCACTTTAGGCATGGAACATGCTGCAATACTAGTCTGAAATCAGCTTTACGGAGTCACCAAAAGATCATAAAATCTTTAGAATAAATTAGCTGCAGTTTTCTCCCAAAGTGACTTTTAATTTGTTATAAATCTATTGTAGATCTGTTGTAGGTCTGAAACTCACATGCAGATCTGATTCATGTCCCACCGGGCATGCCAAAACTATTTATCTCTCAAAAGTGCACCCTATAGAGAGATGGCTGTAGGTTTTCTAAGCTTGCACAAATGATCTCTCTCTTTTGTAGATACAATGGAAACACCTCAGGTCTGTGGGTATACCTATTTTGAGGTGAGTCTCTGGTATCAAGGCCGGTTCCTTATTGGTGTATCCTAAACTACTTTCTGGGAGTTTGAGAGTAAAAGATGACTATAAAATGATTAAAACTAAGGTGATACACCAAATTTGTATGAGGGCTTTGACTGAGTATATGCACAACTGATTTGGGAAGGATTCTTGATGCACGAACCAATAGTTTTTCTGTAGAATATCTAAGGGAAAACACTTGATTATACTGAGGGAGAATCACAACAATACTAATAAGTTAACATGCACATTAAAATTAAGCAGAAAGACTAAATTTGCAGCAGGGTAAGGTGGTTGATCAGGGAATTTGCATTCACAAGATTAATATAACATACACAAGACTGCAAAATAACTTGGAAAGGTAGAAAATACTTCACACTCAGAGGGAAAAACTGCAAAATTTTCTTCAGTACTCATATATCCAAAAGTCCTCCAAAAGAATCCTTGTGCTTTGCAAAGGCACACAATATATAGCAAAATAAATTTTCCCACCCTTCCTAAAAATAGACTAAGGCTTGTACTCACCCATGCATCCTAATTTTATCCTTTATTTAATAATAAATAAAGGGATAAAATAATACAAACTAGTACAAGAGGCATTAATAGCCTTTGATTACATCTCAGTCAACTGAAGTTGACTGTTCTATTTTTAATAAAGTGGGTGAATAATTTTTCCAAAAATAAAATTGCTTGCTAGGCAAGTCTCTCTCCATGACATGCAACTTTGTCTCTTCTCTATTTTGTCTTCTTGTGAAGCATGCAAAAATACAACTCTCTACCTATGTGAGTAAATAAATCAAAATATTTGCAATATTTGCAAAACAAACACCCAATGTGGGGCCACCTACCATGTGTACATATTCTTGATGCTGACATCTCTTTTGGCTCCAAAAGGTCACAATAGTGACATACCCAATCAATTACCTCCTTGAAGTGGGGACCACCTCCATTATACTTGGTTTGGCCACCTTGTGGACTTAGCAAATACAAAGGTCACCATTTTGTTTGACCACCTTTTTGAACTTTTTGGTATGTAGCCATACTATAGTATTCACACCTTTGATTTTTTATATACATGTATTGTATATATATACTTTCGGCTTTGCAATTTGGATAATACTTGGTAAATAAGGTTTAAACTACCTTTTGAGTGATCATTATTGGTATGATTTGGTTAGCTTTGTTTGTTTTGGATGGACTATAGTTTAGACTTTGAAAGTCATGGCAATGATTATTTGTTTGGTGATGTGGGCCCCTTCCCATGGTGACTCACCCTCTCATGCATTTTGGGGCTATTTTTAGACTTGACTTAACTCAGTGAGTTTTGTTTGATTTATCATGGTGATGATCTTGGTGGGTCTTTCTTGATTTATATCCTTTTTATTCGATTCATTGATCCTTGATCTCGATTAGTGATTAGGTTTTGAATCGCATTAATGTTATTGGTCGTGGGAATTTGAATCATGGTTATTTGATTCAAATTTTGATTCTTTGAGGATCATCTTGGCCATTTGATCTTTGTCATTGATTTGATGATGTCCATCGATTGATTATCGAACCATGGTTGAGTTAGGAACTTAACTCATACTTGGGATTGGGTAGTAAAAAAACTTGAAGCTTGATTTTGTCATTTCATTTGGATTTTTTGATATGGGTGAAGCCCTGACAAAATTTTTTTTTGCCATTGTTGATTTTTCTTTTTTTTGAGGTCTTTTTTCGATAATTTTCGATATTTCAGATTTCAGCTTTGGTCATGGTCTATTTTTTCTTTTCTATTTTCAGGTTTCATGTGAGTTTTTGGTTCTTTTGATGACTTTGGAGCTCAAGACTTCTATAAGCTTTGATTCCTTCAAGGCTCGTGACATTTACATTCTCAATGTTTCCTTTGTTGGTTTTTTTTGGAAACTCTTGCAGATTTGTGACCACCATCTTGATTATTTTGAGCTCTGTATACTTTTTTCTCTAGTTTCTTTCTCATTTACTTGTTTTTGAAGTTTTGAAGCTCTTCTAAATTTTCTTTGTTCTTTTTGAGATTTCTCTGATTTTTTTGGAATTTTATAGTCATTCTCTTGGTTTGTGAAGCTTGGTTCACGTGATTTGTGAATACATTCATTTTGTTTTGATTTTTTTTTAACTTGAAGGATTCAATTTGGTCTTGATTGACTTTTCAAGTTTTTCTTAACTCGAACTCAATGTAATAAGTGGTTGGAGTGACTTTGAATTTAGGTTTTTGATCCGATTTCTATTGGTTTGGCTTTATTGGCACTAATACCTCAAAACCTTGTGTTTCTTCTTTCATTTTTCATTGTTTGAATTTCTAGTATTCCGAACTTGGATGATTTCAAGTTGAGTGATTTTTTTCAAGCTCTCTTTTTAGGAAGGAATGAGTGTATTTCAAGCTTTGAGTTTTTCTCAAGCTTTTCCCATAATATGGATCTCAAGCTCTATTTCATGCAAACTAAGTAATTGTTTATCATACCGCCATTCTTCTCTGTTTTGAGCTTGATTATGAGGAAAATGAGTAGGCTTTTTTTTCATTTTTTTGAGTTGTGGTTTTTTTATTCTGTCTCATTGAGCCATATGTTTGGGAATTTTAGGAGCCTATATAACTATGTGATTTTGGTTTTATTTATAAAATCCAAAACTTCAACTTTTATTACATTCTTTAATTCTGAAGATGATGCCTGTAACATACTCATAATGTTTACTTTATCTTTGATACTTATATTTTGATGAATGTTCTATTTTTTTATTTTCTCTAATATCCAAAGATTTTTCGAAAAGTACTTTTTCTTGAATTCCAGGTATTATTCATTTTAGTATTTGTCTTTATTATCTTTGTAAATTCTTTGAAATTTGAAATTGTCTTTATTCGAATACTTAAAGTATTGACCGTGATGAGCTTCATAATTTTTCCTTGGCCTCTGAAGCTCTAATATTGTCATTGTTATATTTCTATATATTTCCCGTATGAGTTTCCATATAATTTTTTTCTTATCGAATGTGAATACATACCTTTCTGTATTAGTTTCTTTTATGTTGAATCATTCAAGCTCATTCTTTCAATCAATCTTTGTTGAAATGAATACTTTTTTCAAATGATCATTCATGTACTTTGTTTTTTTTAGCTTACTTCAATTTTTAATTATGTTTTTTACTTTTAATTTAATGCATCATGAGATAGATCCTTTTGTTCACCTAATAATGGCTTCATTGATTCATGTTGTAGATGAGTACTACCTTGCTTGAATGAATGTACTTCATTGACATTTTGAATATATATTTATTGCTTTCATATTTTGCTTTATTTTGAAAACTCGCAACTTAGAATAGCTGAAATTTGTAAGATTATCTTGAACTTCAATTTCTTCGTAGTTTAAGTTATAAAGAATGCTAAAGTATTCAATTAACTATTTCTTTTATTCACATGTATATGGCCATTTCTTTTGTTTTCATATATACTTGTATTTCTTTCATTAATGCTTCATGTATGCTAAAAAATCTGAAATGTTGATTTTATAAGGTGAAGCCTCAAAAAAATTTTTTTCAGAATCTTTTCTTTAATGCATTTTCAGAAATAGTAGTTATATGTTCTGATCCAGAATATAGAAAGTAACACTTTTCATGCTGAACTGATATAGCAATTGAGAACTGGAAACATGTTAGTTGTTTATCTTGATCATGTGATGCTTTTTTTTCATATCACTTATTTGATTTGCATAGTTCTTTAAAGCATGTAGTAATTGAAACAACATGATGAAAAGTTGTAAATGTCCATTTTACATGGCGAAGCCTGACAAAATTTTCCTAGAATCTTCTCTCTCATCCTGTTTCAGCTTGTAATCCTTTTTTACTTTTAGCTTCATCTTGTGAAATCTGATTCTCCCTCTTCTTTACAAACTAAAAAAGTGTACTTCTATCTTCCATTCTCTCTTCTGAGCTCTAACTTCTTCCATTTGTAGAATGTTTGTTGAACTTTGAGTTGCACTCTTCCTTCTTCTTAGCATGTACTTATGACTTATTTATTTCTCTCTTTGGCTGCAACTCTGTACCTGCACACTTAGGAAAATAGTTAGGAAATATTTAGGCTTTTGGCCTCTCTTATGTCCATGTTTTCTTCTTTCTTTTCACTTTCTTCTTTCTGAGTGAATAAAGCATGCATGCAGTTTTCCTTCAAGTAGAATACATCTCCTACTTAGGGGAAGATTCATATGCACGAAGTAGGATAGTGTAGGAATATGGATTAACCCTGAGCTCTTTATTGATGATTTCCTTTTTTTTCTTTTTAGGTACCATGCCTTGAGGATGAAAGGAGCTGGCAAGGAGATGCTCTGCACAACGAAGAATATACAAGGCAATGATGGGTTCACTCATACTCCTTTTCTTTCTCTTTCATGCATGTGTATCTTTCTTTTCAGTAGCTTGTATTTTACTTTTCAGTTACATCCCACGGCTTGTGTGGGAAACATTTGACTCTCCTTGTGAATAAAGCATTGAATTCTTGTAAATGAGTTGTATATCTCTTTCTGCATTTTACTTTTCTGTATGGATTGTATAATGAACTAAACAACTCAGTAACATAATTGAATGTCTTAATCATGAAGGAAAGAACATTGAATAGAACTTGTAACATTTAGTAATGAACTCTGATTTTTCTGTGATCTGCACTTATGTTTGTTGTTCCAAAACTTTACACTTCACCTACTTTGCAATTGGATGTCCTCATCAAGACAACACAACTATCCTTCGGGGCTTGTGTTCTTTTGCTGAGGATGGTCATGAAATTGCAGACTATGTGATCTATTACATTTTGTAACAACACACATAGTTGCATATTTCATGTAATCTTTTAAATAAATCATGTAATCTTTTAAATAAAATGCTAATCATAATGACATAATTGCCCATCTTTGCACAAGTCTCCCTAACTTAGGTATACTTCACCAATGCTATCCACACTCAAGTTGGCTTGCAAATCTGGTCCCGAAAGGAAGAAAAATGTATAAATCAGTGTGTTGACTTCATGGTTTTGAATAGAGCCTCCTCAAAGACCACTACCAAATCCCTTCAATGGAGTAGATCTTGTAAGTAGTGTCTAGGTCAGAAAGGTTCTCCCTCCTAGATGGATACTCCGAGTACAACTAGATCATGGTGAAAGAAGATGATCAATTCAAAACAGCTTTCACCACCAAATGGGGCACCGATGCATACAAGAAAATGTAATTTGGATTATGTAACATTGGATCCACTTTTCGTAGTGCAATGGATATGGCATTCAAGGGATTGATCAAAAAAATAGTGTTGATCTATCTAGATGACATTATAGTGTTTTCCAAGAATGCAGCAGACCACCTTTTCCATCTAAGGTAGGTGTTCTAACGATGCAGGAGTTTTGGGGCGTCACTGAACCCCAAAAATGCATATTCTTGGCCCATGAAGGCAAGCTTCTAGGCCATATCGTATCAAAGGAAGGATTGGAAATTGATCCAAAATAGTTCAAGCAATAAGAGCATTGCCATTGCCAAGTCACAAGAAGGCTCTTCAAAGCTTCTTGGGAAAAATCAATTTTGTTCGCAGGTTTGTTCCAAACTTTATTTCCCTTATTAAGCCAATAACGTTGATGCTAAAGAAGAGCTTAACATTTAGGTGGATAGTTGAAGGAAAAACAAGTTTTGAGGCCATCAAAGAAGCCATATCACAAGCCCCAACTCTTGTGAACTAATATTTTCCAAAGACTTCATATTGTATGCCTTTGGTGGTAGTGACACAATTTCTACAATCTTGGTGCAACAGAACAAAGAAAGTACAAAACAACCAATTGCTTTCTTCATCCAGAGTTTGGAAGATTATGAGGTAAGGTAATCCTTCATTGAGAGGTAGGTCTTGGCGGTAATCAGAGGATTGAAGAAGTTTAAGCATTTGGTTTCAAACAACAAAATCCAACTATTGGTCTCCCATGCGGAGTTAAAGAATTCCTTCTCAGCAAGGACTTGAATGAGAAGTGTGTAGGATGGATCACTCATGTCATGGAATATGACATTGAGATCAAGGTCACTAAGTTGGTCCATGGGAAGGGGTTATGTGAACAACTAGCCTTAGGTCAACAAGATGAAATAAATAGTGAAAAGGAGGCTATTTTTGTTCTACAAAATGATCAAGAAGAAGGGAGAGATGATGTATACTTGCTCCTTGTTAGACCCAAGACATGGTGCACTTCCTTCAAATAGTCATGTGTCCTTATGGGATGAGTAAAGAAAAAGAAGGCATTTCAAGCTACAGGCCATCCCATATGTTCTTATTGATGGTGTCTTGTTCAAGAGGGACATCAATGGCATTCTACTGAGATGCATTGGAACATATCGAGAGAGAGAGTACTATAAGAATTCCATGTTGAAGCAGCTAGAGGCCATTTTTCTCCAAGAGTGACAACACTCAAAATCATAAAAGTAGGATATTATTGGCCCAGTGTTTAGTGACTGCTACACATGGATCAAAAGGTGCAAGAATTATGCATTCTTTAAAGGCAAGGAAAGGCTAGTAGCACTTCCATTGCACCCAATCTCGATCGACCAAAACTTTCATGCAATGGGGATTGGAATTCATTGGATTCATCAATCCAAACTCAATCCAAGGTCACAAATGGATCCCGACAAATGATAGATTATTTCACCAAATGGAGCGAGGTAATGGCACTCAAGGAAGAAATGAGTCTAGTATCCTAGATTTGTGTGAAGGGATAGTGACCAGATTTGAAGTGCCAACCACCATCATATCGAAAATGCATTAGCATTCCTAGGTTACAAGATCACAAGATGGGTTGTTAAGAATGAGACTTATTTGAGTACTTCATCAAACTATTACCCTCAAGGTAATGGCTATGTTGAGTCCAAAAACAAGAACCTACTAAATATCATCAAAATAACTCATGATGAGAATCAAAGACTTGGCACACAAATCTCAAAACGGCCTTATGGGCTGATAGAATAATGCCCAAGAGATCTACAGATAGCTCTCCATTCAATCATCTATGGGAAAGAGGTAGTGTTTCCTATATCACTTGAGTTGCCAGCATTGGAGCTTGTGAAGTAACTAGAGATGTCTAAATTTGGACCAATGGAGGCCTGGTATGTAGAGCTGATAGAATTAGAAGAAACTAGAGAGAATGATCTCCAAGCAATAGAGAAGAATTAGGCTTCAATCAAGAAATGATTTGATAAGAAGACAAAGGCAAGGACCTTCCAAGAAGGAGACCTGGTTTTGAAATGGGATGCAGATCGAGAAAACCAGAAGGCATTCCAAATTTGACGCCATCTGGAGTGGCCCCTATATGATCACAAGATGTAAAAGTAGCAATGCTTTCCAATTGTCTACATTAGAGGGTGAAGAGTTACAGATTCCAATAAATGGGATCTATCTTAAGCATTGCTACTAAAAGGGGAGTTCTCACCCTATACATATTAGTTTAGTTTTCTCTTTCCTCTAAGTGCTTATGCACATTGTCTTGTTGTAGTGTAGATTTCTTTTCTCCTAAGTGCTTTGCACGCTCTGCATGTTCCATTTGGAGCATGTATGATTTCAAATTTTGTATATAGTGTGGTGTTGTTTTGTTTCTCTCATGTAGTGTTTGGACTTGGCATTTGGTCAAGATCAGTTTCGGTTCTAATGGGTTTCCAAGTGGCCTAGGGGTTAGTTTTCAAAGTTTAGATCAGTAGCAGGCTATCACTCATGACTCCATGCCCAATGGATATGACAAGGCAATTGGTCTTTTCATCTAGCAGGAAGATACCCCTGTGAGTCACCAAATTGTTATCCATATTTCACCCTCGTGCCAAATATTGGATCAACCACGATCCCGCATAAGAGGAAACAAAGTCAAAAGGTGGATAAAAAGACTTCAAAATTGGCTAAGTATAAAGGGAAAGCGGACTGTCGGGGAAAAGGTTGGTTCTTTTCCCCTTGTTATCTCAAAAGGGGTAAAAGTTACAAAATGGCCCGCAACTCCACCCAAGGAAAAAGTCAGCATCTGGCCCGAGTCAAAGCCAAAGCGGGAATCAAAAGAAAGGGGAAAAAGATAAATTATGGACTTGTAGGCCCAATTTTTGTTCCAATTTGGCTACCATGTCTCCCATATCAAAAGGGGACCCATTTTGCAGTTGTTTTCCTACCCTCCTATACGGACCCGATACAAACTTTGAAGGGGCATATCTTTCGACTCAGGGCTCAAAATATTGCAAATATGATGCCGTTGGAAAGATCTCAGCCTCACCCATGCCATGGGGTCTAAAACTTTAATTTTGAGGAGGTTAGGTAAAGAGAAATGGAGGAAACATCTTCAGGATTTTAATGTAGGATCTTCTTGCCTCAACAACTAGATAAGATTTGATCTGTTTCACCATTTCATCTTCCTTCAAGGCGCTAAACCAAGGATTGATGTAGTAAAGATGGATTTGGGGAGAGATTTCATCAGAGGCATTAACAGTGGTGGTTGAGTTTCAACCTACTTTTCCTGCTTCTCTCTCTCTTTCTTCTTCTTTCAGGATTGAATCTATAAATGCGGGGAAGGATTCATTGTAAAGGGTTGGAAATTATTTGTTTTGTAGGCTCCCTTCTCCTTTTAGTAAAGGGATTTATGGGGTTCATGCCTTCCATCAAAAACTACATTACGTTTCTACCTCTTGGCTACTTTGTAATGGACTGTATCAATCTATAGAGCAATAAAACATGTCTGTGATCGATTTTAGATCATTTCTTGTCTCTTTTTCTTTCATCTGGTCTCCCATTATATATTTGGCTATCTATGCTTGTTTATTGTATGCATTTTGTTGGTTTGTGTCTATTAGCAAAATAAGTGTTCATCATTCCTTTGGTGCATCACCTCATAGTTTAGCTTTGTTTTAATTTCTGTATTCCTTTTATCCTTGTCTCCTTGGTAAAGTTTAGATTAGGATTAAGAATAGATCCTCTGTAAGTTTCTATGTATGCACCTAAATAGAGGAATAAGGAACCAACCTTCAATCTGGAGAGCTTTCCCATTTTTCAAGGTCCCACACCTTGGGGAAAGTTCAATGTTACACAATCACACCAAATGACTCTACCTTAGAAAAGTAGACCTGTAGAACTCATTTGGGGGTGCTGTGATTTCATGTTAACACTTCTTAGAAGGAGGAAGGAAACAAAGAAGACCCCATCTCTCCCACACCATCCACCCAAGAAGATCCGTAGGAAGAATCCATTTTTGGAGTTGAAATTCAGAGTAACAGCACATCCATTAGATTAGATTGTGCCCAATTAGTACTTGGCTTCATTGGAGCCAAGGGAGAATCCAAAACTAGTTATGCCCACTCTAGGGCATGATGATGAGTATCAAAGCACCAAGGGTCACCATCAACACCTCCAAGAGTCCAATGTCCAATCAGCTTGAGGAGGTATTTTTGATTGATGTTGATACCTTGATGAATTAGGTGGAGGATCAACCTCTTTCGGTTTCTCACCCCTAATAAGAGCCATGTTCAATGCTAAATCATATATGGCCAAATGTTTTGAGAAAGGGAAGCTATTTCTCCCTCGCCATAGTAGGCTTTGTTTAGATTTTCTTTACTTCAAGGTTAGCGTAGAGTAGGTAGATTTTCTTTCAAATTTTGCACACTCTACATGTTCCACTTGGAGCATGTATGATTTTTAGTTTTTTACATAGTGTGTGTTGTGGTGTTTTGTTTCTCGTGTGTAGTCCATTCCAGGACAAGTGAAAGCCCTAGGTCAATATAATTTTCTACTCTCGAACCTCATATTCAAGATTTTATTATGAAAATTTAGAGTGTGGATAGTGGGGCAAGCTTAGGGTCACCAAGTAGAAGTAGTCGAGCTCATAGTTTCATACACAAGATCAGTACTCAGCTCTCATTCATGACTCCATGCCCAATGGATACTTCTAAGGCTACTGGTCTCTTCATCTAACAGGTAGATGTCCCCATGAGTCACCAAACTGTTATCCCAATTTTTACCCTAGTAAAATTGATCAAACACGACCCTACAAAGAAGAAAATTGGAAGGGCTAGTTCATTCATGCAAGCCCAAATTCCAAATCCAACAATGAAGAGGCAGGGTCGGCGAAGGAAGCCAATGGAGTCAAAGGAGATCAAAGCGCACAGGAGAGAAATGGAGAAAGGAAGTGTTCACTCGAGGCCCTGAATCGGCTAAGTATAAGAGAGCCAACAGAAGATGCCACATGTCTCTTCAGCATAACTTCAAAGGTAAATCCAAAAGTGGGTCTTCAAGTGAGTGTGGAGCCTCCACATGTATTGGTTTTGAGAAAGGTAGCAGGCCCGAATCAACTTAGTATCACAGGGTTAACAGTAAAGCCTCCATGTGCCTCTTCCACGTAAATTCAAAGGCAAAATCTAGACGTGGGTCTCCAAATGTGCACCATCCCTCCACGTGTCTAGGGTCTCATTGGTAATTGAAAATTTATAGATCCTCGAAGGTGCCATGTGACTCAACGACGCAACTTCAGGGGTAGGACCTAAGGGGTAGTTTCCAAACAATGCGAGTTCGCCACGTGGTTAGAGTAAAAATGGGGGCAAAAGTAGCCAATCATCAATCGGCTAAGTAAAGAAGGTTCAAGTAGAAGCCTCCATGTGCCTCATCGATGTAACTTTAGAGTTAAAATACGAGGGCATACCCCAAACAAGCGCCAAGCTTCCACATTCCTCATCAACGCAACTTCAAAGGCATGGCCCAAAGAGAGACCTTGAACTAGTGCCATCCTCCACATGTCCCAGGTCCGAAAAGGAGACAGATCCGGGTGTTGAAAAGTCCAAGCATCAGCAGGAGCCTCCACGTGTCTCTTCGGTGCGACTTCAAAGGAAGAATCAAGAGCGGGTCCCCAAGTGTGTGGGCTTTCTAGGTGGTTAGATTCAAAGAAGGGATAGAGATGTCCATTTAATCAACTAAGTATAGAAAGGGTCAAGGGAAGCCTCTACGTGTCAGCTCGGTGCAACTTCAATTACAAAATCTGGGGCAATTTCCAAATGAGTGTGAATCTTCCATATGTCTAGGGTCGACATATGGCCTTGCCAAATGGGAGGGACTCAGAAAACACAAATGAAATAAGTAGGCCCACAAAATCGGCCATGTGTTAGTTCGGCACAACTACAAGAGTGAAAGGAAGGGGCTAAAACTTAAGATGCATGGGGCTACCATGTGGATCTACATGAATAGCCCCCAAACCAAAAGCACTTTTAGACGGTCATATCTTTCAACTTGGAGCTTAGATTCGGGTGAGAAGGGACATTTTGGAAAGCTCTCGGCACCATCTTCTCACCCACCACCATCATGTTTCAATCCGCCATTTCGAGGTTATCAAGTCTCTCACCTACCACCATAATGAAGGACAAACCTCCTTCTTTCCCAACAAGGAACAACACGTGAAGGCATGGACTCTATCAGGGAACCCATCATTGTTGTAGGTGAATTTCAATGCTTTTGGGGTGGTTGGAGTAGGTGAATTCAATGCATATCTTGGGGTGGTTGAAGTAGGATTTGAATTCTTCTCTCTCTCCTTCTCTCTTTCTTCTATATATTGTAAAGGAGGGGCATATTTCAAAATTGGTCATATTTTCTCTCCTTTACCCCTCTCTCTTTCTTCCTTAGTGTAGAATGTGGAGTCTAAGCCTCCTCTCTTGGCTCTATAATGGCATTTTCTTGCCTCTTTCCCACTGATGATGTACTATGTGAACTCCTGGAGCAATAAAATTTGTTTTGTGATGCATCTTGTCCATCCTTCCTTATTTTATTGTCTCTTCTTGCCTCTCATCATTACAGGTATATTGTGCATACTTCGATGTCTATTGTAAGTTTTGGGAGCTGTGTTTAATGGGTTGAAGTGGTGTTCCATGTGAACTTCATCTCTGGTCTGTGGTGCATCTTGTCCACCCTCCGCTTTTCCACCCCTCTCCATTTCAGGTAACTGAGATTGTGACCAGCCACCCCTTTCCTTTTTGGTGTGTCACCACTTTAGTGTAGGTTCTATTTCCATCCATGTTTCTCTCTCTCCATGTCTCCTTGGAAGATTAGATTAGGATTAGATAATTTACCTACACTAGAGTAGCTTGTGGCAGGTAGTTTAGGAAGAAGAAGCCGACTTTCTCCGGAGGGCCATCTCAAGTCCACAAGTCCCACAGTTTGAGAGATGGTACCATTTGTGCAATCAACCTAGATGTCCCACTCATATCTGAGGACATTCAGGGGTGTTGTGATTTTTCATCAACAATTATTATGTCAAAAATTGATATAATCAAAAGTGTTATAGACCTTGGCATTATGTCCTTTGTTATGTAGCTTACGCTCCATTGATTATGCAGCCTTCATACATACTTACAACAATAATATAATTTCAATCATGGATTAAATCCACCCCTTCTGTAGCATTATTGTCTTCTTGTCTTCTATTCTTTCATTTGTGATGTATATCAACTATTCTTTTTTAGAGTTCCATGTCATTTCTGTAAACTATATAGGGTTATGAGTTGATATAGTTGTAGAGTTGGAAAGTGGCAAACATCTACCCCTATAAACTTGTATTGGATCTTCTTGCTTCTTTGAGACTTCAAGAGAGAGTGATCACCTTATTCGACACATCACCTTTTTTGTTCTTTCAACTTAGTTTACTTTTATGAATTTCCTCCTCCCTTTTCATCTATAGTTTGGTTCTTAGCATTAGTTTAGGAGTATAAGTAGTGTTAGTCAGAGGAACAAGAGGAAGCCAAAATTATCCGTAGAGGTTGATCTCATTCATGCAAGTCCCACATTGTGGAGATCATCCCATGTTGTTCCATAATTTTGAATCTATTATGATCCAAACAAGGGTATAATTCTAAGCTACAACAATTTTTAGCACGCTTGGTGGGACCAAAGATTATGAACTATATATTTTTTCAATAGGATTGGTGTGTTTCTTGGTGATATCCAAATTTTAGAGGCTTCACAAAAATGCATATGACAAATCCCAATACCATATCTACTAGTTTCACTAATCAACCGTGTCAATTTCATGAGAAGAATACAAACAAGGAAAAACACAGAAAGAGGTGATCCTTTTGAATACCTACAACTTTCACCAAGGAAAAGAGTAAATCCAGTTAAAATGTCTCTATTCCCATCACCTAGATTCCATTCAACTCCCCCTTCTGTTAGGCCTTCCTCCTACTCATACAAATCAAAAACCCACCTCTCCTATGGACCTTAAAAGGAATCGACCATTTTTACTTTTAATGGTGGTAGCCTCCCTGCTTCTAAATGCACATCATGATATTCTAGTGATCTTCCTTAAAAACATCCCATTCTCTATAGGCTAAAATTCAACCACATCCATTGAACATATTTTAGATGTTTTAAATGTCTATTCTGTCCACCTTACTAATGAAGATGATGTAGAAATTATGTTATTTACTTATTCTTTTAAGGGGAGAGAATTGTAATGGTATAAAAGTGTGCATCTAACTTTTATTCATACGTGGGATGAACTTGGGAGTAACTTTGCAAGCATTTTGAAGATAAAAGTGACCATCTATCCCTCATTGAGAAGCTTACTACCATCAAGAGATCCCCTCATGAAGTTATGATAGATTTTAATATCAGGTTTCAAAATACCTGGGATAGAATTCCCCCTCTATTTAAGCCCTCTCCAAGTACTGCATTTCTATATTTCTTGAGAGCCTTGAATAGTGATGTGGTTGTTATGATTCAATCCATGGGAGGGACCATCTTACCAGATTCTTATGACATAGCTATTAGAGCTAAAAATTGTTTATTCCAAGTTGGGAAGATATCCCCTAGGCTATCAATGCCTTAATTTTTAGAACCCATTTTAATGTAGCTTGTTTTGGCACCCATTCTTGGAGTAACTAGTTATCCAATTCCTCCTACCTTGCCTCCCAATGAGTTTCATGAAGTTATAAATATGTTGTAAAATATTGGAAATGAAGTGGTGAACATAAATAGGAAAGTATCCCAACAAAAAAAACCTTACCAACCTCTCACTCAAACATATCATTGCACAATAAATAGCCTTATCAAGGTACTTCCCAAGGAAAATGCAAAATAGGTTACCCTAGGCCTTTAAACACAAAATACCCTACTGTTGTAAGCTCTTATAAGGCTACTGACCCACTTTTGAATAACCTAACACATGATTATGATTGTTGTTACCCATGCCATCAACATCATGATCAAAATAATTTAAAAATGGAGTTCTCAGCCAATATCTAATGGTCTAAGGTGCATATGTATTCTAAGAGCAACATGAAGAGATAAATGCAAGAGGATAATGAAGATCAAGGATAGGTATAAAATGAATCTACCCTTATTAATTGGCAAGAGGGTGAGTTTTGTGGAGTAAATTAGGAAGTTGCAAACAATGACACTAATCCTATTGAACTCAACATAAGGTATAAGAAGAGAGCTAAGGAAGGAAAATAATATCCCATAGGTAGTCAAATATCTACCTCTACAACAACTAGAGAAGGTACAACTTCTAAATCCTAATATTTACAAGAAAAACAAACTATTAAAGGGATACTCCACCTATAAATCAAACTTAATGCATTCAACAATTAAAAGAAGGATTTTGCTACAAAAAAGGTCTAGAAAAAGGTTATCCATATTCCTCTAATTTGGTGGAACAAATGAATAAAACCAACATGAATATGACTATGTGGAATAACTCTTTGTTTTAGCATAAAGAGATTTTTACAAGAAGTATTGAGGTATCTTGTTGACATAAATGAACTAGCAAAGGGTACATCAGGTGCTTCTACAAGTTTTTGTTATCCAAAAGAAGGGGAAACAAACAAGATCGTAAAACCACCTCCCTTCTATATCTCCCTAATAATTTGTAAGTACTTTGTACACAATTGTATGATAGACTCTAAAACTAGTATTTTTGTTATGTCAAGAATATTGTTGATTCATTAGAGATAAAATATACACCAATCACCAAAGGTATTGTCCAACTAGATGGATTTATTTTTAAAAAGTTAGGATAATAAAATATTTGAATCTTACTTTGCATGCATGTCCAAGTATTTCAATCTTGCAGACATTTCAGTCATTTACCTCCCTCCCTTCTTTTCCATATTCCTTTCTAGATATTTTACTATGAAAGTAGGGGGATACTTGTCTACATACTGGTCACATATAAATATTATAATGAGATAAGGAACTAGAGAAAATATCAAAGATGAGCCTATTTCCAATAATCACATTGAACCTTATACACCTAATCATATGAATATGAATTGTCTTATACATTATCAAGAGGAGAGTGATTATATTCATGAGGTTTCCACATCCTTAGAGGAGGTTCTGACATTCTACTTGATAATTGGGAAAAGGAAAATTTCAATTTTGATCCTTATGATCACATGGAAGAGACATGGTTAAGGAATTATTATATATATGAGGAAAAACCCTTTTACCTAACCTTATGAAGTCATAGGAAGATCAAGATGGGGTGTGGAAGTTATATTTTGATAGATAAAGAAGTCGAAATGGAACTAGTGTTGGGGTTATGTTGATTTATCCTAGTGAGAATAAATACTTATTTGCATTTAGGCTTCAGTTCAACTATACAAACAACATGGTAAAATATGAGGCATCGATCTAAGGTACCCAATTGTAAAAAAGTGAGGAATCAAGTTGTTACATGTATTTGGGGATAGTGAACTGGTCATACATCAGGTTAGAGCCCAATGTGTATCCAAAAACAACCTATTGAAAGCCTATTAGCATAGAGCATGGGACATGATTGAATGTTTTGATGTTTTCAACATCCAAGTGATACCAAGAGTGAAAAACAAAGATGCTTATAGACTTGCAATAGTTGGATCATAATATGACATTCCTCAAGATATCAAGAAAAGTTTAGACCAACATGTCAATCTTGTGGTTAGACCTGCCATACCAGATAATGTAACTTGTTGGCAAGTATTTGACAATGATAGACAAATTATAATTTTTTATAGGATGAGGCAAATTTATCTACTAGAAATTAGTCAAGATTGCAAGATTAATATGAGGATCATATCATTTGACTCAAGACCAACAAGATTCCTAATAGATTAATCACCTTGGAAAGTGTCTTTGACCCTGATTATTAGTTCAAAGGATAGAAAATGAACATAATGGTCAAGGAACAAAGGTATGAAAAGGTGACCATTTCAAGAGACAAGTCTTTAAGGTTTGGAAAGGTATGTAACAGTTCTAAAAGTAATCTCTTTTTGACCTTTGTAAAGAGTATGATGATGTTTTTCTTGGAGTTATGAGGATCTTAAAGGTTTTGATCCAATACTTGCACAATATACCATTGAATTGAATCCTAACAAAAAACTATCATGAAGAATTATAGGCCTATAAATCCAAAGGTGGAGCCCTTGATGAGAAAATAATTGAATAAGCTCATAGAGGAAAACATCATTTTCCCAATCAAACATTCTTCTTGGGTGGAAAGTTTAGTTCTAGTCAGAAAAAATTAATAGGGAGATTAGAATATGTTTATACTTTAGGTATTTAAACAAAGAATCTCTAAAGGACCATCATCCTCTTCCATCTGTGAAACAAATCCTTAAAATGGTGGCTAGGAAGAGAGATTCTCTCTCTTAGATGGTTATTCAGGGTACAACTAAGTCCTATGTAAGAATCAGATTAGTTCAAAATAACCTTCACCACCAAGTGGGGTACTTATGCTTATAAGAATATTCCTTTTGGGTTAACAAATGTTGGTGCAACCTTCCAAAGGGAAATGGATATGGCCTTTAAGGGACTGGTTGGTGATATGATCTTGGTATATTTGATGACATAACTATCTACTCAAAACACACAAGTGAACACTTGGATCATTTGAGGAAGGTATTTGATAGATGTTGAGAGTTTGGTGTTTCCTTGAATCCTAAGAAGTGTGTGTTTTTGTTCATGAAGAAATTTTTTGGGACATGTGATCTCAAAAGATGGTATTTCCATATATATATATATATATATATATATATATATATATATATATATATATATAAGGTTTATTCCCAACTTTGCTACTTTAGCTAAACCTCTTACCTCTATGATCAAGAAGAATGTTGTCTTTAGTTGGTCAAATGAAGGAAATAAAATTTTAAAAATATCAAGAAATCCATTTCTCAAGCCCCCACTCTTATAAACCCTAATTATGCTAAATATTTTATTCTTTATGCATTTGGAGGAAGTGACAACATTTTTGCCATCTTGGTTCAACAAAATAGTGATTCCTTGGAGTAACCTATAGCTTTTTTCATTCAAGAACTCAAATATTATGAGATTAGGTATAGTTTTGTCATGAAACATGTCTTTACTATCATCCAGTGCATTTAAAAAAATTAGAAAAATGCTTTCAAATTAATGGTGTCTCATCCAAGTGAGAAATAATTTCTCTTGAATATATATGTGAATGAGAAAAGAGATGGGTGGATCAACAAGGTCATGGAGTATGATGTTCATATCAAGGTCACCAAGCTTGTGAAAGGTAAAGGTTTATGTGAATAGCTTGCAACAAATTTAGGAGCTGATAAGGAGGTATGCATGTTACAAGAAGACCAGTAACCTCCTCCCCATGTTCTTAATAGTTGGTATCAACATATGATGAATTTCTTACAAACATGTGGCTACCCTTAGGGTTTGAACAAAGTAAAAAGGAGATACTCACATTGCAATCTATTCCCTATATTCTCATAAATGGCATATTGTTTTAGAAGGACATCAATGGTGTTCTTTTGAGGTGTGTTAATACTAATCATATATTTTTGCAAGAGTTCCATGATGGACTAATGAGAGGAAATTTTTCTCCAAGAGCCACAACACTCAAGATCATGAAGGGTGGTTACTATTGGCCTAACATCTTCAAGGATTTCTATGCATGGATAAAAAAATGTAGGAAGTGTGCTTTCTTTGTAGGAAAAAAAAATTTACAACCCTTCCCCTCCACCCCATTTTAGTTGAGCCACTATTTATGAATTGGGGTCAAATTTTATACATGTGATTAACCCACATTCAAGCTTGGGGAACAAATGGATATTGACTGCAACTGACTATTTTACCAAGTGGGATAAATCCATTTCTTTGAAGAAATAAAATGAAGTTAATATCCTAGACTTATATGGGGGAATTATAATCAGATTTGGGTCCCTTCCATAATCATATCATATAAGGCCTTGGCAATCTTGGTAGCTGAAATAATTGAATAGGCTGCAAAAAATGGAATTCATTTAAGCACATCCTCAAACTATTATCCCCAAGGTAATGGATTTCTGAATCAAAAAACAAGAATATTCTAAGGATTATTAAGAGAACCTTGGGAGATAATCAAATAACATGGCACAAAAACTAATATCAACCCTATTGGCTGATAGGATCACTCTTAAGAGGTCAATTGACATCTCACTGTTCAAAATTTTTTATGGAAAAGAGACAAGATTGCCAATTTCCCTTGAGTTTCCATATTTGAAACTCATAATCTAGCTTGAGATGTTTAAGGAAGAGGAAATGTATGTCTGGCATGTAGATATGAAAGAGCTAGAAGAACAGAGAGACAAGACCATGCATATAGTGGAAAGGCAACAAGCCCAAGTGAAAAATGCTTTGACAAGAAAACAATGAAAAGAACCTTTAAGGAAGGAGAAAATTTCCTCAAAGGGGATAAAAATAGAGATCAACTGGTATACACACAAAATTTTATGGCATTTGGAATGGATTTTATGCGATCTCCAACTGCAAATCAAATAATTATTTTTAATTGTCAAGTCTGAATGGAGATGAAATCCCTATCCCAATTAATGGGATGTACCTCAAGATCTATCATTGAGGTAAGGTTCCATCTTGTATATAGTGGTTTCTTGTTGCAAACATGTGGTTATGCACACTTTACATTTTTCCATTTGGAATATGTATGATTTTATTTTTGTACATAGTTTTTGTGATTATTTTCTTTTGGTTATGCACACTTCAATTCAAAGAAGCTTTCATATTGGAAACAAGGTATTTCAGTGGAATCCTCAAGGTGTATCCATTCAACCCCAAGATCATGTTGAAATCATAGTTCTTTGTGCTCCTTTCTTAGTAAAAATTACTGTTTTGGGATAGTTTACAAGTCCTATTCATAACTCCCGAGAAATCAGCTTCTAAGAGCATTTAAAGTATTTACATGTCAGCTCTAAGTCCATGCAGATCTAGGGGTAAGAATTTCAATTTTTAGATCAATTTTTCAAGTTTTTTAGGCTTGACTCCATGCCCAATGGGTTACTCAAGAGGCCAATGATATTCTATCTAATGCACATATGACCCCTAGAGGATGCCAATTGTTTTCCAAAATAACCCCAGTGCTATTTTGATAACTTACAAATCTAATTTTTGAATTTAGGAATTGTTTTTGAAATCTACTTAAACACTGGAAGTTAGTGTTATATGGAATATAGGATATTAGTATTCCATATATTCTCCTAACCCATAAAATAAAGGTATTGATGTTAATATTTTTTGGATACTACTAGTCCATGGAACAAATATATTAGATCTCGAGACCTAAGAATTTTTTTGGTGGATTTAGTGCATGCGGAGTTGGTAAAGCAATGCCACAAAAAAAGAGTTCTTCTCAAAGAAACATTGTGATGCATGGAGGAAATGCTACCAAGATGTGAAAACAAGGAATGTGATTTGAAATTAAGTTAAGTTTGGAAGTCACACTACACTAAATTAGTGTTTTAGGGGTTTCCCATAGTCCACAAAATCTTGGAAGGTCGTGAAACATTCAAAAGATGCATAAAGCAAAGAGATTAGCTTTGGTTCAATAAAATCAACATCCAAAGTAGTGTAACAAACAAACAAAAAACTCATGAAACAAAGACAAATCATTCGGAATCCATGGAAGAAAGAATTTTTCCATAGGGTGTCGTCTATTTTTTTAATGATACATTTTTTTATACAGATCCTTTATGCGTCGGATTTGATTCATCAAGAGCATCTTGGAGAGGCCTTCAAAAAGAAGGAAAATTAACAAGAATGATAAAGTATGTTATGAAATTGAAGTTTAGGATTTTGGGGACATTTTGTATCACTTTAAAAGCTAGAAGATGCTATTTTAATTTGTAAGATGATTGTCGATCCATCCTCACCTTGTGATCCTTATGAATTCTTCTTAAAGATCCTATTCCTCCCATGCCCAACTAACATGATGAGGAATGGTGATATATGCAATGTAAAATTAGACATTTGGAAATGTAATCTCCATCGATCTTCCACATTCAATGGGTTTCCATTGATCTACAAGTTGATGCTCATCCATAGAAAATATGTAGAGTTTTCTTGCAAGTAAAGGCATGAATGATCATGAGGCATGGAGGTTACCTACACTGGAGGTAGTTTAGAAGGTTTTATTAAGGTTTAATAGGTATAACATCTATCTAGCATATTTTTATCCTCCCTCCTCTCCTCCCTTCTATGAAATTTAATGTGTTTCTTCATAAAAGAATCCTCTCTTGTTTTGGTAATGTTATTATGTCAAAATCTTGACAAAACCAAAATAATTGCAGACCTTGACATGATTTCCTTTGTAATGCACCTTACCCTCCATTGATTTTATCCATCTTTTCATAATTATAACAATAATATGATGTAAATTGTGGATTCAATCTACCCCTTTTTAACATTATTGTCTTCTTTCCTTCTATTATTTCATTTGTGATGTGTATCAACTATGTTTTACAGAGTTTCATGTCATTTGTGTCAACTATATAGGGTTGTGAGTTGGTTTAGTTTAAAAGTTGGAAATGGAAAACATCTACACCTCTAACCTTACATTAAATCTTATTTCTTATCTGAGACTTCAAGAGAGAGTGATCACCTTCTTTTGGTGCATCACTTTTCCCTATTCTTTCAACTTAGTTTCCTTTCATGCATTTCCTCCTCCCTTTTCATCTGCAGTTTGGTTATTTGCATTAGTTTAGGAGTATAATTAGTGTTATTCGGAGGTAAAATAGAAACCCAAACTTCTCCGAGGTTGATCTCATTCATTCAAGTCCCATATTATGGAGATCATCCCATGTCAATATAGAATTTTAAATCTACCATGATATAGAAAAGGGTACATTATGAGATACAACACTTTCATAATGATATTTTATTATGTTATACATTGATAATTTTATTTAATATCTTACAAATGATAGTGATAATCTCTTTCTTTTATGGTATGGAATCATGGAAGTGATTTCATAATCTTACAACATGTATTTCTCCAAGATATGCTCAATTCCTTAGGTCCTTTAACCTAAAATTTGAAAAATATAGGTTCCTCTTTTTAAGGAAAGACTTAATTTCCCTCTTGGGGTGGAAATTTCCTTATACTATAATTCTTGCTTATCTTTAGACAAGGTAGTATCAATTTCTCGTGTGGCACCTATCTAATCTATCTTACTAAAACATTTGTTACATTCTTATGGTTCATCAATAAATAATTCCAATTGATAACAATCCCCTAGAAATAATTATCATGTACTCTAAATTTTATCATCCCTTTAATGATATCTTATTCAATAATTGGTACACAATCAGACCAAGAGTTTGATAAAGGAAAATGGTACAATTATGCTAATTAGAAAAAATGTTCAAAAAAATTGTAGGTTGAATAAAATTCAATGGACTCTAATAAAAAATTGCAAGAGATTGAATTACACATTCAAAACATGAGATTGACATAATATTTCCACTTCTATTCACATGAAACAATAGGGTATATTATGTATGCATAATATATCCAACATGAAAAGGAAAAGGATCCTATAGATAAAATATTTATGCATCCTTCATAGTTTATTTAGGCTAGGAGTGACCATTTAGGTTTTATATACTCAAGATAAATAGAAACATGGAATTTATGGTTAACTGATAAAGATACTTGAAGCATACAAGTATTTAGGATAATGTGGACATAGTCAAGTAGGAAATCTTTAGTTCTATATTGGTTTTATATTAAATTCCTTACAATATATCATTACAAGATATTAGTTATAATAAATTATACCTATAGAGATGGAAATTACAAAAGTAATTCATATTGTGCCGATGTGGTAGTAGGAATTCTTGCTAGTGTGGTAATTGAAATTCTAGTTCATATTGTACTAATAGGTTCTCTGATATGGTGCAAAGGTAAATATTTGGATACCTATCCAAACACCACTAGAGTGTTGATAAGTGGAGACATATTACAAAGTCACTTTATAAATTTTTAATACCTATAACATGATTATAAAGAAAGAAATAATCCTACATAAGTATTATGAAGCTAATATACATTGTGTAACATTATGAATTTTACGAGACAATGTACAAAATTATACAAATATGAAATTTCCAAGATGAGCTGGAAAAATACCACAAAATTTATAAATTTTGCAATATGATTTCTCATAACTACAAACTTTGACATGATACTTGAGTGTGGAGAGTTCCACCTAGCCACATAATAAGTGAGTGTTGAAAAGTAGACCTAGATTGTATATTCACTGCATAGAACTTGTAATTTACACAACTTGATGATGAGAAAGGAAGAAGTGTGTAGAAGTAGTACAAGGATATTATCTATGTTGTGTAACATTAAGCAAAGCTGTGAATGTTGCAAGATGATTCGAGTTCACAAAAATTACAAAATTTATGACTTGAGTTGGCAAAAGACTATAAGAAATATTATTTTCATGATATTCTTGCTCATAACTACACAAGAAAAAAGTGTTTTAAAGTAAGGTGTTTGACATTAAATAAGTGAAAAATGTTGAAGGATGCGTGAACTAATGTGGATTAATATAAGAATCTATACGTATTTGAGATATTGTAATTCAAGTTATACCTTGAAAATTTAGGAGAACACAATGATGTAGATACTCATGGATTCCATGGAGTTTTGATCATCATAAAAATAGAAATACCAAGGTATGTTATAGTATAAGGATTTATAGAAGTACATATGGTAAAAGACAATATGTATACACCAAGGTGATATGTGGACATGAAAAGTGATATCACAAAGTGACACACAAAAGTGTGAGGAAGCACATAAAATTATAATTTGTTTGTAGAAGGAAAAACATGTCCTTAGTACTTCACCACAACTCGGGATAAATGATTAAGATAAATGATACCTAGTTAATATCCAATAATGTTAGAGTGATGGTGTAGAGGTGGTGAAGATCAAACTGTGTGTGTAATATATGGTTTTGTGTGTTATATATACCATGCCATGTAGAACTTAGATAAAGTACACAACTTGGTGAAAGTAGGAGAAGTTTTTAGCCCTAAATTAAATTTCTCCTCCAATTTAATTAGGCGTAGAATAAACTAGAATTGTTTTTGATCTAAAAGGATGATACAATATAAACACTAAACCATATTTGCAAATCATATCGGATAAAATATTTATATATACCACTTAACCAAACATACAATTGAAAGTAAAAAATGAAGGCATAGAGGTAGTTAACTTGTAACAACTATTTTTTTGGAAATATTTACATTGTGCACTAGAGAAACTGGGAGAGCTAAACTTGAGAGATCTTTGTAAACTAGGTTAGAATTGGAAATTTTCCTGGTTAGGACCATAAAAATGACTAGAACCATACCATATGGTCTAAGACCTTCTATATGGTCTTAGATCTATTATGAGTTAGATTTTAAAACTTTATGGGTTTCTTTCCTTTATAGATATGTTTGGCATTGTCAAACCCTAGTTGTCACACATGTAGTGAGCTACTAATATGAAATTAAAATCATCTCAAACCTAATACATGGATGAATATTCCTACAAAATAAACATTAGAAGGGTTTTGGGCACCGCGTACACTTCCGGTGTATGCACTACCCTAAATAGGCCTCAAATCACACATCATTCTCCACCTATCATGTGTTATCTACAAAGATCAATCGTATTTGGAAATTTTCGTAACCATGCTTTATTTGACTTGGATCTTCCTATAAACACTTGGAGATAGAATCTTTGGATGATTGGAGGTGAGAGATATGGATTCCTTGACCTGGTTTTCATCTTCAAAATTAATGTGGATGTTATGCTAATGAATTTAGATGTTATAGTGTGAGATTTAGGAGCTTGGGTTCCTTTTACAAGTGTATGAAGTGAGTTCTCTAGTGTATTTCCTTATGAGTTCCAGGTTAGAAAATGAGGTAGTGTTTACCTACTTATATAGGGTTTTGTAGATGATCTATCTAAATTTTTTTACCTAGGGAATGTATAGGACCCAACGAATCATTTTATATTGAAAGTGTAGTTGGAAGACATGTTGTTCAAGACTATACAAAATCCATATGGTAAAATCCTTAGTAGAATGTATGGTCTTAGAAAGGAGTAAAAATGAGTTGAATGAATATTGGAACCGGTAAAAATTATGTATTTCTATATATTTAATGCATTAAATTATTGGTATGTCTTGACATGTTAGATGAAAAGAAAAAAAAGCTAAATAATGGACCTCGTAAAGTTCTAAAAGGGAATGGAGAATTTTTTCTATCATAATAAGAGTGCATAATAAACTTAAGGGTTTCCAAAGTCCAAATTAAATTTTGTATTTCCTACAATTTACCCCCTTTAAGTCTGAAATTTAAAATTGCATGCTTAAAGGAAATTGTTCATTAATGTGTAAGCATACTTTGTCTTTGATTGATTATTTATTTTGATTTTTTGTTGTCATGTTTGGTGTTGACATGCTGAATGATAAAACCTATAACATAGAGTGTAGTCAATTTTCAATATAGATAATTGTGATAACTCAAATACAACTTGTAACAAAAATATTTTCACTTACATGTATGTCTTGACAATTTTTGGTCATCATTGGAAAGGGGTACAAAAGTTTTTTTGGGGTACTCATTCTCAGTGGGTAATTAGACAAGTACATAGGAAATAAGCATCTAGGAATGCTATTCTAGGATGCTCATTCCTCACATAAGAGGCCATTCCAGCCTTTGTATTTGTTAAGATCATGTATCATCCATTCTAGACCATTTGCAGGGTCCTCAAAAAGATGGTAAAGACATCGTATATCATAAATTAATATTCTAGACCAACAAGGATAAAGTTACATATTGGAAAAATCTTTAAGTGCAAGGAATCAATTATATTTGTAAAGAGATTATGATTCAATAATATTTTAGTTTTTAATTTTAAATCATTAGAACAGTACAATTTAGTTTTGTTAATTCCTTATGATTATATTCAATTTTGTAATTTTCATTTTAGTCATGTCACTAAAAAGAAATGTAAAGAAAGGAGTATACAACTCATCACATAGAATAACCGTATATATTCATAAGGAAAATGTATAGGTTTCCCCACACAAGTCGTGGGATATGACTATAAAAGAATGTAAATAAATTAGAAACTAAAAATGTAAAGGAGAGAAGCGACCCATCATTTCCTGGATGACTAGATCCCCTCTCCTCTAACCTTTTATTTGCATTGATCCATTCTACTCCGTGCACTGAAAGAGAGAAATAAATCATGATTAGAGCTCAGTGTGACATTCCCTTAATAATATTTCCAGCTCCAAAATATATGCATTCTTCAAATTCAATATATTGCAGTAATTAAAGAACATCTCATTCGAGAAGCGAGAGAAATAAGTGCGGGGTTTCAAATATCGATACACTTGTAAGAATGCAAAGTTCTATATTTTTAAGATTAAAAAAGAGTACAAATTTTCCAAGAAAATAGAATTCACAAGTTTCCCACTAGGTATTAAATTACCAGCTTCCATTAAGTATGTAAACAAAACAGAGGAAGATTATTGTCACGAGAATGGAAAATTAGAAAAGTTTACAACATTATTATGAACACAGGGAATATGTTTTTCAAGAAGAAGATTAATGCCAACCTATATTTTTCTAAGTACATTTTTATAGAAATAAAATTGCCATTATTTTTATCAACCTTGCATTCAAGTGTTTTCCTCAAGATACACTTTTCAACATGTATGAGCAGATGCAATGTTTCAAGAAAACATAAGATAAAATGCATATTTTAGATTTATGAGGGGTTGTTATGCATTTTACAAAAGGAAGAAGTTACCAATATCATTTGGTTTTCAAGTAAAGATGTGCTCATAAATAAATTTTAGAATATGATGATAAAATTTGAAAAGGACATCCATATAGTTATAAATATACGGATCAATAACAACCACATAATAAAGTGAAAACACGACATGGATGAGTTCTCGAAAGGCCCAAATATCAAAAATATAACAAGTTCATGAAGAGCTCTATAAATGTAGTGAGCTAAGTAAAAGATCCCAAAAACCTTGAAAGTAAAGTAAATGCACAACTGGTTTAAAACCCATGAGATCGATTCAATATCCTTTGAGTTGAAATGCAATAGCCTCTATTAAGACAAAGAGAGAAAGATCTACAACCATAGAGAATAAAAACTAGAGCACCCAGGATCTAAAAATGGTGAGTGCCACTAAGAAACCCCATGATAGACAACAAGATAAAAACCTCAACTCGAGCTCAAAACATATCCATTGAAATAAAAACATCCATCCTAAATGGAGATAGAGCTTGAATAAGAACAAGGGCAAAAAAATCACTAGAAAATAGGGAAAACCTACGAGCAAGGACCCAAACCAAGCAACAAATGAAAAGGAAAATGGTGTCTAAGACATGAAACATAGTTTAAATCCTTTGAAAATTGAATCCAAGCTATGCAAATAATAATAGAACTAGATCTGGAGTTAAAACACAAAAAAACTCATAAAACCTCCATGGCCAAACCAAAAAAATTGCGATTTTACCTCTGAAGCCTCCACCGACCAAAAATGTAAAATGAGAGGAAATTTTAGGATTTCTAACCTAATCCCAAAATGGAGGTCAACACTCTAACCATGGTCAGTTGGTGGTTAGGTTAGGTTTTTCCCTTTTCATTATAATTTTGTCATGCCCACAAGGATGGATCTTTGGAATTGTTTTAATTATTTTTGTTGTTTGGATATAAAGGGGAAGGGTGAGGATTATTAACACATTCCATAAAAGTCAAGATCACATAATTACTCTTTTCTTGCCATGAAAAAGCCAATGATCACTTGAATGTGCCATGCAAAATCAAGCAAACCAATAGTTACCATCTCATACATGATGTACCAAAACAAGACAAGGTTAGCTTTTTTACCTTAGAATTTTCAAAGGACCGTAGATGCACCTTATTCCTTGTAAAAGGTAGTTTGACTAGGCCAAATAGAGAGTGACCAAGCCTATTATTTGGGCTTTGTAGCCATGTAAGATTATTTTTAGCCAATAATGAATTTGTTATTATTAGGTGTGATTTTTACAATCAAAGGAGGTCAAACTATGCATATGAATGTAATTATGGCTAATATTGGATTTGTCTCTAATTAGCATATTATTCAAAATTGAGGTCAAGCTACTATTCTTAGGAGTAAGTGGAGTTAACTCTTCTTTCCTTTTTGTTATATGTACCATTATTTTACAAACAAAGGGGGTCTTACTATTCTTGTCATATTTATGCTATGCCAAGATATTATACTACAACACCTACGTGATGTAATAAAGAATGATTTCCTCCATTTGCATATTTTTAAAGTGTGTTATAGTAGGTCTATGGTATGTGTTTGTGAATTTATTGTTTCCTTTGTATGCTTATAAGTTGTTCAAACACCTCCATTAAGTTATTGTGAAGATTTTATAGTTCATATTAAGTGCAAATTTAGTTAGATAATCAACTTAGAAGTGGATAAGATCAATTTCTGCCCTCCTATACTAGATTTAAATCTTGTGAATGCCTTTTTTGAAGTGTCAAAGCTAAGAAAATAATAATTAAAGTGAGCCTTTTAAGTCTTATATTGTCAAATAGTGTGTCTTATGCAGATACAAGTCTCTAAAACGTTGGTGTATCACCTATCTTATACACACTTTTCGTTAAGTTTGTGTTTGTTTCTCTCCCTCAACCCCACCAAGAGAACTATTTTAGGTTATTAATCCTAGGGAACCATCCCTCTCTATAGGTTCTCCTCAACCCAAGTGACCCACATCTTAGAGGAGTTCCCATTGTATCAATGAAGTGAAGAGTTGCTTGTACTTCTTCATCCAGGGTGCACTTTGGAGTGATAATTTTTTTAACAAACACCGGTGAGACAATTGAAATAATATTTTTATAGGTGTTCCATAAAATCCTAGTCTATATTCATAATTTTTTCCAAGTTTGATGTGTGCTTGGTAAAATTTCAGCCTTTGGAGGTAGATTTTTATGAACATATCTAATTACTTTCTGATCCAAAGAACCCTTTTTCCTTTCAAGTAGACCTATTTTCCTTCACTTTTTCCATTTTTACGAGGTCACGTAATCACGATTCCACACATTCAGCAAAAATATCATTCAATTCCACCTTATTTATGTTCCAAAATCCTCCTCTAGATCAATATTATAACCCTTATCATAATAAATATGCCCATGATCTAATCCTTAAAATCGGCATAGTTATCCTTATAATCATGGTGTTGTTTAGGAAGAACAATATGCAAGTTATGGAATCAATTCTACACTGGAAGAAAATTTTGAAGTTGGTGTTAAGAATTTAGAGTAAATATGGTAGGCACAATGATAAAACATAAATTTTGCAATCTAAAATCTTGGTTCAGGGTATCCCTATGAATGGGGAGGTCTTATTCCTATTTGGTTTATCCCACGAAAGAGGTTTGATGAAATACATGACTCTTTCCCTCAAATGGTTGACTTTGTTACATATTTGTAGGCATTAGAAACTAATAAACATAAGGTTGAGGAAACTTGTCAATAGTATGTTCCCACTTACCTTTCTCATCGAACCCAATGCCCATTCCTTGTCAACCATCTCAGCCTAATTGTCAATCTCCAAGTGTTCTTAATGATTCTATTTTTCCTCTCTCCTTCAAAAGTAGATTTTGAACCATTCCCCTTTGTAAAAACATCGATAAATCAAGTTAAAACCCAGCCCACCCCTCCTCTTACATTCCCAAGCCTAATTTGGGAAGGAGACAATAGAAAAATTAGTCAAGGAGGGAAACCTATTGAAGAAACCAACAAAGCATAACTTATGAAAAAAATTCAGGTTTAGAGTTCAAATTTTGAATTCAATCGATACCACACTGTAAGTTAATCCTTCAATAGAGGTTGGAGATGAAGATATGAAAGATAAAGTTGTTTTTTCAGAGAAAACAATTGAGGATGATTTGAAATCTCTCTTATCTGAGTGCAACGTACAAGTTGGCAACATACTTAACAAGTTTTCCGATTTAGCTTCTCAAAAATAAACAATGGAGGATAATAAATTAGTCCATGATAACTTGGAAATGAAATTATTTTTGGAAAATAAGTGATCATATGAAGCTTATTACTTCCTTTTAAAAGTGAAAATTCAAGTTCTTTGTCACTTTAATCATTGGCTAAACCTGATTTTGTTAATGAACCTCCCATGGAGGAGGATATCAAAGAGGATCAATCTGCCCGATCAGTCCCATGAGGAATAACATGATGATTTTGATATTCCAGACTTCATGATGGATGAAAATGAGGAAATATTTGAAGAGGTTATTGTTTTGTGTTCACAAAAATCAGAAATTGATGACATCATTGTAGAACCCATCATCATAGAAGAGATAAAGAAGTTTAGAGAAGCAAAAAAGGTTTCAAATCAGCTTCCATACATGATCAAGAATGATGACAATATGTTTAGCATCTACATTATTGTTTTTGAATGAAATAAAGAAGGGAAAATTAGAAGGATAACACCATGTCCAATCGATACTTAGATAGTTTGCGTCAAATTCAGCAGTACCAATAGTTATGCATAACTCAAAGCACAAGAAAGAGGTTCATGTTCTCAAAAGTCAGCCCCAATACATCTAAAAGAAGATTACAGAGATCCAATAGAGGTATTTATCATTTTTTGGACTGATATTTTGAGAAAATCAAAGGTGAAAATCATGTTTTCACTTTTTCCATGTGATCTAGTTGTCAAGTTGATCTCATGGTCACATGTTTTGAGAAAGGGAAGCTACTTCTCTCTACCTATATCAAGATTTGTTTAGCTTCTCATTTCAGTTGGTTAGAGTAGGTTAGTGTAGGTTTTTTATTGCAAAATAAGTGCTTGTGCACACTCTACATGTTCCACTTGGAGCGTGTATGATTTTCCATCTAGTTGTAGAAGTTTTATCTTTCCTCCAAGTGCATTTTACACATGTTGCGGTTGTTATTTTTCAGATTGTTTTGGAGGATTTTGAGTCTTGAGTAGGTTTTCTTGACTTTGGGCTTGGTCAAGCTTACACAAAGGTTTCAGATTGTTTTGCATGGCTGAAAGAGATCATATTGAGGGTTCTTACCGATTACCAAGTAATCAGTCCAAAATAGCCTCTAAAGATGTTGACCATTTTTTATCATCATTGGAAAGAGGTATAATTGTTTTTGGGGTACTCATTCTTAGTGGGTGATTGGACAAGTACACAGGTAATAAGAAGCTAGGAATGTTGTTCCAAGATGCTCATTCCTCACATAAGAGGCCATTCCAACATTCATCTTTTGTGAAGCTCAAGCATCAAACCATTCAAAACCGCTGAAGGTCCTCACAAAGACAGAAAGGCATCATATATTAGAAATTAACACTCTAGAGAAGAAAGGATAGAGTTGCGCTTTGAAAATTCTTAAGTGCAAGGACTCGATTACAATTGAAAGGAGAGGATCATTCATTCATATTTTTAGTTTTTAGTTTCAAATCTTTGGAAAAGGTACAAGTAAGTTTTGTTAATTCCTTGTGATTATATGTATTTGTGTTATGTATTAAGTTTTAGATGTTCATTTTAGTTATGCAACTGAAAATAAATGTAAAGAAAGTCATGTAGTAGAACACATCACATAGAACAACTATATATACTCATAAGGAAAACATAAATGTTTCCCCACACAAGCCATGGGATATGACTATCAAATAATGCAAAGAAATTGGAAACGAAAATATAAAGGAGATAAGGGACCCTTAATTTCTGGATGACCAGATCCCCTCTCATGCAAATATTTCTCATGATTGATCTATTACTTCTCCTGTACCTAAAAGAGAGAGAAGAAATCATGATTAGAGATCGGGGTGACCTTCGCTTCATTATATTTTAAGCTTCAAAAAGATATGCATTCTTCAAATTAAAGATATTGCAGTAATAAAAGAACATCTCATCCCAAAAGCAAGAGTATTAAATGTAGGGTTTCATATTTCCATACACTTGTAAGCTAGAAAACTTTTTGATTTTACATATTCAAAGGAGAGTACATATGTTCCAAGAAAATAGAATCCACAAGTTTCCCGAGAAGTATGAAATTACCACTTCCATTCAGGTATTCAAACAAAATGGTAAGAGTATTGTCACATAATGGAAAAGTAGACAAGGTTACAACCATATTTATGAACTCTGGGAATGTGTTTTTCAAGAATAAGATCAATGACATCTCTTATTTTGGTAAGTACGGTTTTCTAGAAACAAAAATTCTATTCTTTTTATCATGCTTGCATTCAATATTTTTCCTCAAGATACACTTTTCAGCATGTATGAACATATACAAGGTTTCTAGGACACATAGGAGAAAATAATGATTCTAGATATATGTGATGTTGTTATGCATTTTACGAAGGAAGAAATTACCACTATCATATGATTTTCAAGTGAAGTTGTGCTCATAAATACATTTTAGAATATACTAATCAAATTTCAAAAGGAAATCCATATAGTTACAAATATCTAGATCAATAGCAATCGCTTAATAAAGTAAAAAAATATTTCATATTGTAAATATTTTAAGGAATTGTGAGAATTATTATGCATCTTACAATAATTTTTTTCTTCAGGAGAGCAGAGTTCATCAAGAAAAGATTATTTAGACTTGGGATCACTACACAATGTTTAGAATAAAATTTTCAATGCATCATATCTCAATCATAATAGTCCTTTGGTGTCCATTCACGTAAAGATCAACAAATGAAAATACATCTATACTAAAGAAAATACAAAATATGAAAATTCTATGTAGATTTTTATGGAATAATTGCAATAACGTGGTACAAAAAATTACAAAATTACAAGATCAACTTTGTAATTTTCAAGAAAAGATAATTTCCAAAAGAATGAAGAACAAAAAGAGACGATCTACAACCATAAATTTTCAATCTGTGTCATGATATTTGAAGCCTAAAAATGTGCAAATACCCTTCATACATAAGTGAAATCAAGTATTTATTACCAAATGCAACACATGGTGTGAGTAGACTGAAAATGGGGGTGAGTTGACAACCATGTCAAGTTGGGTGACATCTCACACCGAGTTCGGTGATACTACAAAGTTGAGTTGATTTTTCAACAAGATCAACTCGAACAAAGGGAGATATGACGAGATCCTTAGTAAAATGCATGAATCACCATCAAGCTACAAATTAAATTGGAACAGGGGACTCGAGAAGATTTATAAATAGGGTTGAGCCATTTAACTACCGCCAAGTTAGAAATAAACAAGGCAAGGCCAAATTCATTCAAAAACAAGGCTTTACAAACCCTAATGATCTCGAGATAGAATTGAAACAACTAAGATAATGCACACAATGGCTAGGTTAACACAAGGAAGTGGTGGCATAGAGTTCCACGTGATAAACACCATTTTAAGCTCTCCCGAGCCAAGATAATGACTCAACGCATCCCAAATCAATGTACACCCATCTCGCAATAAACATCGACAAGGTTCCTAAATGACCGAGCTACCAAAAAGGAAGAGATCCACAAGCTTTTAACATAAAAAACAAGGCATGGAGGAGGTATCTAAAGGCACAAACTTGAGAAGCATAAAAATGCATGACGAGCTCTATAAATGTAGTGAGATATATAAAAGAGCCCAACAATCCTCGACAACAAAGTAAATGCACAGCTGGTTTAGAACCCACAAGCTTGATTCATGATTTTGTTGAGTTGAAATGCCATAGCCTCCATTAATACATAGAAAATAAGTGGCCATAGACAAAGAGAATAAAAGCTAGAGCACCCAGATTTAAAATGATGAGGTCCACTAAGAAACCCCATGGTAGCTAACAAGATAAAACCCTCAACTCAAGCTAAAAAAATCCATTGAAATAAAAACATTCATCCTCCATGGAAATAGAGATTCAAGATGAGAACAAGGGCAGAGAAATCACTAGAAAATAGGGCAAACCCATGAGAAAGGACCAAAAGCGAGCAACGACTGAAAATAAAAATGATGTCCATGAGCTAAAATAGAGCTTAAAGTCTTCAAAAATGGCATCCAAGCTATGAAAAGAACAAAAAACTAGATATGGAGTTAAAAATAGAAAAAAATTTAACCAGATCATAAAACCTCCATGGTCGTCTCCCAAAAAATTTACTAGAGTTTACCTCTGAAGCCTCCACCGACCAAAAATGGAAAATGAGAGGAAATTTTAGGGTTTTACCCTAATCCCGAAAGGGAGGTCGAACACTCTAACCATGGTCAGTTGGTTGTTAGGTTAGGTTTTCCCCCTTTTCATTATCATCTTGCCATGCCCACGAGGATGGGTCTTTGCAATTGTTTTAATTATTGTTTTTTTTTTGATATGAAGGGGGGAAGGTGAAAATTATTAACCCATATTCCATAAAAATCAAGATCACATAATTACCCTTTGCTTTCCAAGACAAAACCAATGACCACATGCATAGGCCTTGCAAAATCAAGAAAACCAATAGTTACCATCTCATGCATGATGTGCCAAAACAAGACAATGTTATATTTTTACCTTAGAATTTGCAAAGGACCATAGAAGCACCTTATTCCTTGTAAAAGGTAGTTTGACCAGTCAAAAGAGAGTGACCAAGCCTATTATTGGGATTTGTAACCATACATGATTATTTTTAGCCAATAATGGCTTTGTTATTATTAGGTTTACTTTTTGCAATCAAAGGAGGTCAAACTATGTGTATGAATGTAATTATTGTTAATATTGGATTTGTTTCCAATTAGCAAATTATTCAAAATTGAGGTCAAGCTGCTATTCTTGGGAGTAAGTGGAGTTAAATCTTCTTTCCTTTTTGCTATATGTACCTTTCTTTTGAAAGAAATGGGGAGCTTATTATTTGGTCATATTTATGCTATGCTAGTATTGTACTACAACACCTATTTGATGTAATAAAGATTGATTTCCTCCATTTTCATCTTTTCGAGAGTGTATTACAACAGGTATATGGTATGTGTTTGTGAATTTATTCTTTCCTTTTCTTGTTTATGAGTTGTTCCAAAACCTCCATTAAGTTATTGTGAATATTTTATAGTTCATATTAAGTGAAAATTTAGTTAGATAATCAACTTGGAAGAGGATAAGATCGAGATCTTCCTCCCATGATGGATTGAAAGCTTGTGTATGCCTTTTGTGAAGCTTCAAAGCTAATCAAACAATAATATAAGTGAACCTTGCAAGTCTTAAAGTTTCAAATAGTGTGTCATGCACATACATAAGTCTCTAAAACATTGGTGTATCACCTATCTTGAACACATTTTCCATTAATTTTGTGTTCATTTCTCTCTCTCAACGCCACAAAATTAATAGTTTAGGTGTTTAATCCTAGGTAACCATCCCACTTTGGAGGTTCTATTTAACCCGAGTCACCCAAATCTCATATTATTTCCCATTGTATCAATTGAAGTGAAGAGTTTCTTGTACTTCTTCATCCAAGAAGTACTTCGAGTGATAACAATATACAAAGTGAAAAGATGTAAACAATGAAAGAATACACTCATTTTCTTATACAATTTTCTTTTGAACTTGGAGATTTTTTATTTTCCAAACTTCATTAAAGGATTATGGGTGATTAGTCCCCAAAAATGTTGATAAAATTAAAATTTTAGGTGCATGCTTCCCAACATAAGAATGTCCAAGATAAATAATAAGAAAGAGGTAAAATGCACCCATATAAAAGGAGGAAGACTATGTATCAAAGTTATTTAACAACTTTGATATCTTCTTCTTAAAGTATATAGGAGAGGAAAGTCTCCCTACGAGTTCTTAGCTACCATTGCCTTCCATAACCCCATGGATCATACCACTACAAATGGATCTAGACCATATTTTACAAATAAATACATATAGTAACAAAGAGAAAATGTTCCCTAAACTCGCCCATATGCCAAATACTTACATATATATTGAAACAAGCACTAAAATATGTTGGAAATGTGCTAACAACACTGAAAAAAAGAAAAATATACATGCCCCTAAGATTTGTAATAGTGAAAATGAGTGAAGGAGGAACAAACAATTTCATGTCCTTATTACAAATTTGAACTAAGTAATTTGAATGTGAAAATTTGTAGAAAATCCTATATAAATAGGTGAAAACATAAAAATTTTAAAAACTTGTGAAATTTTCTTGAACTCAAAAATATATGGGGGTTCGTAGGATCATATCGTATGGTCCTGACCAAAATCTATGGTTTTGATCCTATGCTAAATTTTCCAAAATTTTGTGTGTACTTACATTTTGAGTTCCTATACCCTATTTTTACTTGCATTTTCTCCCACAATTATGTATTTGTTTGCTAAAAATGTAGAATAAACCCGATAAATTCCCCCTCTTTTGAATCATGTGTGAAATTCATGTTTGACTCCAAATTTAATTTCTAGTTCAATTTAATCGGGTGTAGGATATATTAGAGTTGATTAATGATCTAACAAAGATGATATAATATAAAAACTAAATTATATTTAAAACTCAAATCGATAAGGAAAACTACCATACACCACTTAACCTAACCTATAATAGAAATTACAAAATAGAGGTATAGATGCAATAACTTGCTATATATAATTTTGGAAATATATAAGATTGTACAATGCAAAAACTAGAGAAATGAACTTGAGAAACCCTCGCAAACTAGACTGGAATTGAAATTGTGTTGAGATTAGAACCGCATACAACATAATCAAGACAATACCATATGGTTTAATGCCTTTTACATGGTATTGAACCTTCTATGAGAAAAATTCAGTAACTTTCTCATTTTTTCCTTCCTGGATTTGTTTATCATTGTCAAACCATAGTTTTCTTACATACAACAAAGCACTCAAGATGAACTGATTATAATCTAAAAACCTAGCCATTGATGAAGAGTCATGGAAAAAATATTATAAGGGTTGTGGCCACCCATTACACTGGTAATATTGGCACTACTTTGAAGAGGCCTTAAGCCACACATAATTCTCCACCGACATGTGTTATCTAGATAGATCAATTATATTTGGTAATTTCTTTGATTATGCTTTCTTTGACTTGAATCTTTCTAGAAACACATGTAGAGAGGATGTTTGGATGATTGTAGATGAAATATTTGGCTTCCATGACCTATTTTATAGTTTCAAACCCTATGTGGATGTTTCCTAATGACTTCATATGTGATAGTGTGAGATTTAGGGACTTGGGTGCATTTTACAAGTGTAGAAAGTGAGTGCTTTAATGCATTGCACTTAGGAGTTGTCAGTTGGTAAATGAGGTAGTGTTTACTTACTTATATAGGGTTTCATAGATGATTTATCTAAGAAATTATGAAACATAGGAATTATAAGATACAATGAGATATTAAAAATTAGAAGTCTAGTTGAAAGACATCTTTGTCCAAGACCATACAAAGAGCCGAGGACCATATGGTATGGTCCTGGATAGGAGTAGGGAATGTGTTGAATGAAGATTGGAGTTGGTAAAAGGATTTATTTCTACAGCTTTAATACATTAAATTTTTAATATATCTTGATATGTCAGTGTGTAAAGATAAACAAGCTAAACAATAGACCTCATAAATTGCTAAGTGGGAATGGAGAAGTTGTGTCTAGCATAACAAGAGTGCATAGTCAAATCAAGGGTTTCCAAAGTGAAAATACCAAATTTGAGTGTCTAAATTTTCCACCCTTTAATGTCACATGAAGTTCACTAAAATGTTTCACCCAAAATTAAATTTTCAGTTCAATATAATTAGGTGTAGGATCTATTAGAGTTGATTACTTGTCTAAAAGAGATGATAGAATATAAACACTATATTAGAATTGTAACTCGAGAAGATAAGAGAGATTAATATATGCCAATTAACTCTACATGTAATTGAAAGTAAAAAATGGAAGTATAGAGGCAATTAACCTTCCACTACTGATTTTTGGAAAGATCTCGAATCGTGCAATGAGAAATCAAGATAATTGAACTTGAAAAATATTCAAAAATTGGGTTGGAGTCAAAAATATAAATGGTTGAGGAATGTGCAATGTAGTATTTATTATACTATATGGTATGGTAAATTTTTTATGGTCTTGGACATGCATTGCATTAGATTATGAAACTTTCTAGGTTGCTCGCCTTCCTAGATTGTTTGTGCTTTCAAAACCAAGTTGTTTGACATGCAATGAAGAGCTCAATATGAACTGATCATCATACCAAACCATAGTAATGGATAAAGAGTCCTATAGAACAAACATTAGAAGGGTTTTGGGTACCTCTATGCAACGCCTACATCGGAACTAATCTAAAGATGCCTCATACTACATGTCATTCTCTACCTAACATGTGATATCTAGATAAATCAATCAGATTTGGAAATTTCTTTGACTTGGGCTTTGCTAAAAAAATACTTAGAGAGAGGATGTTTGAATGTTTGTAGATGAAATATATGGATGTCTCGACCTAGTTTATAGGTTCATATTTTATGTGTATGTTTCCATATTGACTAAAAATATGACAATTTGAGATTTAGTGTAATGCCCCAATACTAAAAACCAAAACAACTCATGTCAATAGTAAAATTATGGAATATTTTTTTGAAGGAGTTTGTAGAAACCTAATTATTTTAACCCGATTAATAAATTAATCACTAAAAAAATCCATAGATATTTAATTGATGTAATCAATTAATTAAGCTCCGTTATCACCTAATCAAATCCTCCACCTCACCTCTACCCATCATCTATCACATCACATGCAACATCAATTATATACTATCTAATTAAATAATCATATTCATTTTCCATGTCTCCCTTACTAAATTAAATATTCATATTCATTTTCCATGTCTCCCACTTCCAAATTAAATATTCTTATTCATTTTCCAAGTCTCCCACTACTGTATTAAATATTCATATTTATTTTTCATGTCTCTCACTACAAAATTAAATATTATTATTAATTTTCCAAGTCTCCCACTATGCAATTAAATATTCATATTTATTCTCCATGTCTCCCACTATCTAATTAAATATTTTGATCCACTTTCCATGTCTCTCACTATTGAATTATTTTTTTGATTTAATTATAATTTTTAAAGTCTATTCATTATTTTCAAATCTTGATTAATTAATTTACCTTAATTAATATCATCCCAAAATAATATAATTAAAGTCTTACCCATCCTCTCAAAAGGATCAAGAGATAAGTAATCCTTTATTATGCTCCTTTTTCTAAGTTCTTAATGTTGAAGTTCCCCCATTTAGAGCCCTTATAATGTCTATATAATCCCATAATCCCTTTTGTTCTTGAATCATCTCTCTTCCTATTGAGTAAAAATGTAAAGTTAGCTTGTTGGATCGATCCTACATTGAAGGTTTACCATGTTAGAGCACCTACATCATCTTCATCTTTGGGCCCATTTATATTGCTTGCCAAATTCAAGGTGTATAGTGAAGGTTAAGAGGTAATATTAATATGTTTGCAATGTAAGAATTTTACTTATTTTTCTTTACATATTTTTTCTATACACATTCTAGCACACTCGGTGGGATGGAAACCCTCCATCAATTTGTAGACACAAAAGCATGAACATACTACTACTTTACTATAGCGCCAAGTATGATGTTTTATATATCTCTCCTACGTAAGAAAATTATTCACCGGTGACACACCTTCTAGTCCATCTTCTTTCTTTGTTTTTATCTATTATTTTATCTCTCACTTATGTCACTTCTACACCTAGTTTTTGTCATGTCACAAGGATCCCTATATGTCATTCTTCTCACATTTTTCTTAAATTGTCTCAAGACACTAACACATAGGCCCTCTTGTCTAACTAGGAGCTCCTGCCCTCTTTGTTCTTTTTCACATTTGTTGTTTTCCTTTTCATTTTTCTTACTCCTATCCCAAGGTCCTAATCAGCATGTCATGTCACTAGTTTCAAAATCCAAGTAAGAGATCCCTATATAAATATAATATACATACCATTATAAGGGCGAGTAATTTTATTAAGGGCTATCTATCTACATATTATCAAAGGGACTACATTTTGGGCTTATTACTCTACATACACTACATAGGAAGGGGAAGTTTTTGAATTCCATCCCACACATTTACATTCTATCTAGCTACAACCCACTATCTTGGTGTCACTAGCGCGAGGGAAACCTAGGAGCACTATTGCACACACAAGCACATAAAACTACATGGATTTTAAGATGTAGTGCAACACTCGATCATAAGTTCACTTTGTCGGATGAGTGCCAGGGTCGGTCTCAATCACCATTTACATATTTATTTTTAGGATTTGATGTAGTTTGGGGTTTTACAGGATATTATCTATTTTATAGGTTACCAGTGAACTCAACAATCCTCTAGTGACCTATTGGTGATCAAAAATAATGATATCATAACCCTAATGACACCATAAAAATGAATTTTTGACCCTCTACACACGTCACAAGCACCTATATAAGGTATCCAAAGTGACCAGGAGCCCTTACCCCTATATGGGCACCCCTTTTTGGGTTATTCGCTAGTTTTAGAATTCATATCGAGCATTTCTTGTACTTTCCCAGCCTTTCTTTAGTTTTTCCAGTTCAGGTATACTTGAACAAGAAAAATTAGATAAGTTCCCTATCTCTTTCATTTTCTTACATAGTTACATATTTAAAAGGCTTATCATTTGTATCTTATTGTATATCATTATAGTCATTCTGAAATTAGAATTTAACATAATATTTTAATATTTGTTAAATCATTTGTGAACCCATTTCTTAGAAATCATTTCCCTAGGATCCAATAAACCCTAGTGGATAAAATTAGATCTCCTTCTCCTAGGAAAGATATGCATCATGTTAGTGTGAATCCTATCCTTGATGATGTTGTTGAGGCTGAACTTAAGACTCTTTATCAAAATCCTCAACTTGATGTTGACATTCAAAGACAACTTCTGGCTAATGAAAGTGATATTCCTACTTATTTTAATAACTCTAGTTGTGCCATCGTTTCATATCCTATAAACTTCACTCCATGTTTTCCTTTCTCTTACATCTGCACTCATTCTTCTCCGCCTCCTTCTACTTCTGCTAAAACTCTTGATGATGCTATTATCAATCATATGTTTCGTCTTGATTGTGATAATGTAGAAAAAATCATGATGAAAATGTACATGTGCATGATGTTATTTCTCATACTAGTCAGGATGAATGTAAAGTTGTATCTCATACTTCTCCTATTTATAAATACATCTCTAATGATTGTAAAAATACATCTCATGATAGTTATCCTACTTCACTATATAATGATAACACTCTTAATGAATTACTTGCATGTGAAAATTTGTCTGATACTGATTATATTTTTGAGCATGCACATGTTAGTGAAGATTATACTTCTTTTAAGACTACTGAATGTGAATTTTCCACTCCGATTTTATATAATTATGAGGTTGTTTTTTATAGCATTCATGATGATTATTCCATTCCTACTAACTCACCTCTTATGGTTTCTTCTCATTCTATTTCTATTATTTCCACTAATATTCCATGTTCTTCTCTGCCTCTTTCCTCTTCTTCTTATCTTGATGATGTTCATGTTTCTTCTTCTATTTCTCTTAGTATAATGCCTCTCATTTCTTCTACGTGTACATCTAGTGTTCCCATAGCATCTTAATCTTATGCTTCTTCTTCTCACATTCCTATGATCACTCATAATGACAAGCTTCAACCTATCAATATGCCACTTACATATTTTATGATTCCTCCACATGAAATTTTATCACTCATGCATGTTGTTGGCTAGTTGAAATCTCAAGTTTAATCTCTCACTCTTGAAAGAAAATCCTATTATGTTTTATCGATAATAACTCTCTTCATGGAAATCCTATTCCAAATAAAATTCACAATTAAACATTTCCTAAGGATTTCATCATTCCTACATTTTAATATTTTGATGACTTTGGAAATGCATATCTACATATTAAGCATTATCGATTAGATATGGATTCTTATTTGAATGATTGATTATTGTTAAAACCCTTTCATCATAGTCTAGTCGATGAAGCACTTAAATGGTACACTCATATGACTTTTTGATCTATTAGCACATACCGTAAAATGGAAGATGATTTTATTAGATGCTTCATTCTTAACAATGTTCCTAAAGTAACATATGATTGCTTTCCTAGCTTGAATTGTCGAAAGAAAGAGCCTATTATTTATTACATTTTAGGATTTAATTCTGCATGCATCAATTAATATTCCACCTATTGATCTAGACAAATAATTTATATTTTTTTGTGGCTTGATTCCTACTTTAAAAGAACGATTACAATATGATACATGTGAATTATTTACACTGTTATGCTATAAGGTTATTGATCTAGAACATGATTTAATTGTTATACATGTTATAGATCGTCTTTCTACTTCTTCGATATTGTGTTATCTTCCACTTCTTCACCTCTTCCATATGTTATGCATCCTCCAAGGTCTCTATCTCCTCCACATCGCAGCATCCTCTATCTCCACCACTACTACGTCACTTTCCACCTAAGTATGCACCATCTCCTACTTGAGAGCCATTGAATTTATTGCATGCTACTAATCCTCATGATGATGTCTTGGATATTTTTCTTGATAAGAGAATAATTGTCTTACCTTCTAATTACTCTCATCCTCCACATAATTTTCATCTCCAATGTGATTTTCCTTACTACAATTATCACCGCATTAATGGCCATCGTGACAATGATTGTTGCGCCCTTCATGACAAATTACAACAATTAGAAGACAAGGGTGTCATTTCCTTTGGCTCTCTCTCTCTCTCTCATGAGCAGTCTCTTTCTCTAATTCTACATAAGCATGCTTCCACTTCAGTTCACTTGTCTCCTCCACCCACTTTTAAGGTTTCCATTCATCCATCTCCTAAGATCATTATTCATCTCGCGTCCTCCTCCTCATACATCCATCACAACATCATCTCATCCACCTCATAGTGATACTACTTCACATTGTCTTCCTAAGCCATTGACATATGTGCTTCATACTGCTACATTTCCATCATTGGCACCATTTCATTTGACATTTAGTTTTCTCATTCACTCATGATGCTACCACCTCACATGATTCCACCACCTCACATGATTCCACCGCTCCTCGTAGACCTTTGCATCTTTGGTAGGTGAATTTTGTCACATCATCACCCGATGGCACACTCATGTTCTCATGGTTCTTACATGACTATTGAGGCATTTGTTTCAATAATAACCCAACTTCATCATTACGTTATACATTTCATTGATCTATCTATCTAGTGTACACTATCAAACCATTTCTTGATGACGCACTCTTGTTCTATGGTTTATTATTGATTTCGATGGGTCTTATATAAATGAACCTCATGTTTCCTACACATACATTTGGGGGCATAACTATTATCCCACCCTCTTCATCATACTCACACATGCTTGCATACATCATGTACTACCCATTTTTGTCTACTTACATCTATCACTATCAAATATTATCTATCCATACAATCCCACTTTTATACATTCATCATCTACTTCCTATCTATCTCATAAAAATTAGCATAATCATATACACAATACGTACTAAAAATCATCATTCGAACTATACAAATCAATCATCAAATAACCAACACACATGAACAACAATCATCGCATCACATATTAATAAAACATCAACACAACATAATAATACCAATCATCCATCTATATATATATATATATATATAAATATATATCATATATTACAAAATATCATAATATAATCGCCAAGGGAAAGCACCTACATACATTTACATACATCGTCATACATCATATATCATCATCATTATCACTATATAAAACTCATGGGAGCTCTAGAACTAGAAGCTTCACTATGGGAGCTCTAGAACTCTCTACGCCGGTGGTCGTGGCCCCTATATCTCTCCACCTACCTCCATAGTAATGCCACCTCCACTGAATGCTCCATAGATTGGCCTTATAACTCTACATAATTCATGAAAAGATCATGCACCAAGGCTCCTCCTCCTACAGCCTTCCCTAGCGCATTACATCTCTTCCCACACCTCATCATGCTAACTCAATAAAATGGTACATGTATCTCGTTGCTATTTCCACTGGCTCAAACAAGTGGGCATGTTCACCCGCAATAGAATCTACTCGATCCAATGTCCCACCTCTCATGAGAACATATGGATGTACATTCCATGTCTCAATGTGTGGATGGATGAGTCAATCATCAACAACCAATACATATCACCCGCAACCATTCAAGCATCATATTAGTTAATGTTATCCAAAATTCACCCCTCGAGGTAATTTTGATAACATGCATCAAATTCTTCAGTCCCAAGAAAGTAGAATTGATTCAAGGCCAAAAATCATGTTTTTGGGGTCCCTTTGGCTTCTCTCTAACTCCCCATCCAAGGAAAAATCCCAATGAGTTAGAAAAAAATGAAAAAATCCAAAAATGAAGTCGCAGGCTTGTTTTAATGCATTATGGGTCTGGAGGTTGCGGGTCATACCAAGGTTCGTCGTACCAAGTTTGGGGCCAAAATACAAAGGAATCGCTAAATCGGATATTTTTGTCCCACGCGGTCTGCGGGACAGTTGGGACATCGGGACGTGAAAACCTAATTTTGTTGTAAGTTAGTGCATTACGGGTGGTGCGGATGAAAGTGTCTAGGATAGTTTAGGAAAAAAGTACGCTTGGGACGTGTAGGACATGCAAAGGTGAAATCACCGCACAAGGAGTCAAGCTAAGTGGATGTGGCCGATGTGAAAGTCAACGACCCTCATGGCCTAGTCAACGAGAGGATGTGTAGGGACAAGGAAAACTGAATTGGCTGATGCAGAAGAATGTGTCCGGGACAGCTGGGACACGTGGACCCGATTTGGCCAAAATAGCCATAGCAAAAATAAAATTCAAAGTTTGACCTCCCGAAACTTCAAACGGCCATAACTTTTGACTCCGAGATCTCGATTTTCATAAAATTGTACTTTCTGAAACGAGCACAAAATTCCAAATGAGGGTAGATATATTTAAATATAAGAAACATGTTATGTTTGTGGAGCCTATTTTCATGTTAGAGTGTGGTACACCTTCTATGTGTTACACTCGGGTATTTTTACAGTGGTCCCACTCACCGGTGAGCGGGTCAAGGGGGTTTGGGGGCAAAGCCCCGAAGTAAATTTTCATGGGTGGTTTATTAACCCATGGGTAATGGGTAACCATTATGGGCTGTTTTTGGGCCCATGGTTTTTCGGTACCCATTGTTTTGATACCCACGGTTTTGTATCAAACTACTTAAGCAATTGTCTATTTATATGGTCTTATGCATATGATACATATACAAGCAAATGCATTGCAGATGTGCTTTGAATTTGGGTGTGAATTTTGTAGAGTTTGTTGAGCATAGCTCCAAATGGATCTAGGTATTGTATTGAGAGAGTGGAGGCTTGTAATAAAATCTGAGCAAGTGATTCTTGGTGGACGTAGCCCAAATTGGGTGAACCACGTTAAATATTGTCTCTCTATGTTGTGTTATTTATTCTACACTTTTATTTGAGATCTGTAATATTTTCTACATATTAGTTTCTACTGTTTGATTTTGTAAGGGATTATTCCACATATTTTATCTCTTATTTCCTATCAATTGGTATCAGAGCTTGGTTTTGGTTTGCTAAAGTGTTGAATCACAGGGAAAGTTTTATCTTGAGTGGGAGCTATGGCAGATGATGGAAGATCTAGGGTTGATAAATTCAACGGGTAGAATTTCAGTCTTTAGAAGATGTAGATGGAAGATTACCTTTATCAGAAGGATCTTTATACTCCATTGTCTGAGAAGGTGAACAAACCCTCAAGTATGACAGATGCGGAATGGGATTTGTTGGATTGGAAGGAACTTGGAATGATCCGCCGTGTCTTGCATCTTTAGTATTATTTAATGTTTCAAAGGAAAAGACTACAAAATATCTAATGGATGCATTAGGGAAGTTGTATGAAAAACCCTCTACCTCTAACAAGATATTTTTAATGAAAAAGTTGTTTAATATGAAGATGTCTAAGAATAGTTTAGTAGCAGATCATTTAAATGATTTCAATATAGTTGTGAATATGCTAGCTTTGGTTACAATAGAATTTGATGAAGAAGTTAGGGCTTTATTAATTTTGTGCTCTTTACCTGAAAGTTGGAATAACCTAGTAATGGTGGTAAGCAACTCGGTTCCAGCTAACTCGAAGTTAAAGTTTGAGGATGTTGTAGGGGTGATTCTAAGTGAGGAAATGTGAAGAAAATCTCTCGGGAATATTCTAATTTAGTGAATACTTTGACAAAGTGGAAACTAAATTGAGACAGACAAAAGAATAGAGGAAACCGTGGAAAATCAAAAGATCGGGCAAGGTCAAAATCCAAGAGCAAGATTGTATGTTGGAATTGTGGAAAGTCTAGGCATGCAAAGAAGGACTGTTGGGAGCTTCAGACAAGAAGAAACAACAGGAATAAAACAAGGAGGAAAATGTGGCATTGGGTAATGTATGCCATGATAATATTACTTGAATCTTGATTTTAGATTTAAGGGCTTCTTTTCATGCTACTCCACATAGGCATTATTTTGTTGATTATGGTCAAGGGGATTTTGGGCATGTTTTTCTTGGTGATGATGAGCCTTGCAGTATAGTTGGAAAAGGTTCATTTAGGTTAAGATGCAGAATGGGAATACATGGCTATTGAAGGATGTCAGACATGTGCCTACATTAAAGAGAAATTTGATATCGGCGGGCAATTGGGAAGTGATGGTTATACTGTGATATTTACAGCTGACTCTTGGAAGGTTACCAAGGGTGCTCTTGTGGTGGCAAGAGGTAAGAAGGTTGGAACCTTGTATTTATCCACTAATAGTACTAATGATTGTAATCTTGTGGCTTCATATGTAGATACAACATTATGGCACTATAGGCTCGATCATATGAGCCATAAGGGCATGGACATCATAAAGAAGAATTTGCTTGGATATACAGAAATAGGTTTGGATTTATGTGAGAACTGCATATATGGGAAACAAAAGTGAGTAAGGTTTCTCAAGGTTGGACCTACGAAGAAAGAGAGTAAGTTAGAGCTGGTACATTTTGATGTGTGGGGCCAGCTCAGGTATCATCTCTTGGGGTTAAAGTTATTATGTTACTTTTATTGATGATGCAACAAGGAAAGTTTGGGTTTATTGTATTAGAAAAAAATCTGATGTATTTGATACTTTTGTTAAATGGAAAGCCTTGGTAGAGAATGAAACAGGTCTTAAGTTAAAATGTCTTAGGTCAGATAATGGAGGGGAGTATTGCAACAATGAATTTGATGATTATTGTTCTAAGAATGGAATCTACAGTAAAAGATGGTTCCAGGAACCCCACAAAAGAATGGGGTGTCAGAAAGGATGAACAAAACAATAATGGAATGTGCTAGGAGCATGAGGATACATGCAAGACTACCTCTTTATTTTTGGGCAGAAGCGGTGAGCACAACTGTACTTAATAAACAGATGACCCTCAAGTGCCTTGGATGGAGGCATACCTGAGGAGGCTTGGTATGGTAAGAAAGTCGATTACTCATTTCTTAAAGTCTTTGGATGTGAGGTGTTTGTTCATATTGACAAGGATGATAGGACCAAGCTAGAGGCTAAATCAAAAAATTCACTTTTATTGGTTATGGTGGTGATGACTTTGGATTTAAATGTTGGAGTATTAAGGACAAGAAAATCATTCGGTCTAGGGATGTGGTCTTTAATGAGAAAGTCATGTATAAGCAACAATTGCAGGAAAATAGGGAAGAATCCAAGAAAGAATATGCAGTGGTAGAGGATCTTCCAGATGGGACAGTGACCCATGAATCAGTTTAGGAACCTACTCAACAGAACCCCAAACCCCTTCAAAGGAGGAGGTCTTCTAGGGTAAGAAAAGAACCTGAATGTTTTTCTCCTTCTCTTTATTATTTATTACTCACTGATAGTGGAGAGCTAGAGAGATTTGATGAAGCAATGTAGGTAGATGCCAAGAAGAAGTGGGAGCAAGCCATGGATGAGGAGCATAAGTCTCTCATGGAGAACTAGACTTGGGATTTGGTGAAGCTAACGGAAGGCAAAAGAACATTGTAGAACAAGTGGGTGTACATATTTAAAGATGAAGAAGGGGAAAGAAAAGATATAAGGTCTAGTTGGTGGTTAAGGGGTTTACACGAAAAACAAGGTATAGATTTTGATGAGATCTTTTCTCCTGTAGTAAAAATGACTTCTATTAGAACTGTTCTTGGAATAGTGGCAAGGAAGACTTGCACTTAGAACAGTTAGATGTAAAGACTGCATTTCTCCATGGTGATTTGGAGGAGGAGCTATATATGCAGTAGCCAAAGGATATGAAGTCAAAGGTAAAGAGGAGATGGTGTGCAAACTGAAGAAGAGCTTGTATGGCCTAGAAACAAGCTCCATGTCAATGGTATAAGAAGTTTGATAGCTTCATGATCGAGCAAGGTTATATCAGATGTCATTCTAACCATTGTGTGTATACAAAGAAATTTGAAGATGGAAGTTATATTATCCCATGTTTGTATGTTGATGACATGCTTTGTTGCGGTAAAAACATGCAGGAAATAAAAGTACTCAAGAAATAGCTAAGTGAATCCTTTGATATGAAGGATTTGGGGGCTGCCAGAAAAATCCTTGGTATGAGGATAACTCGGGATAGGAAGGAACTGGAAGCTAACTTTATCTCAGGAAGAGTACATTAAGAAGGTATTGGATAGGTTTAACATGCAGGATGCTAAACCGGTTGGGACTCCTTTGGTAGGCCATTTTAAGTTATCAAAGGAGTAGTGTCCCAAGACAGAGCAGGAAAGAAACCATATGTCCAAGGTACCTTACTCATTAGTGGTTGGTAGTTTGATGTATGCTATGGTATGCACTAGGCCTGATATTGCCCATGCAGTAGGAGCATGAGTAGATTTATGAGTGATCCGTAAAAGAGCATCATGCAGCGAAAAAGTGGATCCTTTGGTATTTGAGAGGGACCATGGGGACAATTTTATGCTATAGTGGATCAGACACCACTTTACGTGGTTATGTAGATTCAGACATGGCTGGAGATGTAGATAGCAGGAGGAGCATGACAGGTTATATTTACATTGTAGGTGGGACAACAGTAAGCTGGATTTCACGACTACAAAAGTTGGTGGCTTTGTCAACCACGAGGCTGAGTATGTTGCTGCCACAGAGGCAAGAAAAGAGATGATTTGGTTACAACAATTGCTTGAGGAGTTGGGGCATAAGTAGAAGGAATGTAAGCTGCATAGTGATATTCATAGTGCTATACACCTAGCTAAGAACTCGCTTTCCACTCTAGGACGAAGCATATACAGCTTGAGATATCACTTCATTAGGACAACTTTGGATGAAGATAATTTAAAGTTGGAGAAGATTCATACCACCAAAATCCTGCAGACATGATGACCAAGGTGGTCACAAGGGATAAAATAAAGCTATGTTCAACTTTGGTTGGCCTTCGCGGATGACAGTGAAGGGTTGAGAAGCTTGCTTAGTGGAAATTAGTCTCCAAGTGGGAGATTGTTATGCTTGTGGAGCCTATTTTCATGTTAGAGTGTGGTATACCTTCTATGTGTTACACTCAGGTATTTTTACGGCAGTCCCACTCACTCGGGTGAGCGGGTCAAGGGGGTTTGGGGGTGAAGCCCCAAGAAAATTTTCATGGGTGGTTTATTAACCCTTGGGTAATGGGTAACCGTTATGGGTTGTTTTTGGGCCCATGATTTTTCGGTACCCATTGTTTTGATACCCACGGTTTTTTCCCATGGTTTTGATACCCACGATTTTTTTCCATGGTTTTGATACCCACGGTTTTGTATCAAACTACTTAAGAAATTGTCTATTTATATGGTCTTATGCATATGATACATATAGAAGAAAATGCATTACAGATGTGATTTGAATTCGGGTGTGAATTCTATAGAGTTTGTTGAGCATAGCTCCAAATGGATCTGGGTATTGTATTGAGAGAGTGGAGGCTTGTAATAAAATCTGAGCAAGTGATTCTTGGTGGACGTAGCCCAAATTGGGTGAACCACGTTAAATATTGTCTCTCTATGTTGTGTTATTTATTCTGCACTTTTATTTGAGATTTGTAATATTTTCTACATATTAGTTTCTACTGTTGTGATTCTATAAGGGATTATTCCACATATTTTATCTCTTATTTCCTATCAAAACATATTCAGCTCTAGTCGGTTAATTCTCATTCCCGTCACAAATGATAGAAAACGCCTCAGTAGACCTCAAATAGCTACTTGCACTCGAGAAGGTCATAAATTTTGCATTTTTCGATGAAATCACACAAAATTGGTACCGTTGGAATTGCGGCTTCGATCCCAACACACATAAATCAAGAAATTCCATATTTGATGAGAAATCGATTGGGTGTTTTCATAAAACGTGGCCAGGGTTCATGACATTGTTTTATTTGGTAGTTAGGAGTGCAATTAAGAGGCATGGTCATCATTCTTTCTCTGCTGCAACACTTTGATAGTATGGGGAGCCTTTTGCAAGTAAAATACAATCATTTCACTCCATTTAATGCCTCTTACAGGTGGTTGAGGGATAGATTTCAGGATTTCCATTTTCCATTTCTCTCTCTCTTCTCTTTTTCTATAAATTGGAGTGTTAGGCTCATTGTAAGAGGAGGTAGTTTTTATTGTAGAAAAGCTCTATAAAAATAGCTTTGTGAAGCCAATGTGCTATAGGCCCTTATGGTGGACTCCTTACATGGTGATCCAGTGCCCTTATCTTGCAAAAATGATTGAACAATGCATAATGAAGCAATAAAATATAAGTTTGTGGATGCATCTTCCCCTGCTATGTTTTCTTGCATTCTTCTTGCCCCTTCAACCTTGATTACAAGTGTATTGTGTCTATCTTTATGCTCTTGCAAGGATCCATTATTATTATGCATGTATGAAATATTGTTGTGAATGCATTTTCAGATTGTGGAGAATTGTTATCACCCCTTCTAGTATGCACTTTACTTCTAGTTTTCACACATTGGAAGACTACTCTCACACCCTCCTTTTTTGGTGTATCACTATTGTAGTGTAGGATTTCATTTTATGTACTCTCTCTCCTTGGTCCCTTGGAAAATTTAGATTAGGACATTTAGTTTTTCCTGCATTAGAGTAGATTGTGGTAGGTAGTTGAGGAGCAAAAACCAACTTTCTCTGGAGGTCTATCTCAAGTAGCAAGTCCCACAACTTGGAGATGGTACCCATGTTATCCAATCACATCGTGAGCTCAAGCATATGCACTTGTGTAAACATAAGGGTGTTGTGATTCGGTGATAACAATTACTACACATGATAGAGAAAATAAAACAACTAAGTGATGATATAAAAATATCAAGAATAAAATACTCATGCTCCACTATCACTGTTGTTATACTATCATCATCGGGGTTAGGTCCTGTCCCCTATAATCCTCTAAATAGAATTATTCTTGTTGCATCCACAATAACTACAAATAATAACGCCCATCGGTGTGATTCCCACCATGCACTATAGGCCACAAGACATCCTGCATCGTCCACGTGTATAAACTCTATGGTCGAATCTATCTCATTTGTACCCGAGGGAACTAGTTGTTCTCGTGTACATCTCGGTCTCACTCCTAACCTCCTCGACACTCTTGTCACTCACACTAATACATATGGCTCCGGGGCACATCTTGATCCATCTTTAATCATTATGACACACGCTCTTCCCGAAATAGCTTGAATACCCCAAAACCGATCCTTTAGCCACATAGTATGCGGGATATATCGTACATCTAGTCCATCCTATGGTCACCATCTTTAGGATCGATATGGCCTCCATATAATGGCCCCTGGAACCATATGATCAATCATAACTCTATATGTAGTAGTATCTAGTCTCTTACTATACTTTCCTTTCCACCTCAATGTAAATATCTTGGGCCTCACCCAATCAACTTGTGGCCCACTAAGCAACATCAATATTGTAATGTGCTCATAGGGCCATACATGTAACAATGTGGTGGCTCTAAGTCCACCCCCATGGTCCTCCTACGTGAACCTATATAGATCTCTATAAAAATGTGCTAGTACACATCGAACCCATGCAAATCTAATCCCATCCTCCTATATACGTTGACAAATATCATGCATCTTATATAAGATGCCCACACCACCACCTTCCAAAACCACTAATGAAGCAACAACTATTACAATGAATTTTTGTAACAACAGAACACCTGATCTTAGTATGGCATATAAGATAATGTGGGTCTCTATCTGTACCCATGTCCCTATAAAGTACCACACAAATTCTCTCATATGCCTCTCGAGCATCCTTTAGAACAACACCTATAATCTCTCACCCAAAACTGGTAGTCGTAATATGTGATATAAATCCTCTAGGGTCACAGTCATCTCCTCATTAGGAAACTAAAAAGTACAATTATCTACACATCACCTCTCGCATAATGTAGTGATCATTGGCATATTATGCAAGACCTCCCCAAATATCACTAGTTATCAAGGTTGGAATGGTCTAATATATCCCACTCAGCGTCTGATAAACCTAAATTCAACAATGTACTCAAGTGTCAACCTCCACTTAACTCCCTCGAATGGATATTCCTCTCGCACAACAAAAAAAAAAACCAAAATTGTGACATTAGTATCTCATATACATGTAAATAGAACAAATAATACTACTCAAAGGCATCAAATTTCATATATATTACATTTTGAGGTCAAAATAACCTCTAGGGATGCCAATGACTAAGAGCAAGATGCGGGTGCCTAGGGGTAGCAGTCACCAAGACTTAGAACTAGGTGCTAGCATCCCGAAGGACATTAAAACCTTGGTCGCTCTTACCTGTGTCGAAACGCCCAAAATTTAAATACTCGATTTTGCAAAAATTGACAGACGAGAAAATTCCATTAATATTTTTGAAAATAACAACACTTACCAACTCATATGTTGTCCATGTTTCCATGGTCTCTACCACCATCTTGAATCTATTAAATCTTTCTAATCTAATCTACGACATCTTCGCAAGATCAAAAATCAAATTCTCAATCAATCAAGGTTCAAATAAAGTCACTATTCAATTTTTACCATTACTATATATAACACTTTTCTCAACTGCTAATTTATTATAGTTACCATTCGCTCATTTTCTAACTAATACACGCTACATGGTTTTGCTCATATCTTGAGCTTCGCTACTTTTTTTTCTTCCCGCCTACCTCATGCAGCTTCATAATTCCTCTTACCATTGTATTATACACATTCCACAACGCTATATTCCAATATGGCACATTTTTAACTCAATATACACATAATTTTGTGACATCTACTATACTTCATTTTGCTCACTATTACATCATTTCACATCTACTTTTGGCTCAACATTCATTCTTTTTACCACTCTCCCTTTTGCTAAAAGGGGGCCATACAATTAGGATCACCCTACTATCCCCCTTAGGCTACTATGCAATCACTACGCACTCAAACACATCACTACCAAAAAATTTCTCATACAACACATGACATTCTCCACTACTTACTAACTATTCCCCCTACTAACCTAATCCAGGGAGGAAACGTGAAAAATATCATCATGAGTAATGTATCACATATATTCAACTTCAATACAAACATTCAATATTTGAATCAAGCCAATCGATCGTTACAACATTAACATCACTTCGGTATGTCTCCCAAATGACCTAACTTGGGAGATACATTGTTTTACTATCCTTATAGAAGACGACCTAACATGGGAAATTATTTAAACATTGCTTCCGATATGACCTAACATGGAATCCATATAGAATTTTACAAACCGTGGAACCCATGGACTAGGGAAATGATATGTCATTGTCTTTCCTATATTGCTCCTATGATGGTTATTCAATCATGGATCAAATGGAACAAAATTTGGATCCTTCTACGGTGGTTGGGCCTTTTGAGAATGTAGTCATAGTTAGAGAGTAAAACCACACCTCTCTCCCTAGCAATCTCCCTCTAGTGACAAGACACCCAAATCCTTCATTTTTCAAAAATAAAAAAATAGGTTGGGAATTGATCACTCCTCGCCCATTCAAATTGCCATTAACAACAATTAAAATCTCCAAATTCTCTGAATAAAACCATCAATTTCACCCAAGTGATCCTTTACAACGGTCCACTATCTCAATTTATACCACATGGATCGACACGCTGATCCATGGTTCACCATGTTATATGTTCTTATTATGTGCGTACTTTTCGCAACATGGCTTCTCCATAGTTATCATAGGTATGTTCCTTACTTCCTTTACACTACTTGAATTTCATTCCAATAACATAAGGGGGAAATTTAGACACAAAATCATGCACATACTAATAATTTACTATACTACCAAGTATGTTGTTTTATATATGGGTATTGTGTAAGAAAAGTATTCACTGGTGACACACTGTCTAGTCCATTTGCTTGCTTTGTTTTTTCTATTGTTTTATCTCTCACATATGTGACTTCTACACCCGATTATGGTCATTTCATAGGGATCCATATTTTTAGTCTTCTCACATTTTTGTCGGTTGTCTTAGGAAATTAGTGCCCATGCCCTCCTATCCAACCTAGGCACTCATGTCCTCTTTGTTCTTGTTCACATTTTTGACATTTGAGGTCATCATTTTTTGGTTTACTTATACCTTTCCCGAGGTCCTAGTCGGCATGACCTATCACTAACGTAAAAATTCAAGAAAGATATCCCTATATAAACACAACATACATACCATTATAAGGGAAGATAATTTTATCAAGGGCTATCTATCTACATACTATCAAAGGGAATGCATTTTTGGGCTTATTACTTTACATACACTGCATAGGAAAGGGAAGTTTCATAATTCCATCCCACACATTTGCATTCTACCTAGCTACAACCCGCTATCTTGGCATCACCGGTGTGAGGGAAACCTAGCAGCACTATTGCACACACAAGCACATAGAACTACATAGAGTCTAAGACGTAGTGCGGTTCCTCGCATAAGTTCACTCTATAGGGTAACCGCTTGCAGGTGAGGTCAGTCCGACTCCCCATTTACATCTTTATTTTTTAGGATTTGATGTATTTTGGGGGTTTTCCTAGATATTATCTATTTTGCGGGTTACCAGAGAACTCGGACATCTTCCAACGACCTACATGCAATTAAGAGTGAAGGATAACAAAACCCTAGTGGAACCGAAAAATCAAGTTTCGACCCTCTATGTAGTCGAGGTTCATGTAGAAGGTCTCGAGTGCCCAAGCACCCTCGCCCTATTCGGGTTATTCTATAAGTTCCAAAATTCATATCAAGCATTTCTATTACTCTTCCCAACCTTTTCATCAGTTGTTCCAGTTCGGGTATACTTCAAGACAAGTGAAAATCAGATAAGTGTCATATCACTTTCATTTTTTTGCATAGTTACGTATTTAAAAGGATTAATATTTGTATCTTATTGTATATCATTGTAGTCATTTTGAAATTAGAATTTAACATAATATTTTAATATTTGTTAAATCACCATTAATGTTTATCGATTTTATATGTTATTCTGTTCACTACATGTATTTGTAGGTTTTTCGTATGTTGATGGAGTCTCATTACAATTATCGAGAGATAACTATTTATGTGTGTATTTTCATGCTTCTAACAAAAAAAGGTGTTGTAGTAGTCCATTTGTGATTTTTTTGTAGTTTTTCTCTTTGTTTGAAGACTTGCATATGAGCTTCATTTCCTTGGACATGTTTTGAGTAGTTTGTTGAGTGACATGTTCTATATTGCATGAAAATATTTTGATAAATTGTGAATTTTCCATGAAATTTTATACAAGTTTGTCTCTAATATTTTTTATTTTCTCCTAAAATTTCAGCTTATTTTGATATGCATTCTTCAAGTTATCAAAATTTTACAAGAACTTGTCCAGATTTGGTAAAATTTGCATAGAGTCATAAAATATTCACTATTTTTTTAGTATTTTTAAAGAATCTATAAAATGATCTTATATATTTATAAATAAAATATTATAGAATTTGGGGAAAAATTAAAAAATTTATTCAATTTTTAGTGATTTTGTTTAAATCACTCTATAGCATTAAAATTTAAGAAACTTTCCAATTTTCTTACTTTTTTGGAAAATTCCACAAAGTTTCTTTCTTGATTTTTCATTAAATTAGAAAAATTGTAAAAATGAAGTTACAAAATTCTATTGTAATCCTAAAATTACAAATGTAGATTTTTTATTTTTAAAATTGTTTTTCTTAGATGCATGTGCATGGAGATGGGGGACCAAGAAGCGACCAAAATCCTTTTTAGCTATTTTTCACATAATGTGAGTGACTTATGGTTCACCACATTATATTATAACTATGCAATGAAAACGAGTGTGTTATAACATGCTCATGTTATGGATTGGAATTTCCTAATTATAACGTGCTCACGTTATGATGCGTATAACATGAGCACATTTTTTATTGTGTAAATTTGAAATTTTCTCTAAGAATTTAACAAAACATGAGCGGGTTACAACATGAGTGTGTTTTGTTTTCTTTGGCTTGGATATCTAAGCCTAAAGTTTGAAATGTGTAATCCGTGAATAAATTTGTGTTTTGATGAAAAACATAACAATCTCAAGTGTACACCCCAATTTCTCATGTGTTATAAGAAAATATTCCAAAAAAATATATGACTACAATGTCAAGCTCTATTTTACATTTGTGTCGATGTATTTCTTTCTAAAATCTAATTAGTTTAAGATTTTCATCCTTAATTTATTTTATTATTGCCTTCTTTTCTTGCTAAAACACATGTATCATTTTTTTTAGATAATTTATTATTTTATCATCCAAGTTTTTGTTTAAAAAATGCTTGATCTAAACTCCATTCCACACACACTTAGAATATTTTGATTTTCAACTATTTTTCTCAAAATTAGGTGGTTTACAAATAAATATGTCTTTTTGGGATGTGTTCACTTTGAAAATTAGTAAAAAATTATATATTCATCCAAAAATATGAAAAATTAGTGGGACTTCATATATCATCTAGGCTAACTTTCTACCTGAAGGGATTTATAAAATAGTTTACGAAACTCAAAAATGGGGAGGGGGCACACACACAATACTATGTTATCTTTTTGATACAAAAAGCCACATTTTGAGTGCACACAACATTTGAACTTCTTATACTCCACCATTTAAAAAAATAAGTGGTTTAGAAACTAGATTCCAAGTGCTATGGTTCTTATTCTTATCATAATGTGAACATTTGAGTATATGTATGCCAAATTATTAGTTGAAGTTCAATTTTTGTTGATTTCGGGAAAAAGTGGCCACTTTTGACCCCCTTTTAGCCCACCATTTCCATGGTACTTACCCTTAGAATTGTGTTGAGTGCTCGATACAAATGCTTCATTTTACCAATTGGTTTTAGGGCTTACATATCATGTAGATTAATAACCCTTGCGTCGCAGCCTTGATTGGACCAAGACCTTGGCTCAAATCTCAAACCACTAATTTTTCTTATTTCCGTTAATTAAGATTAAGTTTAAAATTTTGATTAGCTTTGTTTAATTTTTGCATTAATGTAGTTTCTTAGAAAAATAAAATAAAAATAAAGTTTCATTTACATATTATGATTATAATTTTGTGTATTACTAGAATGATAGAATGTTAAGAAGTTAGTTTTTGTGACACTAATACAAAAGTTTGTGGTTTGTGACTTTTAGCCATTAATCCAAAAATTCCTTGATGTGTTCATTATTAATTGATGATTACGATCACCTCGATGTAATAGCAACAAAGTTTCAACAAACACAATGCAATTGATCACCATCCTTGTTCTCCAGCTACACAGTTCCATTTACAAAAAGCTCCATACAAATCCTTCTCATAAGTATTACTTCCAAAAAAACAACAAAACCAAGTCTCCATTACCCATCATGAATGACCTACAACTCTCAAGCATGACCAATACTAGTGCCGCACATCTACAACGAAGACCTTTTGATATTATCATACCTTAACCTGATAGTCGCATGCGCTTCCATGATATCTGTTTTGGACTGTACATGCTATTTTATCAATCCACTCCTGCAGTCCCAATTATTGTCACCCAGCTGACTATGTTAACCAATAAAACTAACTTAGTTGTTCAATAATGGCACGACAAGCTGGTACTACAAGCCAGACAAGTCAACCCATTCAATCATTATATAGTTGTTTTATATTTTTACTCGTTTCCACCTATTTATTTCACATCCAAGTGCACATCATTTCTTATTGGTTTAGATTGTCTCAAGTGTCCAATTGCATCTTTTCCATGACCATTCCAGATGGAAACCACCCGCAAAGATTACCATTTGAACTTGTAGTAGTCCAACCCCATCTGGAGCCTTCTTAAGGTGATGTTGATCTCGGGTTAGCTACTTGGTCTTTGAATCCATATCTGTCGTCCCAATAATTTTCACATAATTAAATTCCCTCAAGGAGCACTTATATGTTACTTAAAATTACTAGGTTTCCCACTAACAACCTAGAGAACAAGCTTGAACTATAATACCCATGTTTATATTACTTTAGTTTTGGTTAACCTTTTTGTTGCTAAACCATGTTAGTGTTGTAGATATTTTGTTTTCTCTAACTTGCATTTTGTTGTTTTCCTAAGCTTCAATTTCAATCCACAATTTGATCTTTTGATTTGGTGTGTACAATATTCTTATCGTAAAATAAAAAATAAAGTAAAAACACACAAATTCACTCTGCAAGCTCTAGGTACAAACTATTTTATTTTATGCATTATGGCTTTGGTTTTTTGTGTAATAGTTAGACTTCCAATTCTACATTTTATTATTATGCACAACCACGAAGCACAAGCTTCTTCACGGTGTTTAGTATCTATAATTTCTCATTGTAATCCTTACGAGTAAATCCATGATGATTAACCTCATCGAATCCGCCACCTAACACAACTTCAACAATGACGTTTTGACATCATCCCTATAAATTATCGGGGAGTTATAAGGATGCACATACACTTCCATTCCTCCCATTACCCTTGCACCTCAATCATTAATCATTTGAGTCCATTTTGTTGATTTGGTCTCGATTTGCACAGTAAAATAATAATAATTTTCTTTGATGTTGTATCTCACACTATATTCCAATGATAATATATAGGCTATGATCTCCTATAATGTAGTCCAGTCAAGCCATAACAATAAACAACTAAGAGATCCCTCAAATCTCTCACAAAAACTCATCTACGTGAGTTGTTACAAACAACCTCATATACACAACTAAAATATAATGTTTTCACTAACAAATAATAATTTTCTAACATTACCCCTAGTGATAACATGGGGAAAACCTATCTTGTATCTACACATGCTCATGATCCGTGATTTTCACATGACCGATGCTTGTACATATGGCTAACCAAAACCGTAAGTGGTGGTTTTACAAGTGGATTACCAAAAACCAAAAGATGATATGGTTTTGCAAATGGTTTACCAACAATCAAAAGTGGTGTTTTACCACAAACCACAAATGATGGTTTTGCAAATGGGTTATCGCAACACATCATGATGTGTAGTTATCTCATCATCTCTCATAGACATCTCACTTCAGGGAACAATATAGGAAAGTTTGTTGCTCATACACCCATAGGAAACATTGTCACAATGGAAATGGAACATTGTATTATGTTCTCCCTCAATGTGAAATTTATACTTATTCATAAATAAAAAAAAATCAACAACAAGGAAATTAAATTTGAAGCATACTGGAAGTAAACACTCACACCACAAAAATTCCACCATAGCTACTATACGGTCCCACAACCTCCAATCTCATGTGCCTCCATCATTTGGTGCCATGTTTCAAGCTCACTTGATTTGACCATGAGGCTCAATGTCCCCACTCAATTTGGCCTTAGATATTGGATTCTACGATAGTGCATCCAATTAAAAGTGAGCCAAATTTTCTTTTATTTTTTTAATTTAACAACTACACAACTTAACTATTTTGATAGACAAAAATTAATACAATACTTAATTTTGATAATATTGACTTGCACAATGACTATAAATTTGGACACTCAACACAAATTATGATTATTAACTAAAGATGCATAATTACATTTTTATGACATACTCTCAAACACTTACAAAAAAGAAGTACAAGACAATAATGAAAAAAACTAATGACTCGAACATACTTTAATGAATTATGCAATAACACATTAAACATACAACACAACCTATTAATAAAAACTAGAATTAAAATAACCATATTTCTAAACATAAACAACATATTAAAAACTGTCAACGTTAATCGATGACCTTGACATGTGACGATGAATCAAATGAAAACTTCACAGAAGTTTGTAGGTAAAAAAATATATATGGGAAAACAACCACACTAACATCTAGACCCAACTTACATTAACACATTACACATTTAATTTTTTTGTTTTTTTAAAACAATACAAAACTGAATGACACGACTATTTAACAAAAATGTTACTTATGTTTTATTATAGTAATTCAAATCTTTTTAGAAACTCAAACCTTGTATTATAAACTTGGGGCAAGCTGATTTAAAACGGTGGACAAGATTCGTGGTTTTGAGTTTGTTTTGATTACAAATCCCAATGCAATATTGACTGAGGTGAATTGAGGTGAAGCCTTTGGAGGTGTCTTTGGTTGTATATGTTGGATTGAATGGGCCAAGGGCTTGGTAGATGTCGTGGAAAGACTGAGATGGTTCAGGTGCTGGTGGTGCCATTATATTGATTTCTTTTATGTTCTTTAAATCAAAAATCATTAATGTATGTGAATGGTAATAGCCACATGCCAGGAGAAGTTGTCATAACTATGACTAGGAATACTAAGATTCCTTATTAAGCTACGGAACTTCTCAATAATGCAAGAATCAACATAAGAATATTTATAGAAGAAAGGTATGATAATATTTGTTCTAACATAGGCATATCAATGCACAAGTATCAAAATATCGTTACACATCTGATAAAAAATGTGAATGCATAGAATGAATCTAGACCTTTGCATAAAAGCTTGCGGAAGAGACACAAAAGAGAATCATGTTTACTAACTAGAAAATCTAATAACAAAAAGAACTAGTTGCATAAGACTTTCATGGATACATTGCTCTCGATACCAAATGTGAGTTTGGTCTGAGATTTGCACAAGAAAAAAATAATAATGTTGTCTGATGTTGTATTTCACACTATATTTCAATGATAATATATAGGAAATGATCTCTTATAATGTAGGAATCAAGCCATAACATTAGACAAATAAGAGATCCCTCGAATCTCTTACACAAAAATCCTCTACGTGAGGTGTTACAAACAACCTCATACACATGCCTAAAACATAATGTTTGCACTACAAAATAATAATTTCCTAAGAGCTTTCATGCGGTGCTTAGGTTCCACCTACCATTCTTCTCTCACTTACATTAATGATTCTCTCACGTACGGATGCATATATCAAGAGGGCGAGATTCTTCAATGTACTTGAAAAGTATATCAAAATGATGCATATATAGAGAGGTCTGGTATATCGGTCTAGCAATATATAGGAAAGCACATCTTTTGGAGTGATAAGATCCCTCTCATCCATTTCCACTACATGTTGCATGACATTATAGTGTACACTTAATTATTTATGTACTATGTGAATTTATATTTGTTCTTGTTCTATTAAAACTCTCAATAACAAAAAAAACCTAAAACACAATATTAACCAAAGTAAAAAATGAAATATAATGGAATCCAAAACTAGGCTTCATTTAAAATAAGATGATGAAGGGGAAACTCTTTTGATAATCCATTTGTTTGCGTCGATGACTTATTAAAAACCCACAATGACGATGATGACCTAGCTGATCAAAGTAACTACAATAACCTTGAAATACTCACATCCTTAGACTATGCATGCATATATCAGTTTATATACCAAAATCATGATGAGATCCGTCGTAAACTTGTAAACTTGGGGGAAAAAATTCCTTCATATTTCAACCTCGAAAAATTACATAGCATTATTAAAAATGCTTAACCATCACCTTCCATGAATTAACCACCTCCCGAATATACTAGTTAAAATACAAACATCTTTAAGACTTCGCACATGGAAAAACCACAACCTTCCCTATGCCATCATACATTCCATAACCAAATCCAAAAATTAAGTGCACAGTTAGTTACTCTTGATTCATATTTTTTTCTTGAAACATCCAAAACCTCACCCAACCATCTAAAAATGTTTGAATGAGTCCCTAAACTCACCATACTGAACTTTCATCCACACCCACAATCTTGAATTCATGGCACCCCTTGTGCCTAAGAATAGAAAGTCATGTAGGACACCCTTTAAGGAATAAAAGATGAAACATGTATCCAAAATAATTGATACAAATTCAAAGAGTTATCCCCATACCCTCTTGATCATGGCATGTTATGGTTTCCCTTCCCTCCATACTTGGATTTACCCAAGTTTGAAAAGTATAGAGGAAAGGGTGACCCATGCGAGAAAATCACACAAATTTATAGGGCCTTTCAAGAATTATCCTACACTCACAACTACTTGATTTGAATCTTTCCATGAAGTTTAGGTTGGAAATCTTTGGAATGGCTTCTAAACCTACCAAAAGGCTTTGTCACAAAATTTCCAGCCTATGTGAAAATATTATGTGACATTTCTCCTTCAATGTTGACTCAAGACACTATGAAAGATCTTTGCAAAACAAATAGAAAAATAATGAAACCTTTTTAGCTTTTCTCTAAATATGACAAGGACTTGTAAGCCATTTCCATTGCACCCTCCCTAAAACACAACTCGCTTGTATATTTGTCACTAACGTAAATGCAGAAATTTTGTTTCATCTATAAATGCATTATATCAACTCCTTTGAAGACACCATTAAAAAGGGAACACATATAGAGAAATCCATTATCCGTACAGGGAATCATCAATTTTTACCCTTATGATCATCTCTAAGAGTACAAACCCTTTGAGAGGCAAACATTTCTAAAAAAAAAAGGAATGTAGTTAGGGATGGCGTTACCAATTCCAAACATGCTCAAGCCATCTAACCACATCCCCAAATCAAATCACTAGTTGAACCATCAAAATGAGATTTTGGAAACAACAATACAAACCTTTAAGGGAATCTCTATCCTTTGTCTCTTGTCACTTAGAACAAGTGAGTATGATTTTGTTCCCCATCATAAAACCAAGTGGTAAGATATTTCCCAAACCTACATGGTATCGATAAAATGAGTATTGTAATTTCCATCGCATAAATGACCACTTAAAATATATATTTTTAAGACTAAAACACTATATACAAAATTTAATTGATCATGGAGATATCGAGATTGAGGGAAATAATGTTCCTAAATTCCCAATCAAAAATTTGGGATCTATCGTAACCTTTTCGTAGTAACGATCAAAGCTAATACACAACCCGGAAAGGATTTAAGCTATCGATATGACATTTCTAAACATAGAAATTTTCTAGCCTCATTGGTTGTATTCTTCCCACTAATAACTATGTCGCCACCATAAAATTCAAAAACATTAATTATGTTATCACAACTCGGTGAAAAATGATCGTGTCATACCCATACCCAATATGATATCCTTAAGAAACTTGAAAAAACCCAACGTAAATCTCCATTTTGGACTACCTTATAACATCCACATTATATAAAAATATCCTTCACCATGTCCTAGAAGAATACCGAGTTCAAAATATTATTAACATTATATAGTGATGTCCACGGTATGACACTTATCTTCAAATAAACACATTACCTTTATCCCCACTAACATCCCACATTCCCATTTATCCGACAATTCCCCACTTTGTATATTAAAGCAAATTTCTCACTCAAAAATTAAGTTGGTGTTTGATTAACTAAAATAGTGAATTTAGTATCTCTATATTCTAAGTTAATCTAAACAGATGCACGAAATGCAATAAATGATATAAACTGAAATACTTGATTCTAAAGTATTTTATTTTTATATTTAAATGAAATGGAATAAATGAAATAGAAGGGATATGGTACTAACTCAGTAAATGACTTGCTTTGTCGTGTGTCACGAATGAACAGGATGATGTGTAGATAGAGGGCGTGTATGACGGAACAACCCAAAAAGTTGCAGAAATGGTGATTTTCCTATCTTGGGCGCCTATGGGCACCTTGGTCTATGGTATGGGCACTCTGGTCTACAAAATAGCTCATAACCTAAATCTAGTAGTGTCGCTAGACCTTCACAATATCCCCGATCTTTTTCATGTGAGTGTCGCAGAAACTTCACAGATGACATTGAAAACATGTAATGAATATTCACCTACAAAACCCCATACAAAGCATAAAATCCCTAAAAAATAAATATACATACGAAGGGGCTAGACTGACCTTATCTACCACAATGGTGGACTTTTAACTAAGTGTTGCACTACATTCTATACCTAATGTAGCTCTGCGTGCTTGTGTGTGCAATTGTATGCCTAGGTGCCTTAGCGCCAATGAAGCATAGTTAAGGGAAATAACGAGATGTAAAAATGTAAATGGTGGATGGAATATAGTGAATAGAACCCTTCCTATGTAGTGAATAGTCCACCCATAAGATAGTAAGTATGATATGTTTATATAGGGATATCTTGCTCAAATTTTGACACTAATGACCCAACATGTTGACTAGTACCTAAAGAAATGAGAGGGAAATCCATAAATACCAACCTCAAAACTCTAAATTAGACTCAAGTGCTACCAAGACCAAGGCACCTAAAATAAGGACCGAGGCACCCATGGGTGCCCCAGTACTACCCTAGGTGCCCTAGTCAAAGACTAGAGATGAAAATCAACCAAATAATGGCACCTCGGACTCCCCGAGAGATGACCATAATTGTGTAAACAACTCACTAATGTGCTAGACAAATGATGATGATGAATGAGTAACTGACGACATGACTAGGGGATGGGTCATTAGTGAATACTTTTCTTACGCAAGATCCATATATAAAACAATATACTTGGCATTATAAATGTATTAATAAGTGCATTATTTTGTGACTACACTTTCCCCCACTTTATGTTGGTGAGCAGAAAGCTCAGTAACATAAAGTAGATAAAGATGCGTACTGAGAGAAATCCTAAGAATCCCATGTTGTAGTAAAACGTGCAAATTTGGTAGTAGTAGAGCATGCCAAAAGAACCATATAGCATGCCAAACCATGGATCAATGTGTTGATCCATGTAACATAGAAAGAGAACATAATGTCATGATGAAATGAACTAAATGCGAGTGATGATTGCAATGCTAGATGATTGATAATTATGGTGACAATGAGGTGGGGTAGGGAGTGATCGGTTCCCAGAAACGAATACATGCATACGAATAATCGACTGGAGAATTTGGGAATCCTTCCACAAAAGGAAGAGTGTAGGGAGAAAAGTGTGTTATTGTCTCATCTCTAACTAGATCCTCAAGATCTAGCCACTACAAATGAACTCGTATAAAATTTTGTGATTTTTGGATCCAAATAATTTTGATCAAATAGTTTACCCATATAGGAGTGGTATAAGAAAGGAACTCTTGCCCCCACTCCATGGGTGTTGCCGCAATGTGATAGCTTCCAAGTTATGTCATCTAGAAAAAACATGAAATAAATGATGTTTTCCAATGTTAGGTCATCTCAAAGCAAGTGCAAAAATGTATGATAGCTTCCAAGTTAGGTCATCTAGAAGAAAGCGTAAAATGTAGAATAACTTCCCAAGTTGGGTTATTTGGGAAAGTATCACATGTAACTCCCAAGTTAGGTTATATGGGAGGCATATTGTGTTGTATTGTATTTATTGAGTGGTGTGGTTTTGATTGTTAGAGATTTGAATGCGTTGATTGATTTTTTTGCTTCATTACTCATAGAGAGATTTTAGGCTAATTTCCCCAGGTTAGGTCATTAAGGGAAATCGATAGAATTTTGTGAAATATCACATGAAATTGTTTCTAAGAACTTGTTTCCCCTAGTTTAGGTCATTAGGCGGAAGTGATGAAAGCTAATGGTGAGATGTCATGCAATGAATTAGTAAATGTTTGAAAATGATGAGTTGGTCATGTTGATTGATCATATGGTAATGAAAGGGTAATTATAGGATGACCCCAATGATATGAACCCCCTTTTGATGAAATGGAAAGTGATGAAAAGAACAAATGCTAAGCTAAAAATAAGCACAAAATAGGAAGAAAGGGATAAAAATCACTAGAAAGTGTATGATTTAGATAAAAGATAACATCTAGGAGAGATAATGGGTGCGTAATTTGTATAGTATGATGGTAGGTAGAATTCATAAAAGAACTCCAAAAATGGGGTGTAAATAGGAGTAGAAACGCTCAAGATATGATGAAAATCGTGTGGTGTGTATTAGTTATAAGAATAAGTGTGAAATAAATGACTAGAATAAAGTGGGAGGTGAAAAGTAACTATAAATAGTAAGAGGAAAAATTTATTAGTTACTTGATTTTTCTTTCACATGATAGTGATAGTGACATCTCGAGTCGGGAAGATGCCACAAGTTAGAGCAGCACATCCTAACCACTTTGAGATGGTGGTGACCGCTGTGAGTAGCACCATGTACAACTCGCGTAGTCGGTATGTGTGTTAATTTTCAAAAAATGTATGGTGTAGTAGGCATTTCTTTGAAATTTTAAAATTTGAGATTTTAATTTTCTTGGTATTTTAGTCCTGACAAGAGCGGTGAGGACGTTAATGGCCCTTGGGATAGGAGGGCCAAAATCAAGCGGTAGTGTCCTTCTCCTGAGCACCCCTATCTTGCATCTAGGTGCCTTGGTCCAAAATGTTTGTATTTGGTTTATAATGATTTAAAATCAGATTTATAATTAAAATGAATGTGATGAGTGAGTATATTTGGACTTGTATAGTTTTCTAACGTGGTGTTTATCTTTTACTGTGTTGTGCAAAGAGACATTCACTCGAGGGAGTTCTATGGTGGGTATCACGTGAGTAATTTTCTTGTATTAGGCCTATCGATGAGGATTGGGATGTTATGGATGGTGTCACCTGCAGCATATAACACAGATGGGGGACGTGCCCTATTATATGCCTTTTTTGAATGCACTATGTGAGAGACGGTGCACGGATATGTGTACTTTTTGGTTTCTAATGGGGTAGATGACTATTATTTTGGAGGATGTGTATCATATACTATGGTTTCTTTTAATTGGAGAGAGGATACATGCTTATGCCATTATAGGATATGGAGAATCATATGTGGATATGGATAATCATATGCGAGCAACAAGATGGTATTTTGTGGGAACTCGAGTACCTTCTAAGGTCCATACCAGCTTGGATGTTCTCTTACAGTATGAGGCTCCATGTTTATGGAAGTTCATAGCAGCTTGTAATTGCTTCATCTATAGAAGTAGAGGGAGGAGGTGTAGGCATCTTATATAAGATGCATGATATATACCGGCGAATAGAGGAGAGGAGCACTATATTTGTGTGGGCACGGTGTGTGGTCTCCTACCTATATAGAGACTTATATCGGTTTACTCATGATGTGAATGGTGGTGAGATATGACCTAAATTTGTTTTTCATGTGTGGGAATTTGAGCACATGGTAGTGTTTAGACCAATTTGAGGTCCATGAGCAGTGGGATAGGCCGAGATATATGCGAGGAGGTGGATTAATATTCGTCGGCATAGGATGGAAACATATACCTACAGGGCATTGATAGATATGATGGATCATGAGGAAGTATTATGGAGGCCATATTATGACTATGGAGGATGATCGAGAGGATGTTATAGAGTTGTTTATTCGAAGGACTATGTCGTTGGAGGATTGATTTGTAGGGGTAGCAGAGATATTTCGTAAAGAGAATTTCGTGAAAATTTTTCATGGTTGAAGTTGTGCCTCCAAAGCCATATATATGGTTGAGATCTATCAGAACACCTAGGAGGGTTGGAGCTAGACCAGGGCCCACAAAAGAGTAGCTAGTACCTCCTGAGCTAGATGAGGTGGACGCAAAGATAGAGCCAATATAATCAAACGATGCGGGTTATACGGAGGAGTACTACACATGGTTGGTGGCACATCAGTGTGTGTTGTTGTTCCCATTATTTGCAGGTCCAATGGGGTTACCACATGGAGGAGGAGGAGAGGGGAAGCCCATCCCCCAAAAATGTAGCAATAGTTGTAGTTGAGTGTAAGTATCTATAGATAGCTATGTTGTGTATATTGTTGTTGGTCTATGTGATAGTGATGGTTTTCTAATGTGTTGTGTTATTTTATTTGTAGGTGGTCCATATTGGTCCCTAATAGTGGAAGGGTCCATCCACATATTAACGTTGAAAGTGTTGATCGATGTACTTGGTGGAGGTATACTTGAGCGAGTGGATAACATAACGAGCGAGCATTCCCATTTATTTGAGCTAGTGGCCTTAGCAGTTGCAACATGCACGGTATTGCTAGGAAAGAGGGCTGAAGCACACGAGGATACCCGACGAGCCCAAGAGGTGGTAGGTGGTGGTCCATTGGCACATGATGTGTTTGCATGATACATGGATGTGCAGCGTCAATGTTTTGAGTAGGCTACAAATATTACCCTATTATGGAGGAAGGTCAAGAGGTATTGAGGCCACGAACAATGGAGTCAAATTCATGGTGAGGTGTCTAGCTTGAGATCTCTCGTAGCACCCGAGAGCAATAGTGATGATGAGATCTGATTGGTACTATTGTATATGATGTAGGGAGTTTCCACCCGTGATGAAATATTTTTGAAATGGTGATTATATTCGTTATATATGTATGGACACCTATGATTTATATATGATGAGATTATGTTGTTGTGTATTGATGTCATAATGTGATTGATGATGTATGAGTTGATGTTTATTGTCGTATTATTTTTGATGTGTTATATATTGTTTGTGTTTGATTGATGTAATACATGCACTACGATTAAAAATAAAATGTGTAATGTGGATGATGATATGTGGCATATGAAATGGGATGTGTAATGTGTAGTGAATGTGATGTCTATAGAAAGATAGATATAAAAATGTATAACTACAAATCTAACATGTTGTGATGAATGAAAAAGTGATGTGATCAAAACATTTTAGTATGATGAAACTAAGGGGGAATATTAATGATTCTCCCTAGTGTGTATGAATGGACTCATTTAGTTTTTTCCCTCATCAATCAGGGGATCAGCCATGTAGGCAAGAGTGTGTCATCGGGAAATGATTGAGTGTTTAAAATTAAATGACGAAGCGTGTGATTAAATTTTCTTAGAGAAAAACCTCAACAGATCTTGTAGGAACTGTAATAACACAAGCGCGTCATTGGGGGTAAGGTGATAAGCATCACCTACAAGATACCAAGGTGGCATATAGTGGTGGAAGCATTTGAATGGAAGAAATGTGCAAATATGTGCCAAACTAAATTTCATATGGAGTTGTGGTGGTATGTAGGAATGTAGAGGGCTATGGAAGCTAATGTGTAGAAGTGGTTTGATGTAGTGGATAGCGCTAATGTAATGGATGTGATGGATGTGATGGTGGAGCGATGATGGATATGGTGGAAAGTGTGCATGAGTGAAATATGGTGTTGATCAATGAACTATGACATGATTACCTAATGGAGAAGAGGACTCCAACAAAGTAGAAAATTTCTCCTGAGATAGAGGAGAAATAGACCGATCACGTGAACGAGAGCCAAAGGTGATGATGCCCTTTTCCACTAATTTTTGAATTCTTTTACAATGGCCAAGAAAATCATTGTCGCTTATGGTCATTTATGCAATGATAATTAAAGTATGGTTGATCATGCCGATGATTTAGCCTATGCTTTGGATGATGTTGGTTGAATTGTAGATGGATTAGATGTTTTTAATCAAGATAAACAACACATCATGAGGTCTTGTATGATGATAAAAATACAAAGCCTCAGCCAAATAGGTGGAGTGGAAGGAGAAGAAGCCTATCGCGGAGGAGGATAAATATGTTGTGGTGGTGGAGTAGGTTGCGCATGTTTGATTTCCTTATGAGGAAAAGGTGTATGCTTTGTAGGACGCTCAACCAACTTCGACGGAGGAGGAATTGTTTATATAATAAAAGTAGATGTATGAGGAGGATCAATGACATTTTCTTAACGAATCTTTTTCTAGGCCTAGGACTTTATAACATACAAGAATAAATGACTCACATGTATCATACTCTGTAATCTTTTTTAAGTACAAGAATGAAACCACAACAGAAAATGAATTGCTTCTCAAGATTTGTACGTTGGAATACTAGCTAATGCATACAAGCATTAATACATAATATATCATCCTTAATTGATTCTGATGTAAAGTAGGTATTGAGTCCTAAATAAGCTTAATGCACCATTGTTAAGGATGAAATGTTGAAGGAAAGAATCCTCCATGTCATAGTAAGCGATAATGGACCAAAAGGGAATTTGAGTGTACCACCGTAACGCCTCATTAATAAGACTATGTCTAAAATCATTAAGTAATAACCAATTATTAGAATAAGAGGTCATACACTGTGGTATTGTAAGAGATGAGCATGAGGGTCAGCAATAACATCAAATTAAGTTAATTTAAGCATGATAAATTCCTTAGGAAATGCCAAATTATGAATCCTCTTTGGAATAGGGTTACCATGTAATGAGTTGTTATCAATAGAAGCATAGTAATCCCTACTTTCTAGAGTAAGAGACTGAACTTGATATTGTAATTATCCTACAACATGCATGAGAGAGATGATATCTTGTGAAGGAATAGTGGAAGATGGAAATAATATATTAAGAGGTTGTAGCTTTCCATTGTGTGTGATCATAGGAATATCAAGAGATGATAAAGGAGGTTCCGATGCTAAGGGAACACTAGGAGTAGGTGTCGAAGGAGCTATAGTAGATGATGTAGATGGAATATCTATAACAATGGTGTTACTTGCACGATAGAAACATCCCTAATAGGTGAGGTTTCCGATGGAGATACCCGTCTAGGAAAAGATGATGACCTAATAGGTGTAGATGATGTAATAGGAGGAGATGAAATGGTAGGAGATGAAGAAGTGATAGATGGAGGTGACTCGTGTATAGTACTAGATGCAACCTCAGGTGAAGGTAGTGATGGAATAGGTGATTCACACTTGGAAGTATGAAAAGAAGGAGAATCACAACAATCAACCTCATCAAGATGATCGAGATAAAGACTCATAAATGATAATATCATTAAGGACACTATCAATAGGATCATCAACATAATACAAAAGTGAATGAGAGCTAGTATGTAATGAATGATGAGAAGCAATATCAAATGTACGAGATTTGTGAGATGGAACAGTAGTAGTGTGTTGAATAGGATAAGAAGCAAGTATGCACATGTGAATGATGATCAGTACAAACAAATTAATCAATAAGAGAATCATCTAACATTTCCTTAGAGAGATCAAAATGATGATCGCTAATAGCCATATAACATGGTGTAAAACAAGTGAAGGATATATGATCTTCAATAATGCTAATGCCCATAAGAGTCTTTAAAGTGAGTAGGCACATATTGTTGACCATCTAAGAGTTCTTGTTGAGTATGAGCCGGCATAGGAATAGGATTACCATAGAGAGTCGTGAGCTTAGCAATAACAACCTCATCATATATAGGGTTAATACTAAAATGAAACATGATGGGTGAATAATATGAACTATTCTTAGCCATTAGGGTTTGAAATGGATCCTAGATAAATGTTTCTAAAGTATGTATATCAAAATGATTAACTAAAATATGGAATTTAGTATCTTTATATTCTAAGTTAATCTAAGAAGGTACAAAAATGAAATAAACGATATAAATTGAAATACTAATGCTAAAATATTTTATTTTGATATTTAAATGAAAGTAAATAAATGAAATTAAAGGGATATGGTACTAACCTATAAATGAATTACCTCGTTGTGTGTCGGACTAAACATGATGATGTGCGGATGGAGGGTAGTATGATGGAACAACCTAGAAAGTTGTAATAGATGGTGATTTTCCTAGACTAGGGTGCCTGAGGAGGACTAGGGAACCTATGGGAATCATGGTCTCCAGTATGGGTGCCCTAGTTTGTAGAAGAACTCAGAAATTTAATCTCAAAGTGTCACTAGATCTTCTTAATATATCGATCTTTATTGCATGATTGTCATAGTAAATTTGATGATGGTGCCATAAACCTATAATGAATATTCACCTATAAAACCCCATACAAAGCATAAAATCCATAAAAACAAAAGATGCATATGAAGGGTTTAGGCGACCTTAGCTACCACAATGGTGGACTTATAACTAAGAATTATACTACATCCGGACCCAATGTAGTTATGTATACTCATGTGTGCAATCGGTGTGCCTAGGGTGCCCTAGCGCAACCGATGCAGAGATATGGGGTGATGGTTGGATGTAAAAATGAAAATGGTGCATGGAATATAATGAATACAACCCTTCCTATGTAGTGTGTCCGATGAAATGGCTCATAAATATTTTCCCTTGGCTTAGAATATAGCTAGCCCCTAGTAGTGAATAGTATGCTCATAATATAGTAAGTACCTATGGATCTCTTTCTCAAATTTCAACACTAATGACCCGACATGCCGACTAGTACCTAGGGGAACGAGAGGGAAATCCGTAAAGACCAACCTCAAAACTCTAAATTAGACTCAAGTGCTACTAGGACAAGGGTTCCAATGGGTGACCTAGTATTACCCTAGGCACCCTATTCAAATGATAGAGATGAAAAATTACCAAATAATGACACCTAAGACTCCCTAAGAGACGACCATAACTATGTAGAAAATTGAGGAATGTAAAGAAAAATGATGATGACAACCGACTAAACTGAAGACATGACTAGGGGATGGGTCATTAGTGAATACTTTTCTTATGCAAGATCCATATATAAAACAACATACTTGGTAGTATAAATGTAATAGTAAGTGCATGATTTTGTGACTACATTTTCCCCCACTTTATATTGGTGAGAAAAAGCTCAGTAACATAAAGTAGATAGAGATGTGTACCTGAGAGAAATCTAGAGAAGCCCATGTTGTAGTAGAATGCATATATGTGGTAGTAAAAGTGTGACGAAAGAACGATATAGCGTGCAACCATGGATCAACGTGTTGATCCATGTAACGTAGAAATAACATAATGTCATGATGAAATGAACTAAATGTTCATGATGATTGTAATGTTAGATGATTAATAATTATTTTTAAAATGAGGTGGGGTAGGGAGTGATCAATTCCTGGCCCAAACACGCGCATATGAAAAATCAACCAGAGGATTTGGATGTCTATAGCCAGAGGAAGAGTAAAGGGAGAAAATTATGTTATTCTCTAATCTCTAACTACATCCTCAAGATCTAGCTGCGTAGACAAACTCAGATAATTTTTATTTATTTTTGGATCCAAATAATTTCGATCAAATAGTTGACCCATATAGGAGTGGTATAGGAAAGACACTCTTATGCCCACTCCATGGGTGTCACCACAATGTGATAGATTATAAGTTAGTTCATGTGAAAGAAACAAAAACATGGATGATGCCTTCCAATGTTAGGTCATCAAGAAGAAAGTGCAAAAAATGTATGATAGCTTTCAAGTTATATCATCTAGAAACAAGCACAAAATGTATAATAACTTCCAAAGTAAGGTCATCTGGGAAAGTATCACATGTAACTCCCAAGTTAGGTTATCTAGGATGACTATTTTGTTGTAATGTATTTATTGAGTGGTGTGATTTAGATTGTGAGAGATTCAAACTTGTTGATTGATTGATTGTTTTTTTTTTACTTATAGAGATATTCTACACTAGTTTCCCTAGGTTCGGCCATCGGGGGAAATTGATAGAAGTTAGTGAAATATCACATGGAAATATTTGTAAGCACTTGTTTCCTCCCAGTTAAGTCATTAGGGGCAAATGATGAAATGTTGCATAGAAAAATTTGTATACTTGCCCCTAGATTAGGTCATTAGGGAGATTTAATGGTGAGATGTCACGTAGTGCATTAGTAAATGTTTGAAAATGATGAGTTGGTAATGTTGATTGATCATATGGTAATGTAAGGGTAATTATAGGATGACCCCAATAATACCTCAAACTCATTGAGAGAAGACCATAATTGTGTAAACAATAAATGACTGTCTGCAAGATAAATGATGATGACGACTAACTAACTAACGAAAGGACTAGGGGATGGGTCATTAGTGAATACATTTCTTACGCAAGATCCATTTATAAAATAACATACTTGGTAGTATAAATGTAATAGTAGGTGCATGATTTTGTGACTACATTTTCCCCGGTTTATGTTGGTGAGAAGAAATATCGATAACATATAATAGATAGAGATGTGTACTTGATAGAAATTTGGAGAATCCCATGTTGTAGTAGAAGTGTGCCGAAAGAACCATATAGCATGATAAACCATGGATCAATGCGTTGATCCATGTAACATAGCTAGAAAAATTAATGTTGTGATGAAATGAACTAAATGTGAGTGATGATTGTAATTCTAGATGATTGATGACTCGGTGACGATGAGGTTGGGTAGGGAGTGATCGGTTCTCAACCCAAACACATGCATACAAATAATTGATAGAAGGATTTGGGCATCTTGTAGTAAGTGGAAGAGTGTAGGGAGAAAAGTGTGTTATTCTCTTATCTCTAACTACATCCTCAAGATCTAGGTGTTTGCAGATGGACTCATATAATTTTTGTGATTTTTATATCCAAATAATTTTGATCGAATAGTTGACCCATATAGGAGTGGTATAAGAAAGGAACTCTTGGCCCCACTACACGGGTGTCGCTACAATGTGATAGGTTCCAAGGTAGGTCATATACTAGAAAGTGTGAAATAGATGATGGTTTCCAATGTTAGGTCATCTAGAAGAAAGCGTAAAAATGTATGATAGCTTCCAGTTAGGTCATCCGGAAGAAAGCGTAAAATGTAGAATAAATTCAAAATTTGGCTCAACTAGGAAAGTAATGCATGTAAATCCAAAGTTAGGTTATCGGGAGGTTTATTATATTGTATTGTATTGATTGAGTGGTTTGATTTTGATTTTTAGAGATTCAAATGTGTTGATTGATTGATTTTTTTGTTACTCGGAGAGATATTTTATGCTAGTTACCCCTGAGTTAGGTCATTAAGGAAAATCGATATAATTTAGTGAAATATCACATGGAAATATTTGTAAGCACTTATTTCCCTTCAGGTTAGGTCATTAGGGGAAGTGATGAAATGTCATATAGAAAAATTTGTATATTTTTTTGCCCCATATTAGGTCATTAGGGGAGTTAATGGTGAGATGTCACGTAGTAAATTAGTAAATTACTTAAAATTATGAGTTGGTCATGTTTATTAATCATATTATAATGTAAGGTTAATTATAGGATGACCCCAGTGATATGCCCCCCCTTTCGGTGAAATTGGAAGTGATGAGAAGAATAAATGCTAAGCCAAAAGTAAGCACAAAATAGGAAGAAAGGGATAAAAATTACATTAAACGTGTATGAATTGGATGGAAGACAATGTCTAGGAGATATAATGCATGCATAATGTGTATATTATGATGGTAGGAATAATTTTGAAAAGAATTCCACAAATGGAGTGTAAATTGGAGTAGAAACACTCAAGATATGGAAAACCTTGTGTGGTGTGTATTAGTTTATAAGACTAAGCATGAAATAAATGACTAGAATAAAGTGGGCGTGAAAAGTAAGTATAAATATGAAGAGGAAAAAGTGATTAGTTACTTCTATTGTGTCTCACGTGATAGTGATAGTGAGCTCTGAGTCAGGGAAGATGCAACAAGTGAGAGAAACATGTCCTAGCTGGTTTAAGATGGTGGTGACTACCGTAGCATCACATACGACCATGGAGTTGGTATGTGTGTTAATTTTCAAAAAATGTTTGGTGTAGCATGCATTTCTGTTGAATTTTTGAAAATTTGATATTTCTAATTTTCTCGTCATTTGAGGCCTTGACAAGAGTAGTGAGGGTGTTTGTGACCCCTAGGATAAGAGCACACAAATTTGGGCACTAGTGTCCTATTCATGGGTGCCCCAGTCCTACATCTAGGCAACTTGGTCCAGAATGTTTGTATTTGGTGTATAATTATGGAAAATCAGATTTATAATGGAAATGAATATGATGAGCGAGTATATTTGGGCTTGTATAGTGTCACAACCTTGTTTTTTTTGTCATTTTGTGTTATATAGAGAGACATTCACTCGAGGGAGTTTTGTGGTAGGTGTCACATGAGTACTTTGCTTGGATTGGGCTTGTTAGATGAGGATTGGGATGTCATGGACCATGTCGGCCTATGACATATAACACGGATAGGGGATGTGGCCCAAAATATGCCTATGTTGACTAAGCTATTCGAGAGATGGTGCATAAATACTTGTACATTTTATTAGTGAAGGGGGAGATGAATATTATTTTAGAGGATGTGTATCGTATACTGTGGTTTCCTATTGTTGGAGAGAGGTTACAAGTTATGTCGTTTGAGGATATGGAGAGGTAGATGCGAGCAGAAGATGGCATTTTTGGGAATAGAGTATTTGTGGAGGTCCATATATTCTTGGATGTTATCTTATGATCTGGGGTGCCGCATTTACAAAAGTTCATATAAATTGTAATTGCTTCATCTATAACAGTTGAGGGAGGAGTTATATGCATCTTGTACAAGATGCATGATATATACTAGCATATATAGGAGGAGAGCACTAGATATGCTTGGGAATTGTGTGTATTAGCCCATCTATATAGAGACCTATACCGGTTTACTCATGATGAAGATGGTGGTGGGATAGGAGATACTACATTTTTGCATGTGTGTGCATATGAGCACATAACAGTGTTGAGACCAGGTTGAAAGGTCCACGAGAAGAATGGGTTATGCCGCGAGAGATATATGCGAGGAGGTGGATTAATATTTGTGGGCATAGGATTGACACATATACCTACATAGCACTAATTGATAAGATGGGGTATGAGGAAATCATATGCATGCCATATTACGACTATAGAGGATGGCCCGAGGATGTTGTAGAGTTGCGGTGTATTCAGAGGACTATGTGGATATAATATCGATTTCTAGGGGTAATAGATTTATTTTAGGTAGAGAGAGTTTCGTGACAATTTGGCATGGCTCGGATGTGCTTTCGAGCCATATATATGGTATGAGAGCATTAGAACACCTAGGAGGCCTGGTGCTAGACCAACACCCACAACAAAGTAACTACTACCGCTAGGATAGATGATGTGTAAGCGGTGATAGATCCAAAAGACTCGACTATGTAGATTGTATGGAGGAGTACAAAGCAAGGTGGGAAACACATCTGTGGGTGTCGTTGTTCCCATTATTTGTAGGTCTAATGGGGTTACTGCATGGAGGAGGAGAAGAGGGGGAAGCGCATGCCCCCGAAAATGTAGAACCAACTTTAGCTAAACATAAGTATCTATAGATAGCTATGTTGTGGATGGTCTATGTGATAGTGATGGTTTTCTAATGCATTGTGTTATTTTCTTTGTAGGTAATACATATTGGTCCTTGATAGTGGACATTTCCATCCACACATTGACGTAGAACGTGTCGAGTGATGTAATTGGTGGAGGTATAATTGAGTGAGTGGATGATATAGCAAGCGAGCATGCCCATTTTTTGAGCTAGTGTCCATAGCAGCAGCAACATGCACAATATTTATAGGTGAAAGGGATGAGGCATACGAGGAAACCCGACGAGCCTAAGAGGCAATAGGTGGTGAACCCTTGGCACATGATGTTTTTACACAATATGTGGATATGTAACATCAATTTTCTTAGAAGGCTATGGATATTACCCTATTGTAGAGGAAATTCAAGAGGTATTGAGGCCGTGAAACATGGTGTCACATTGGTGGTGAGGCATCTAGTTCTAGAGATCTCATAGCACCCGAGATTGTATATGATGTAGGGAGTTTCTCCTAGTGATGAAATATTTTGGAAATGGCAATTGTGTTCAATATATATGTATGGACACCTATGATGTATATAAGATGAGCTTATGTGGTTGTGTATCGATATCACAATGTGATTTATTATATATGAGCTGATGTTTATTATCGTATTATTTGTAATGTATTATATGTTTTTGTGTTAGATAGATGTTATACACACACTATGATGACAAATAAAATTTGTAATGTGGATTATGATAGGTGGCATACATAATGTAAGTGGTTTATGTAAAATGTGATGTGTAATGCGTAGTGAATGTGAGTGATGTATATATCAAGATAGATATAAAAATGTATTATTGAAAATCTAACGTGTTGTAATGAATGAAAAAGTGATGTGATCGTAAAATTTTAGTATGAAAAAAATAAGGGGGAAGATTACTTATTCCCCCAACATGTCTAAATGGGCTCATTTAGTTAAGACCCCTCAACAGATTAAGGACGGGCCGTGTAAGCAAGAGTGCATCATTGGGAAATGATTGAGGGCACTATATGAAACAATAGAGCATGTAATGAAAGGTTCTTAGAGAAAACCCTCAAAAGTCGGTAAGAACCATAAGAACACAAGTGCATCACCTACTAGAGACCAAGGTGACCTATGTAGTGATGGAAGCATGTGGGATGGAAGTAGCTTGTAAGTATTTTCAAAACTAAATGTCATATGGAACTATTGTGAGATGCACGAATGCGGAGGGATGTTGAAGCCAATTTGTAGAAGCAACGTGATACGGTGGATAGCGTGAATGTAATGGATGTGACTGATGCAATGGTGGAGTGATCGATGGATGTGGTGGAAAGTGGGCATGAGTGATATATGGCGATGATGGATGAACTATGGTTCGAGTACTTGATAGAGAAGAGGACTCCGGTGGAGTAGAAAATTTCTCCCGAGGTATATGATAAATAGACTGCTCACGTGAGTGAGATCCAGGAGATGATCCCCTTTTCCTAATTATTACAATTTGTCACAAAGGAAAAGACAATCGTTTTCTGTATAGCCATTTATTAGATGATAATTATAGTATGGTTGATCACACTCACATTGTATCCTATGATGCGATGATGTTGGTTGGATGGTAAGTGGATTAGATGCTTTTCAAGTAAGGTAAAAAGAACATCATGAGGTCTAGTATGAAGATAAAAATGCAAAGGATCATACGGCCCAGAGGTGGAGTGAAAAGAGAAGAAGATTTTCATGGAGGAGGAGGAGAAGTATGTTGTGGTGGTGGAGTAGGTTTATAATGTTTTTTTTTCTTGTGAGGAAAAGGTGGAGGATATGTACGACACTCAACTAACTTCGATGGAGGAGTACTAGATGAGATAATAGAAATGTATGTGGAGGATCAATGATTTTTTTTTCGAAGATCCTTCTCTAGGTATAGGAATTTGTAGCATAGAAGAATAAATGAATCATATGTGTCATGTACTGCAATCTTTGTTTGAGGGTAGGAATCAAACCATGACATAAAAAGAATTACTTCTCAAGGTATATATATTGGACTACTAGTTGATGCACACTATCATTAAATTGTAATATATAATCCTTAATTGATTATGATGATCCCTGATGTAAATTAGGTATTTAGTTGTAAATAACCTTAGGGACATTGTTAAGGATTAAACGCAGCGAAGGAAAACACCCCCATGTCATAGTAATTACTAATGGACCCAAAATTAATATGAGTGTACCACCGTAATGCTTAGTTGATGAGACTATGTCTAAAATCCTTAAGTAATAACCTACCATTAGAATAAGAGGTCATAGCTATGCGGTAGTGTAAGAGATGAGCATGAGGGTCACTAGTACCATCAAAGAAAGTGAATGTAGGCATGATAAAGTCCTTAGGAAATGTTGAATTATGAATCCTCTTTGGAATAGGGTTACCATGTAATGAGTTGTTATCAATAGAAGCATAGTAATCCCTACTTTCTAGAGTAATATATTGAACCTGATATTGTAATTGTCCTACGACATGCATGAGAGAGATGATATATTGTGAAGGAATAGTGGAAGATAGTAATAACATATTAAGAGGTTGTAATTTTCAATTGTTCATGATCATAGGAATATTAAGAGATTATAGAGGAGGCTCATGCCAAGGTCACACTAGGAATAGGTTTGAAGGAGCTATAGTAGATTATGTAGATGACATATATATAACAATGATGGAATAACATTGGAAACATCCTGAATAGGTGAGGTGACCGATGTTTATACCGATATAGGAGAATATGACCTAGTAGGTGTAGATGATGTAATAGGAGGAGATGAAATGATAGGATATGAATAAGTGATAGATGGAGGTGACTCTTATATAGTACTAAATGAAACATCATGTGATGGTAGTGATGGAATATGTGATTCGCACTTGGTAGTATGGAAAGAAGGAGAATCACATGACTATCAACCTCCTGATCATGATCAGATAAAGCCTCAAAAATAAGAATATCATTAAGTACACTATCAACTAGATCATCAACATAATACAAAATTAAATGAGAGCTAGTATGTGCTAAATGATGAGAAGCAATATCGATGTATGAGAATCGTGAAATTGAATTGTAGTAGTGTGTTGAGTAGGATAATAATTAATATGCACATGTGAATGATGATCAATACAAATAAAATAATCAATATGAGAATCATCTAAAATTTCCTTAGAGAGATCAGAAGGAGGATTGCTAATAGCCATATAACATGGTGTAAAATGAGTGAAGGATATAAGATCCTCAATAATTCTAATGCAAATGGGAGAGTATTTAAAGTGAGTAAGCATGTATTGTTGACCATCTAAGAGTTCTTATTGACTATGAGTCATGTAAGTATAGGATTACCATAGAGAGTCATGAGATCAGAAATACAACCTCATCATATATAGGGTTGACACTAAAATGAGGCATGATGGGTGAATAAGATGAACTATTTTTATCCATTAGGGTTTGAAATGGATCCTAGGGAAAAATATTTGAAATTATGGGTTTACCAATATGATTAACTAAAATATGGAATTGAGTATCTCTATATTCTAAGTTAATCTAAGCGGTACACAAATGCAATAAATCAAGTACTAATGCTAAAAAAAATTATTTTGATAATTAAATGAAAGGGAATAAATTAAATAGAATGGATATGATACTAAACTATAAATGACTTACCTTGTTGCATGTTAGGAATGAACATGATGATGTGCGATGAAGGGCACTATAACGAAATAACCTAGAAAGTTGCAGCAAATGGTAATTTTCCCAAACTAGGATGTTTGAAGGAGGACTAGTGCACTTATGGGTCCCATGGACTGCAATATAGGTTCTCTAATCTGAAGAAAAACTCAAAACCTGAATCTGGTAGTGTTGCTTTAGATCTTCAAATATCTCAATCTTTATCGCTTGATTGTCATAGTAACTTCATTGATGGCACCATAAAATTGTAATTAATATTCACCAGTAAAACCCTATATAAAGCATCAAATCCTAAAAAGAATTATGTAAATGAAGGGGTTAGATTGAACATAGCTTCCAAAATCATGGACTTACAACTAATTATTGCACTACATTCCATACGAAATGTAGTTTTGTGTTTTTGTGTGTGTAATTATGTGCCTAGGGTGCCCTAAAATAACAACACCCGAGACTCCTAAGAGATGACCATAAGCGTGTAAAAAATTAACGATTGTTTAAGACAAATGACGATGATAACCAACTAACTAATGACGTGACTAGGGGGTGGGTAATTAGTGAATAATTTTTTTACACAATATCCATTTATAAAACAACGTACTTGGAGATATAAATGTAATAGTAAGTGCGTGATTTTATGACTACATGATCATAGACAATAGTTCTTGTCAATATTTGTAGTTTACAGTTATTAAACATTTGGGAGACTTTGAGGATTCATTAACAAAAAAACCATAATAATAAAGGAATATGAATATGTAAAAAGACAATCGGTAGAGAACAATCTCCTTACTACTGACTATTGGGAATTTTGCATGCTTAACTCTATTCCATGTCATTAATCTTGACATACCTTATAATATGTTCCTTATTTTCCCATGAAACCATAGCATGCAGATCATTCCATCCACTTTAAATTAGTGTAACAAATTCCTACATGATGGGAAAGAGGTCATAGTACCACCTAATCCTCACCCCTTTCAATATCATAGTATGTTACACACCTCATCTCAAAATCATGCTCATGTCCACTCTATGAAACTTCCCAATCCTTTCTATCTACATACTCTTCCCACTTTCACCTAGATGAATTCTCTTCCACCTATAATCACCCACAAAAACTCGTGTTAAAATAATCAATAATGGAATTGGTTACAATGAAATTCAAAAATCCTTCCATTTAGAAAATCTCCAACTCTCACCCCACAACTATGACAAAGCAGTGTTGATATGTGTAAGAAAAAGGATATAATTCCCTATTACCATGGTGACTCCACTTTCCTCCATTGTGGAATTCTAGAAAATGAACATGTTCATGGTCTTCAAGGATCTGGGTTGTACATTGATATTTTTCCTTATTGTTATGACTTAGAGGAATACTTGATAAGTCTCATAATGATGAAATATATATGTTATAAAGTAAAAATAATAGGAAATGATGAAAAAGGCTTACTTAAAACCATCTCCATTTATGATAATCCTTCTTGTTATGGCCTATGATATAAACTTTATGGTTTTCTTCATATCTCTATCAATGATTTTACTTCAAAAGTAAGGAATATTCTTCCGAAATCAATCCATGAAATTTTTTATCCTATACAGGGATATTTCTACCACTAACCTATTCCATGAAACCGATACCCACACCTTATACTGCAAGTTCCCACACTCATTAATCGGGACTAAAATGACCAAATATCATTAAACATCTTCCAAAATTATGAGGCCATAACTAAATCCTTGGGAGCTCAATATGATATCACACCAAAGAATCATAAGAAAGGATATAAGATTACATTCGAATCTATAACCTAATTTCAAGAAGAGGTTACAGCCCTTAGTCATACAAAAATAATAATAATAAAATATACCATCCCCTTATCAATACCTTTCGTGAGGCATTACGAGACACAAAAATAAAAAGGACAAGAAAATTGCATGTCTACTAGTGAATACTTCTTTGAGGCACCAAAGTGGATGAGGACCTTAGCCTCCCTCTTTCTCCTTCACATATTCAAGATGGATCCAAACTACTGGTAGAAGAAACCATTTATGTCAATATTGGTTTAGAAGCTAGTCCTAAAATTATTCACATTCAAGCTAGTCTTATTGCTTGAGAATAAAATAACTTTGTCATAGTTCTTTGTGATTTCTTAGATTTATTTTCTTGTTCATATGCTAACATGTTTGTCTTGTACCCATCACGAATAGTGCATCACTCAATTGTACATAAAGATGTCACAATAGTTAAATAACAAGCTAACGAAAATGCATCCTAAAGTGGGCCTACTAGACAAAGAAAAACTATAGAAATTCTTGGATTTTTATTTCATCTACCCAATTGACTACCCTAAGTGCATTTACAACATTTTCACTATTCAAAATAATACATTAAGTATCGGGATTTGTATAGAATTGGAGAACTCAACAAGGATTTTCCCAAAGATAAATTCCCTTTGCCCAATATTGACTTTGTAGTTGATTACACACAAGGACATGAAATGTTATCTCTTATAGATGGATTTTTAGGGTATAATCAAATTAAAATTACACCCAAAGATCAACATAAAAATTCCTTCACTACACCTTGGAGCACATTTTTCCATCATTTCATGTTATTCAAACCCAAGAATGTTGACACAACATATCAATGCACCATGACTATTATCTTCCATGATATGCTCCATGACATATTCAAAAGCTAAGTGGATGACATATTTGGAAAATTTATCGAGTCGGGAAGGTCATCCCATAGTTTTATGCAAAATATTGTATACTTATGAGAATACTAGGTCGACTAAATCCCAAAAAGAATGTATTCGGTGTCACATCCGATAACCTTCTCGGTTACCTCACGTATCTAGAAAAGGCATTAAGTTTAACCCTTCTAAGGTCACTACTATAAAAAACATGCCTCCTTCTCAAGATTTATTTCAACTTTGCATTCTCCAAGGAAAGATACATGACATACTATCATTGGCTAAAATTTATACGAGGTTAGATGTAAAAACATAGGAAGTCGTGGGATAAATCCCCTTCATTTAACGGTGAAGCTCTCATGTGAGTTATTTGTTTATTCTATGGCCTATTTAAACTAAATTCTAGGTATTACTTTAATTGAATAGCTCATGAACCATAGCTAAACAACTTGGCAACAAGTAAGCAGTTTTACGGTAACTAGAAGAGGTAGAAATGGAAAGCGAAACTAGAAGTAGATATGCGAAGGGAACGTGTGTGGTAACAAGTAGTTATTAGAGCAAGTTATGGCCATAGGGAATAAAAACATTAAATAATTCTTACAAATTTAGGAAAAGAACAGAAGTGTACTCATATGAAATTTAAAGATAACACAAAGTTTACCATTATCTTCCACAATTTGCACAGTAAGACTTCATAAGACACAAAGTTCAACCAAAATCCTTCTTTCTTCTTATTCAACTTTTAACTATTTACAATATGCACATCTAATTATTTTAACACAAAAATTGAAACAACCATGTACAACTTAAAACAACAGTTTTCCCTAAAGTTCGTAAGATCCCCAACCTCGTAGGTCTCTTCCTCTATTTATAGTCATCATAAGTAAAGTACAAGGAAGAAATATCCATTATACTTCAATTAATGAATAACTACAAAATAGTTAGGATTTGAGCACTTTTATCCTTAAATTCTTCGTTACATGCCACATAGAAATTTGGAATGTTCCATCTTTTAAAATTGGAATAACTACCTCTTAACTACCACCAAGTAATTGAATTTATCAAACAACTTGAAGTAATGGTGATTAACCATTGAATTATTAAGTCTTACAATGAATATAATTGATGATTAAAGAGGAGAAGAAGAAGAATAATAAGAAGAATATGTTTACTCATCTTTACCGCATTAAATTATGGTGGTTGATTGTTACTATACTATGTCCGGGCATGCCAAAAATTAATTCAATTTTTACCCCCTTACACTTTCCAAATTTTATATCTGAAGTTTTTGGTGCATAGAGGGATCTGATACCTTTACGAAAAGTCCAAGAATGTGTGAAATAGAGCTCCCAATGGAAAGATATGTCCATTTAAAGTTCTACAATTTTTCCTTACCTTGAGGAATCCGACCCCCATTTACTTCCCCTTCTTTGAGCACTTCTCCATTTCCTTTACTTTTCTCATTTTTAGAGAAGTAAAGTAGATTTGATTTACCACATAAATTTACTTTTTATTTTCCTTTGTTAAGTGACTTTTCCACACTTTGCTTTAATTCTTTCCATTTCCTTTCATTGCGGTGATCTAAAAGTGTTTTACTTCACCTTGCTCTTCTAGTTCTATGGCGATTCCACATTACTTTAATATTATTACTTAAAATAAGTAAAATAGTTTCAATCGACCACATTACACTATTTTTCTCCTCCTTTGTTATGCGGCGATTTCACATTAATTTACTCTTTTTACTTAAAATAAGTAAAGTAGTTCCAATTCACCACTTAACATTTGCTTTCCATTCTTTTGTTATGTGGCGATTTCACATTACTTTACTTCTTTTACTTTAAATAAGTAAAGCAGTCCCAATTCACCACTTAACAAAAGAAAATAGTAATAGACCATAAATTTTGACCAGATGTTACGTTTTTCAAGATCTTGGAATTTCTGGAATGCTCTCCACCTCCTCTACACAACGGAATCATGAAAATCAGTTTTTGATGGGATTAAGTGAGAGGAGAAAAAACCTTCAACATGAAGTAAATAGTTTCGTGAAGTAGGATATCACAAAGTGGGTAATTTCTTCTTCAGAAAAAGGGGAAAATCATGAAGTAAATAGTTTTAGGGATTTTTAGGCATTTTAGGAAAATGGGTATTTCTCCAACTGCTTCCAATCAATATTTTGCAACCTTCTGGAAAATTCTAGAGCAAATCTGCAAAAAAATTAAATGAGGTATCCCACAATTTCTAAGTGAAATATTTGGGGACACCAATTGGATTTGTCTGTGGACATATTTATTTCTTCCATAATGGAATAAATAAAGATGATATCCCAACATCTCTATTTTTAATTCTCATCCATTGGGATATAGAGTTGAGTTTAACCTTGATCTTTCCCTTTAAGATTTTACTTCCCGAATCCGTGATGAAATTAACACTGAACTGGAACTGTCTGATGAATACTAGCTAGAAATTGATTTGTGGAGCTCTAAATAAAGCTCAAAAATTGCTCCAACTATCTGATTTGATTCAAAAGAGAGACGAACATGGCAACAAAACTATATAAAAACATGTAAAATCATACATGTTCCAAGTGGAAACATGCAGAGTGTGCACAAACACTTATTTTTCTGAAAACAAAAGTCCGAGGTAAAACATATTTTATTATAGTTAATTTTTCATTTACTATAGTATTTTGGTAAGTAATATATAATTCTTATATGGTTATGTTTATATAACCATCTATATTGTTTTTATTAAATATACGTGAGGTTGTTGTAATTATTGTTATATTGTTTTAACAATATTTTTATTTTATTATTTAGATTGATTTTTGCATATCAATAAAATAATGAGGCTTACATTCCTCTTCTGAAATTACATTTGGTACTAGAGTAGGTTGATCTAGACCTATGAGAAGAGAAGGTTGGAGAGAGGCTGCAGAGGAAGAAAAATATTGGAGAAGAAATCTGCATTGCAAGAGAGCCAATGCTATCTCCAAGCTTCCCGAACTACCTACATTCTCACAATCTCCTATCATACTCAAGGTAAAAGCAAAGCAATTTTTTTCGTCAATGCCCACTACACTAGGAAAATTTGCTTCTTGGAAGAGAATTTTGGAATTTAAAAAAACAATAATGATTTTTTCCCCGTAAGGGGCTTTTCCTCTAAATCTAGAGGAGCCCAATAGTCACAACTATCATTACCTATTTTTCCAATGAAGACGATGTCTTTGCATTGAGGTCTCTATACAGAGCAAGATATCCACCGATTTGAGTCTTGCAGATCGACCGAGCTTCTACTCGAGCTCCTGGGTGAGCCCAACATCGAGTTGCTTTGTTTTACAAATTTGGGGGTGAGCTACTTGCAAAGGAATATCGAGCTATTCATCAATAATGGTAAGTTTGTGTGTGATAAGGCTTGAGTCGAGCCAAGCGAGCTAACATTACATTGATATTTACACTCAAATCAAGTTATGCATAACGAGATATTTGAAACCGATTCATGTTTCATTCAAGTAGAGTTCCATCCACTCGATTTGTATTGAGCTAATATTGTTTGACCGAGTCTCCTTTCTCTATTCATAAATTCAATCGAGCATCAAGAGAGACAACTCTTCACACTAATTTAGGTTTTTGTTAATCGGGTTGAGTTGAAAAAGAAAGGTGAGTTGTAAAAGGTTAAGCCATGATGAGCCCTCACCGACTAAGCTCACATTGTAATTGAACCGAGTTGATCCTTTCCCAACCAAAATTGGTGAATCCAAAGCACTACACCGTGATTTGGTAGAAATTTTTCATTGAATCCATCCTCCCTTTCACCTCGGTGGCATCTCAAGTTAGGATAAATTTTATTATCCTAAATATTAATTATGCATAGTTGAATTATTTAATTAATTTTATTAATTAAATAATAAATGGTTATATTGTTATATGGTTAATCAACCATATTTGTCTGTATGCACATTGTTATATTGTTTTAAACAATATATTTGTTTTTATGTAATTTTGCTTCTGGGTGATTTGGAAGCTTGTTTATTCTGTTTTGGTCGCACTTGCAACTCATTTTCTCGGATGTATTTGGGTATGTGCAATATCTATAAATATTGCAGCCCATCCTCTCGTACTTTTTATAGGCTTCCGTCCCTGTTTCTCAATCTACATTTGGTACCAGAGCGAAATTCTGGCCCTGTGAAGGAGTGGAAAAAGAATGCAGCAGAAATAGAGAAGATTGGAGAAGAGTATGCAGCAATAGAGAGCCTGTGCAGCCTCCTGCAACCTCCCAGCCTCATCTCTACCTTTCCACATCCCCCAGTTCGTTCCAGGTGTTTGGAACGCAAATTTTGCACCGGTGCACTCAAACACTGTGCAAAATTGCTCAGTATTGATAATAATAAAATTATTTTTTTCCCAATAAGGGTTTTGTTTTACTGTATTTGGAATTTGCTTGGCTTGTTTTGGAGGTCTGTATATGTACCTGCAGTGATCAAGAATCAAACAGAGCAAAGAAAATAAAAAAGGAGGAGGCGCCCAAGCTGGAAAATATACAGTGAAAGAAGAGGAAAAGCGGCCAAACCAGACTGAGATAAGTCCTCCACGCGTTTTTCTTGACCCAGCGGCCTGCACAAGCAAGGAAACATTTTTTTTGAGCAAAAGAGGCACCATTCTCCCTTGCCCGCGCCATTCTCAGCCTCCAGCAACCTGTACAAGGAGAAAAAAATGTTTTTTTGAGCATACGCGCCCTTCTTTGTCCCCCACGGCCTATGCAAGCAAATAAACAACAAAAATACAGCGCCCAGGCAATAAAACACGTGCCCAGGCAATAAAACACAGTGCCAAGGCAAAAAATACAGCAAATACGGCCTGTACAGTGCATCCAAAGGAAAAAAACGCGGCCCAGGAGGAAACTCAGCGCCCAAACACCAAAAACGCGGCCAAAGGAAGGAGAAAATGCGGCCTGAGCAAGGAAATAAAGCCTCAGATCTATTTTTTAGGAAAATACAACCCTAAAAACGCCCCTTCACCAGCATGCGCCATGTGGAGGCTCACCAAGTTGCATTTTTTTAGGTAAGTCAATTTATTTGTCAATAAATACAAATTCCTTCCTTTCATAGTCCAAGCGCCCCAAGTGGGCAAGTTGGTTAGTGCATGTGCCTTGGGAGTGAGAGGTTTGAGGATCAAATCCCACAAAAACACTCAAAAACTCTCCTTTTGCATCTCAAGGATTTTTGGCGAGAATCGCTAAATTTAGCAGTCTTTTTTGAATTTAGTTACAACTAACTAAATTTAGCGGAGAAATCCCTAATTTAGGGTAAAAATTTTTTTCTCCCATTTGGTCTGTTTTATCATTCCAGACATTTTTTGCAAAAGGAGACCCATCTAAAAATTGCATTTTCAGCTATTTTTTTGCAATTTTTAGCATTTTGGGCTCGGGAGGTCACTAGGACCCCCGAAACTAAAATTTTTGCACGTCATTCAAATTGTACTGCATATTGTACTAATTTGTAGGTTGCCATAGTCAATTGTAAAACTTTGTAACTGCTCAGAAATTGGCAGAATTGTAATAAAAAATAGTAAAATTGGTTCTGTAACACTCACGAGATCCTAGATCTCATTCGCAGCGTGCCGGTATATACAAAGCCTCCAGGAAGCACTTACGGGTAAAGCCGTCGCAACTACTACCGCACTTAACACCTAATATAGCTAAACAACGCTGTCTGGCATCGTCCTATAAATCGACGGGAGTAATAAGGTCACAATGCACACACTATGAACCATCCCATCCGTCATGAACGATTGCAAGACATAAATCCGGTCGAGAAATTATCCGAGTATATAGCGGTTACGCGTGCGTATGAGGATATTTCTTTGAGCCGGTGTCAATAATCACACAGCACCCCATCGATCTTGTCTTGGTACCACGTATCGAATTCTTTCACGTCACGTTAACGCCTCTTTCACGTCTCACGGGTATATAGAAAGGGCGAGCTTCTTCCACGTACCGACGGGTATATCAGAAGGGCGCGTATATAGAAAGGTTCGGTATATCGGACTGACGGTATATAGATTGGGAGACCTAATACCTGGAGTGATAAGAGCCAAACCCTATCAGTGATCTCTACAAAATGGGCACCAATGCCCCCAAATTTTTTCTTCCGGATTCACAATTGCTCAAAGGAAGCAACTATGCTACTTGGAAGACAAAAATAAAAACACAACTTGAGTTTGAAGAAATATGGCCTGTTGTGACTGGTACTCTAACCGATCATCAACTGCATGAATACAACACAACAACGACAATTTGATAGAGCAGATCAGAAAGCAAAACTCATCATCTTGTTTGGAGTGTCCGACGATGTGCAAGCCCACATTCGAGATGCCACATCAGCAAAAGAAGCTTGGGATAAGCTGAGCACAATATATGAGGCCAAGAACAAGAATGTCATACTCAATTTATAGAGTCAGTTACATACATTGAAATTCAAACAGAATGAGAAAATTGAAGCCTTCCTAAGAAGAGTTGCAGAGTTGAGGGCTTCACTTCTAGCCCTAGGAGAAGAAGTCAAAGATGAGTCTCTCATTCCCATTGTTCTGAGAGCTCTCCCTTCTTCTTACCGCATTTTTGTCACAACTCTAAACTTGTCAGATACGACAATTAGTTTTGACAAGTTAGTAAACCTACTACAACAAGAGGAAGCAATGCACAACAAGGATGATGAAGAGGAGAAGGCACTGTCTTCACATCAAAAATGGAAAGGAAAAGGTAAAGGAAAACCTAAATCCTATCAGAAGTCCCCACATCAGAATCAATATCATGGGGACAATCAACGGAAGAAGCGATGTCCAATTTGCAAAAGGGGACATGACTTGCAAGAATGTTGGTTTAACACATATAAGAAAGGTTCATCAAGCAATTCTGGACCACAACAACAACAAACTTACAAGGGACATTCAAACAACTATCACGGGCAGAAAAAGGGGAACTGGAAAAGAATACCCCACCAACAAGGTAATATTGCTTTGAGCAACAAGATCAGTCAGATAATGAAGACTTCTTGTTCACTGCTCGATCAAGTGAACCATCCACGTCATCTAGTGACGTCTGGTATGTTGATTCGGGAGCCACTCGACACATGACCGGCCACAGAGACTGGTTTATTTCAATGAGGGACACGCCATCAAAAATCATGTTTTGTTGGGAGATGATTCTTCATATATAGTTCAAGGGATTGGAAACATTTCTCTACCCCTTGGTTCACGCAAATGCAGACTATTAGATGTTCTATATGTCCCTGGGTTGACAAAGAACCTTCTTTCGGTCAGTCAAATCCTAGATCACAACCTGAAAATTGACTTTGATAGTCAATCCGGCAAGAAAATGTGTTTGATTCGAGATAAATCCAGAGGCTCGAAAATAATTGCAAAAGCCTCAAATGTGGGACGAATGTTTCAACTTGATTTCATTCACAAAAATGATCAAGCACTTGTGGCTAAAAACTCCACCTTAGCCCAGTTGTGGCATCGAAGATTTGGTCATGTAAGTTTCAAATATCTCGAAACACTTCGCCAGTGTAATATGGTACATGGGCTACCATCTCTTCAGAAGGATACAGATAAGTGTCCTCACTGCTTAGCAGGAAAACAACACAGAGTTTCATTCCAAAAGAGTACTTTTCAAGCTCATGGTAAACTTGACCTGGTTCATACCGACCAGGCGGTCCGATGCAACCAAGTCATTCGTGGGGTTCCAAAGATTTCATGCTTTGTGTTGACGACTATTCACGGAAAATGTGGATTTTTTGTCTTCGCAAGAAAAGTGAAGCCTTTGAAACCTTCAAAAAGTTCAAAGTGGCAGTTGAGAAAGAAACTGGTCATCACATCAGAACTCTCCGCTCAGATTGAGGGGGGGAATTCACCAGTGATGAGTTCAGAGACTACCTACAAACTCACGGGATTCATCGACAAATGCCTCCTCCACACACACCGCAGCAAAATGGTGTTGTTGAGAGAAGAAATCGTACTATCATGGAAATGGTGCGATGCATGATCGATGATTCTGGACTTGCAAAGACATTTTGGGCGTAACAACAAAAGCAAAGATGTATTTGTTAAACAGAAGCGCCACAAATGCTCTTGATGGAATTACACCACAAGAAGCATGGTAAAAAAAAACCATCCATTGCACACCTCAGAGTATTCGGGTGCAAAGCCAGCATGCACATACCCAAACAGAATAGAAAGAAATTGGACATGAAGTCACAAAATCTCATCTTCATTGGATACAGTGAAGAGACTCTTGGGTACAGACTGATGGATCCTAAGACCAGAAAAGTCTACACAAGCAGAGATGTTGAGTTTTTTGAGAAGAAGGAAGCAGAGACTCCTCCTCTGGACTCGCAAGATGTAGATTTTTCACCAGTTGTAAAAACTGAAGCTAATGTTCCCTCAGAAGATGAAAGTGATGATGGGGATGACGGTGTAACAACCCATGGGAACAAATCAACGTATGCCTAAATGGTGTACAAGTACATTACGAGATGCAAGATTGGATGCTCCACCAGATACATCCACCCCTAGACCACGGACTTGCAGTAAAGCAAGAGAAGAAGTTAACTTTGCTTTGATGAGTAGAGTCATTGAATCGGATGAGCCCTCTACAGTCCAGGAAGCCCTACAGTCAAAAGCTTGGAAAGATGCCATGGATTCTGAATATCAATCAGTGATGAAGAATAACACTTGGTAGCTTGTTGATCTTCCACCAGGGAAGAAACCCATTGGATGCAGATGGATATTCAAAACTAAGTAAAAAGTAGATGGGACAGTGGACAAGTGCAAAGCAAGACTTGTAGCAAAGGGGTACACACAAAAGAAGGCATTGACTATGAGGAGACATTTGCTCCCATAGCTAAGATCAAAACGATCAGGATGATCTTTGCTCTAGCTGCTCAGTTTGGATGGAAAGTTCACCAAATGGACGTAAAAAGTGCCTTCCTGAATGGAGATTTACAAGAAGAATTCTACATGACTCAACCTTGAGGGATATGTTGTACACAGTCAAGAAGAAAAGGTATGCGGACTCGGAAATCTCTGTATGGCCTCAAACAAGCACCCGGGCATGGTACATCAAGATTGATGAGCATCTCGTACAACATGGATTCGTCAGAAATCCATACGATCCCAATCTCTACCTCAAAAAGCAAGGGGGGGAGATGGTGATTGTTGTAGTTTATGTCGATGATCTAGTCATCACTGGCAGTTCAGTGAAGATGATTGATGAAACAAAGAAAGATCTTAAGCGATCATTCGACATGACAGATCTCGGGCTTATGCATTATTGTCTTGGACTGGAAGTATGGCAGAAAGAGAATCACATATTTGTTTCTCAGATGAAATATACCAAGACAACGCTCGAGAAGTTTAGGATGATGGATTGCACACCAATTGCTACACCTATGGAGAATAGATTATAGTTATCTCATTCAGATCCATCTCCTGAGGTAAGTGCCACTCTCTATCGGCAGCTGATTGGGAGTCTCATTTACCTGACCTACACTAGACCGTATATCGGCTTTGCAGGTGAGCTATCTATCCGATTCATGCGGGAACCCAAAATTTGTCATTGGAAAGCAGCAAAAGCGCATTTTAAGATATCTCAAAGGATCAGTGGATCTTGGTCTAGAATACAAGAAGAACAACAACTTCTTCTTGACTGGATATTTGGATTCAGATCATGTAGGTAACATTGATGATAGAAAATCCACTTCTGGATTTGTATTCTTTATGGGATCTGGACCAATATCATGGGAAGTAAGAAACAACACTTTGTTTCTCGCTTCTTCCACGTGGCCGAGAGTATCATTCCTAGGAAAGGCATGCATGCGTGAAGCGATTTGGCTACGTCGCATACTCTTTGGAAGGATTTGGAATACCACAGACAAACCAACTACCATGTATGTTGACAATGAAGTCATTCTCAAACTTGTTCGCAATCCAGTTTTTCGAGAGAACAAAGCACATTGAAGTTCGAGTTCATTTCATATGTGAACATGTGTTGAAGCACAACATCCAACTTCAATTTTGTCCAATGGCTTGAACAACGAGCAGATATTTTCACAAAGTCACTTGCACGTGACAAGTTCGAGTTGTTCAGAGCATTTCTCTCCTCATCTCTTCAGACAATGCACAATTAAGGGGGGGAATGTTAGGATAAATTTTATTATCCTAAATATTAATTATGCATAGTTAGATTATTTAATTAATTTTATTAATTAAATAATAAATGGTTATATTGTTACATGGTTAATCAACCATATTTGTCTGTATGCACATTGTTATATTGTTTTAAACAATATATTTGTTTTTATGTAATTGTTGCTTCCCGGGTGATTTGGAAGCTTGTTTATTCTGGTTTTTGGTTGCACCTGTGCAACTCATTTTCCCGGATGTATTTGGCTATGCAATATCTATAAATATTGCAGCCCATCCTCTGTACTTTTTTACTTGATTGAGATTAATAAAATTACACAGGCTTCCGTCCCTGTTTCTCAATCTACGAGTATCTTGACTTGACGAACTCTAAATGGTGATCAATCTACACTTTGGCCAATGTCAATCACTGCGCCGTGTTTTCACACCGTGTCGGTTCCAGGCCATCGATCCAGAGGATATTGCAAGTTGTGGAGGAAAAATAAAACAAGCAACAAAACAAAAATGAATCAAACATAGAGGAGTAACATACTTAAGTGGCCAATATCTATACAAAGCGAAGTTGGATCCACTTTATCAACGACGAATTTCATTGCGAAAGAAAGAGGAACCCCGAACAACTCTCCTTGATGCATATGAAACATGGATCATCAACAAGAAGCTACCACGAGGAAAATCTATCAAGCGCCAGTCACCGCTTGAAAGGGTTGTCTATTCTTTTTGGATTCAAATAAATATTGGTGCATACTCTACTTCAAGCGCTTGGAGTGTTGTGTTGGTTGGTTATAAGGAATTAGAAGTGGGAGATTTGGAGTTCCTCCCCACCCTCAACATGTATTTTTAAAACCATATGAGTTAGTGGTAGATTTAACCCAACCGCGCAGTCGAGGTCTTCTAAAACCCTTTAACCATAACTAAAGCCACAACTAAACTTAGTAGAGAAAACCCTAAAAAAGGTCAAATTTTTTTCTCCCACTAAGCATATTTTTTTATTCTGGTCAACATTTTCTAAATAAAGGTTGATTAAAAACTACATTTTAAGATTTTTTTGTGGTTTTATTTCTCAGAGAGATGTATTGAGCTCCAAAGGACACCGTGGCCCCACAATTTTTTTTTCCTTCCATTCATTTTTTTAGAATTTTGGATGTAATTGCATATTTTAGTGTATTGTACTAATTTTCAGGTTGCCATATTCAACTGCAAACCATTATAACTATAAACTTGACAAAGATTTTTACTCAAAAATATTAAAATTTTGGTTTTGTATCACTCCAAAGATCTTTAGATCACATTCCCAGTTCAGTATAAGCGGCCTTTAGGAAGCATTTACGGGTAAAGCCATCGCGACTACTCTTACACTTAATGCCTAATATAGCTGCAACAACATCATCTGGGCATCGATGCTTTAAATTTACTGGGAGTAATAAGGACACAATTTACACACTTTGAGCCCTCCCATCCATCTCGTGAATGATTGCTCGACTTAAATCTGAACCGAAATTATCCGAGTATATAGCGAAGTTACGCACGCATATGAGGATATTTTTATTTAACACAGTGTCAATAATCACATAGACCCCTTTCAAGATCTTGTCTTGGTACCACGTATCAGATTCTTTCACATACATTAACACCTCTTTCACATACTTTCGAGTATATAGAAAGGGAGAGCTTCTTCTATTTACCAAGCAGTATATCAAAAGGGTGCATATATAGAAAGGTTCAAGATATCTGATCTGACTATATATAGATTAGGAGACCATATACCTAGAGTGATAAGAGTCTTATCCTTTATTGATTGCTTTTGAAAATGGGCACCAATGCCCCCAAGTTATTTCTCCAGATTAACATCTTCTCGTAGGAAATAACTATAAAAGCATGGAAGACAAAAATCAAGGCATAGCTTTAGTTTAAAGAGATTTGGACTGTTGTGAATGGTACTATAACCAGATCAAAAACTGATACAACACAACAAAGACAGTTTGCTATATCCGATCAGAAGGCCAAGCTGATAATCTTATTTTCAGTGTTTGATGACATGCAACCCCACATTCATGATTCCAAATCAGCAAAAGAAGTGTGGGATAAGTTGAGCATAGTGTACGAGGACAAGAACAATAATGTAATAATGAATTTACAGAGTCAATTACACACACTGAAGTTCAAACAAAATGAGAAAATAGAAGCTTTCTTAAGAAGAGTTACAGAATTAAGGGCTTCACTTCTAGCCCTAGGAGAGGAGGTCACTGATGAATCTCTCGTTCCCATTTTTCTAAGAGTACTCCCTCCTTCATACCGCATTTTTGTGACAACACTCAACTTTTCAGATTAGACAATGAGTTTTGACAAGATGGTAAACCTACTGCAACAAGAGGAAGTAATGTACAATAAAGATGATGAAGAGGAGAAGGCACTTTCTTCTCATCATAAATGGAAAGGAAAAGGAAAATGCAAACCTCATTCCTATCAAAAGTCCTAAAATTAGAATCAGCATCAAGGGAAAAACAACAAAATAAGAAATTTCCTATCTGCAAAAGAGGACATGAGTTAAAAGATTGTTAGTATAATACTTATAAGAAAGGTTCATCAAGCAACCTTAGACCTCGAGTACTTAGAAATATCACAAGGGAAATTATAACTAAAATCAAGGGAAGAAAAAGGGGAATTAGAAAATAAAACCCCATCAGCAAGGAAATATTGCTAAGTAAGAAGATTATTCAGATATTGAAGACTACTTATACACTGCTCGATCAAGTGAATCCTCCATGTCATCTAGTGATGTATAGTATGTTGATTTGGGATCCAAAAAGACTGGTTTACTTCAATGAGGGACACACCTTTGAAAAACCATGTTTCGTTAGGTGATGATTCTTCATACACATTTTAGGGGATTGGGAACATTTATCTACCCCTTGGTTTACGCAAATGTAGATTGTTAGACGTACTATATGTCCTTGGGTTGAAAAAGAATCTTCTATCAGTTAGTCAAATCCTAGATCACAATTTGAAAATTTACTTTGATAGTCATTCTAGCAAGAAAACATGTTTAATTCAAGACAAATCACGAGGCTCAAAAATAGTTGCAAAAGCCTCCAATGTGGGACGTATGTTCTAGCTTGATTTTGTCCACAGAAATGATCAAGCACTTGTGGCTAAGAACTCTACCTCTACATAGTTATGGCATCGGAGACTTGGGCATATACGTTTAAGTATATTGAAACACTTTATCTTGAAACTATATGGTAAAAGGATTACCATCTCTCTAGAAGGATACAAATAAGTGTCCTCACTACCTAATAGGAAAACAACATAGAGCTTCATTCCAAAAGAGTACTTATCGAGCTCATGGTAATATTGATCTAGTTCATACCAATATTTATGGTCCAATGCAACTGATTCATTCTGGATTTTAGTATTTCATGCTTTGTGTTGATGATTATTCGAGAAAAATGTGGATATACTATCTTTGTAAGAAAAGTGAAGCTTTTGAAACTTAAAACAATAGTTTATTTGTTGAATAGAGTGCCCAAAGTTTCTCTTGACAGAGTAACACCATATGGAGCATGGTCAAAGCGGAAACCATCATTGCACCCTCATAGTATTTGGGTGCAAAGAAAGCATGCACATACCCAAGAAGAACATAAATAAATTCAATATGAAATCACCAAAAACATCTTCATTGGCTCCAATGAAAAGACTCTTAGGTATATATTAATGGATCCAAAGACCAAGAAAGTCTACACTAGTAGAGATATTATATTTTTGGAGAAAAAGGAAGCATAGAATCCTCCTCCGTACTCACCTGGTGTAGATTTTTCAACAACATTGTAAATATAGAAGTTGATATTCCCACATATGATGAAAGTGATGATGGGGATGATGGTGATGATCAAATAGAACCACAACCAATGGGAGTAGTTAAATGTATGCCCAAGTGGTATACTAGCATGTTATGATATGCAAGATTGGATGCCCCACCGGATACATCCACCACTAGACCATGGACTCATAATAAAGAAAGAGAAGAAGTAAAATTTTATTTAATGAGTAGAGTTATTGAATGTGACGAGCCCTCTATAGTCCAAGAAGCCCTACAGTCAAAATATTGGGAAAATACCATGGATGCTGAGTATAACTCAATGATGAAAAACAACACTTGGCAGCGTGTTGGTCTTCCACCAAGGAAGTGTTGGTCCCAAAATCTATCGGGTGGGAAGATCTATGGATAGACAAGCCAACAGTGTGTAGGGCATAGCCCCTCTTTGAGACAACAAAGTGAAACTGGTTTATTGCTATTCTACTAGCAGGAATCTACGTAAGTCTTACAATATTCTGCCTTCAGGGGTTTGGGATCTTGTCCCAGCAGGGGTATTTCTAGATGTGGATAGAAAGGAAAGAAGGGAAGGACAGAGATAGGATAGATCGAAGGGAGAAAAGAAATGAATTCCAAAGTAGAAAGGTCAGAGGGTTTATGTTTTGGGTTGGTAGTAAACAGAGCCAAACCTACTTGCATAAACGAACAAAGCAATATTGATGAACAAATGACAAAAAGTAGAGATAGATTTGACAGAAAAGTAACATAGATCTAACTTAAGAAATATCTAATACACATAACACATCCATTGAGCACAAAGTATTAATTTCTATATTAATGTTTTCTGTTACAAAAGTACAAAGCCTTTTTCCTTCTCACTTCTATTTTTCATCTAAAAAATGTCCACCACCTTGAATACAACAAGTATCCAAGTATATATAGAAGGAGAAGGAGAAAGAAGGAAAAAGAAAACCAACAACTAATTACAAAATATTTACAAAATATCTAAAAGTCAACTGTTGACTTTGGGAAATATGGTGGATGACAACATCCCATGGTGCAACACGGATGATGTCATCATTTGTGCCAACAAAATTTTAAATACTTTACAAAAAGAGAACATTCCTAGGAGGAAGGAGCCTATTTGTCATCATCCCGTAGCTAGAAGAAGGAGTATCCTGCTTCTGCTCAGGAGAGGAAATATGAAATTGAGCATGATACTCCAAGAATTTGCTAATCATCGGTTGAAGTTGATCCTGAGCGGGACCCTTGGTGTGATCGCCGATGACTTCACAAGTCTCTCGTTCATCTCTGAGTCTCTCTGGGAGCTTGAAGTATTCATTACCTACCTCCATCAAGTATTTGACAAAATCACGGCAAGCCAGAAGATTGTTGATAGATTCTGCATCAAAAGTGGCTTTTGACCCTAACCCTTGTGACATGATCTCCTTAAAGAGCTGAATAGTGTCATCTGCCTTCCTCAAGGCGTATGATGGGGTGAGAAAGCCTAGAGACATCCTTAGGATGATCTGCTCCATTTGATGCATTACATCCAAGGCTTCCTCCTTGATTTTATCAATCTTCTCCAAGACAAATTCCATCTGGTCAACCCGATAGTCCAAAGTAGCAAGGACTTTGTTGGGTGCTCTTGGGTGATCGAAGACACCAAATTTCACTAAGTCATTGACCGGGTAGTCGAGCATCTTCTGGAATGTCTCATGTTGTAACCTAGCATGGTCCAAATCTTTGGAGATAGGTCCCACAATCACCTGGAGTTCCTTGTTAGCCTGATCAATATTCTGATATAGCTCTGTGAAATTTACGATTACTTCCTCACTATCCTTGAGGATCTGGTCTCTCCAGTGGATACTGCCATACCTTGTTCACCAATCTTGGCATACTCATTTATCTTTTCTTGGATAAGGGCCTCAGGAGTTTTAGTGGCAGTTGTAGGAGGTGCACTTCCCATTTTCTGCAGGGCTTGGAGAAGATTTCTATTCTGTTCTTTCAGTATCCTCTTCTCTTCCTTTTCCTCCTGAAGCTTTTTACAAAAGGCATCCACTATAGATAGGGCCTCTCCCTATAGGCTTTCAGAGGACATTCCCATCGTGACTTGTGTCACTATGTAATCTGTAGGAGACAGATCCTTTTTTTTATCCTTTGTGGGATCAGGGTATGTGATCTCCATAACCCTTTCACTTGAAGTGCTCTGAGAGAAGCAGGTTATTGGCTTTTTCTTCTTAGCTCCTTTTGTTGGGATGATAGAGAAGTCCATAGGTGCAATGGGGACTTTCCTCTTATGCTGGCTTAGGTGCTTGGAGATCCATTCTAGACTTAAGGGAGTGGGACCAGAGGGAGAAGAGGGAATGGAGGTAGAAGAAGGAGCAACTACAGTGAACTTGGGGAAATGTGTCGAGACGCTCAGCGGTGGAATTGATAAGGAAGCCAACTCTCCAATGCTTACAGGGGTAGGAGTTACTGTAGGAGAGGAAACCATGGGGGTGGAAGGGATTTGAGAGATGAGGGAAGAAATGTTAGGGGATAGATCCGCGAGGGAAGAGAAGATGGAGGAAGAGGAAGGGGGAATAGTAGAAGACGGGGAGAAGACACAACTAGAGGAGTGGTTGCTTGAGTGTTGTGAGAAGGGGAAGGAGGAGTGGAAGATGGGATGGTGGGAACTTCAACAGTTACAATAGTGGAAAAATCCTGAGTGGATGTGCCCGTTGGAACACTTACCGCCTCTTCTTTTTCTGGGGAGACCAGGCTTACTACCTGCTCCTGGGCAGTGGAAGGAGGACTCTCGGAGCTTTCTCCTGAGTAGCACTTGATTCTCCTTCTTTGTCTTTCCCTTTTCCCTTTGGCAAGTGTTTTGGTCGAGCAGTGCATCACCCAAAGGAGACGTGGTGAAGTCTACCCCAAGGTAGATGAGGCCATTCTTCCTGCACCAATGCTCTATGTGCTGTACAAAGTGCCTTTAACCCTTTCCTCAATAGTTTGAGGTGCCTTTGTTCTATCTATCTTGGAAAATGGCCAATTGTCCCCTGTCTATATCTAGATAGACCTGATCAACTTCTTGATCAGTCATTTGGAAACCTTTCGGGATAATGGCCACACCATATTGGATGATTTCTACTAGGGCCAGGTGGGAGTGATCCTTTCTTCTGAGCTCGACCTCGTGATACAGATCGATATAGACATCTTCGATCTGTGGGATGTGAATCGGATCAAGCTTTGCCCTTGGAAGGTAATTGTGAGGATCAAAGGTTGGCCTTGCCAGGAAATTGTGTTTCAAGTTGAGCAACTCCAGCTCTGCAAACATTTCGGGCTTTGGTGTGAGAAGTGTAGGTGTATCTTCCCACTGTGAGGGGAAAGGAGTTCCACCCTTCTTTCTTTTTAGGCACTTCTCGTGGTATGTGATAAGATGTCTGGACAGCTCCAATAGGATCAACTTTGGTCCTGCATACCTTGGTAACTTGGTGGGCTCCCCCAAGAAGTTGGTGGCTCTGAGATAAGTGAAATCGGGAATTACGTAAAGAACGCTCCCCACTTCTCTGTGGTAGTCACCACGCTCTTGGTCATCTAACCGTGAGTCATATTGGGCCTTAATAGGCAGATGATGCTATAGAAGAAGGCATCGTTGATCTTGCTAAATTGTGCGATGTTATTTTCTAGTCTCAACTCTGGATAATATTCATATATTTTTACTTGGGGCCACACCCTACATCGACTTAATGCTAGGTAGTCTCTTTCTGAGGTAGCAGCGTAAACCACGTAGGAGTTCATGTAGAACCTCCCGTTGTCGAGAGTTGTTGAAGTTGCTCGGAGATAGTGCTGTTGATGATCTCCGCCCATTCAAAACATTGATCGGGAACGTTTTTGCTCATTGTTTCCAGATATCTAAGCATCCATTTGTGAAAATAATGGGCATCAGGAAGCCCAAACACCCTACTCAGGAAGGTGATGGTGTCACTCAGCTCCTCTGAGAAGTCGCTGCGATGAATAACCTGTGGCCACTTGGTTATCACCTTCTTTTTTTTTAGATATACTTCGTTCATGAGCTACATGCATTTGTCCTCATTCTCATTCCATGCTTTTATGCAGACTTCTTGGCTTATTGCCACAAAGTGCCAGTGGTGGGGGATACCCAACATGATTTCAAAGTGTCGGCAATGAGGTTGATTATTACCTCGCCCTTCTCATTCTTGACACATCTTGTGTCTTTATTGTGAAATGCGGGCCACCACCATCATAAACTCATTGTTTAACGCGCTCACGAGAATTCCCCCAGTGAAATGCAAACCACTGCCGACCAATTTGTCCATCCATGGACTACCTGTGACCTTTCTTGGTTCTAGCCCAGAAGTCCTCCATATCAATGTGACCAAGTTCTGAATCCTTGATGTCCAGGTCACACTCTGCAAGGGACTTGGGCATCCTGACCCTTTGGTATTTGTACTTCATTTCTTCTTCTGTGAGTTTGGCCTTACCCTTTGACTTGGTTGGCCTCTTACTTGATGAAGACGTGCGAATTTGAGTTCAGTTGCTGATCTGCAAGAAGAAGTAGGGAAGTCCACCACAGAAGAGCCATGTTAGCTATTAGATCGTCCATCAAAGCTTTACAGAATGAAAACTTATCAATTTACAAGCCTCTAGGCACAAGGCACAATTCTATTGTAGGCTACAGGATCAAAAAGTAATGCACACTGCTGAAGAGTGTTGCATGAAAGAAAACAAAGTGCTAAAAGGGTGTAGGGCGCAGTTCTACTACACACAACATTTAGTGTTGGTGTTAAAGGATGTGCGCCTGTGCCATATGAAGGGTTTTAAATGAGGCACAGATTATTTTGGTGTTGCAAGACTACAGGATGCGCCAATGGTGTAGATATGGTACATGTTGCATATAGTTATGGTGCGCCAAAGGGGCACAGGTTCAAATGGTGTATCACTGAGTTAAGATGTGCCAGTTCTTAGCTTTGGCGCAGTGACGCAGGGAAGAGTCTGCATAACATCAAATGTTGGTGTAGCTGGAGTTGTGCTTGCACCTGTGTTTAGGGTTTTGAGAGTTTTATAGGGCACGGGGAGGATGCGTGCTACAGGGAGGGTCAGTGCGCCCCTTGGCGCGACTGTGTTTTGTGCAACAATGATTTTGTTTGCGCCAAAGAGAAAGCCATGGCTTTGGATTGTAATAACTTTAGATTTTCTCTCTCTTGATCGGTTTGTGGCTTTTTGGCTTCCTTTAACATAGATTTGGACAGTGAGGAGGACAGAGCAAAGAGGGTCAGGGACCATTCGAAGCAAGGCCTTCCAGGTTAGCAGATCTGGAAGGAGGGTAAAACCAGTTTGGGGGAAGCTTCTTAGGTTCATTTTCTTGGTTTTTAACAACCTCTAAAAACAATACAAAAAACCCACAAACAATCAACACAAGAAGAGCAAGGACCACTTACCAGGAATATATAGGATGGAAGAAACGATACGGGGTCCACGAATGCGACGTAAAGTGACACGGGGATGACAGGAGCACTGACAGGTGCAGAGGAATTAACTTTTCATGTGTTTTCAATTGTGAAAATGACAGGTCGGATGCGCCTATATATAGCAAAAGGTGCAATAAATGTGCCACCAAATTTTTGTAGGGCGCACCAAAAAGGATGCCAACATGAAAATTTGTGCGCCATTGGCGTGGATTCGGGACTATCGACATTACCTTTTCAGTGCTTTGGCGCACCATTCAGGGGCGCAACATTTTTAATGTCAACAAGATGGTGCATGCGCCTTGGCACAGGCGAGAAGGGTGCATCATGGGAAGGTGCAACATTTGTAATGTCGACACTCCAAAGGATGTGCCAAAGGAATAGAAGGGGGCGCAAATTCATTTGATGTTGCATGAATAAAATCTATGCCTAACCAAAAAAGGACCAAATGACTAAGTTCGAAAAACTAGATTCTCCGGAAAGGGATTTTATGCCATTCCGAACGCTAAGGGACCTTGGCGGGGAACTGAAACAAAATTTTGGTATGGTTACCTGCAAAATTACCCTCGTCAATTTTATAGGATAACAGAAGAAACTCATTGGATGCGATGGATATTCAAAATAAAGTAAAAGTATATGGGACCATAGACAAGTATAAAGCGAGACTAGTAGAAAAGGGGTACACACAAAAATAAGGCATTGACTACGAGGAGACATTTTCTCCCATAGCTAAGATCAAAATGATTAGGATGATCTTTACTCTAGTTGCATAGTTTGGTTGGAAAGTCCATTAGATGGACATAAAAAGTACCTTTTCGAATGGAGATTTACAAGAAGAAGTCTATATCACTCAACCTCGAAGGATATGTTGTACTTGATCAAGAAACAAAGATATGCAGATTCGTAAAATATCTATATGGCCTTATATAGGCACCCCGGGCTTGGTACATAAAAATTGATGAAAATATCGTACAACATGGATTTGTTAGAAATCCATACGATCCTAATATCTACCTCAAAAATAAAGGGAAAGATTGTGATTGTTGTTGTCTATGTCGACGATCTAGTCATCACTGACATTTCAGTTAAGATGATTGATGCAACAAAGAAAGATCTTAAATGATTATTCGACATGATAAATCTCGAGATGATGCACTATTTTCTTGGATTGGAAGTATGGAAAAAGGAGAATCACATATGTTTTTCTTAGTTGAACTATACCAAGATAACACTCGAGAAATTTAGGATGATGGATTAAACACCTATTGCTACACATATGGAGAAAAATTTGTAGTTATCTTGTTCAAATCCATCTCCTACGGTAAATGCAAATCTCTATCGACAGCTTGATTTGGAGTCTCATTTACCCGACCTACACTAGAATAGATATTAGCTTTGTAGTGAGTTGTCTATCCAATATCATGCAGCACCCAAATTTTTCATTGAAGGAAGTAAGGCGAATCTTGAGATATCTCAAGAGAACAATGGATCTTGGTCTAGAATATAAGAAATATAATTTATTCTTGTCTAGATATTCGATTCAAATCATGTAGGCAAAAATGATGAAAAAAATCCAATTCTGGATTAGTGTTCTTTATGGGATCTGGACCAAAATCATGGGGAAGAAAGAAACAAAACTTTATTTCTTGCTCTTCTACAAAAGCCTAATACCGTGTTACAGTGAAGCTATCTATGGCTTATATGGCTACGTCACATACTTGAAAGACTTGGAATACCATATGACAAACTGACCAACTTGTATATAGATAATGAAGGTGTTGTAAACTTGTTCGTAATCCATTTTTCACGAGAGAACAAAGCACATCAAGTACAAGTTCATTTCATATGCAAGCATGTCTTGAAACACAATATACAACTTCAATTTTTCCCAACAGCTGAACAATGAGTAGATATCTTCACAAAGTCACTTGCACATGACAAATTTGAGTTGTTCAGAGAATTCATCTCCTCATCCCTTGAGGAAATGCAAAATTAAAGGGGGAATGTTAGGTAAAACATATTTTACTATAGTTAATTTTGCATTTACTATAGTAATTTGGTAAGTAATATATAATTCTTATATGGTTATGTTTATATAACCATCTATATTGTTTTTATTAAACATACATGAGGTTGTTGTAATTATTGTTATATTGTTTTAATAATATTTTTTCTGGTATTATTTCCTGGTTGTACCTGAAACTTAATTCTTTGTTTGTACTTGGCTGTGCAATATCTATAAATATTGCAGCCCATTCTTTGTAATATTGATTTCCTACATATCAATAAAATAATGAGGCTTCCATCCCTCTTCTAAAATAAAAAAACTACCTACTCTACTTTAACCAGAGGCAAAGGAAGCTTAGACGAATCCTGCAATAGTAGGGAGAAATAGCTGCCTTTCCTTACAAACTTAGACCATGTAGTTGATTTTGCAGTGAACATGGTCCATAGCAAGAGTGAAAAACTATTCTAAAGTTGGTTCTCCACCCTTCTTACCAAAGTATCAAAAAAAATAAAATAAATACCTCCTTTAATTGTTCTGTATTTGGATTTGAGAGGTATTGTAGTTGATATTTGGTGCATTGTAGCTCATCCTCATGCTCTGAAATAAGCATGACTAGTTTTAACTTCTCAGATGGCTCTAAATTAGCCAAATATCTTATTGGGCCAGGCCTTATCCTCATGATATGTCTACTTTTTTGAATCTCTTCCCCGTGAACGGGTGCATTCTACAAAATTTACTTTCCATGAATAAAGCTGCACACAAGTTGATCTGATTCTGGTACTTCTTCCAAAGACAAATATGTAAAATAATTTTCCTTCTCCAAGATGAATTTTGATTTTGCAATGGATTCATCATGGCTTTCCTCATGTAGACTGATTTGGGCAGCAGGTTCTTCTTTGACTATTTCCTCCATGGCTGATTTGTGGGAGTTCTCTGTAGCAAGAGGCTTTTGGTATTGGAAGATAGATGATGAAAATGCATAAGCAGTGAATTCAGTGGCTTCTTCTTCTTCAATGCAATCTTCTAGATCTGATAAGAAATCAGCCTCATTTTCTAATTCATAGTCTAAGTAGCCAATGTTGGAGTCACTAGAAAGTTCTATAAAATTATAATCAAAATTATAATCTTATGCCGCTACTTATTTATCTCGTAACATATCATTGGCCAACTTTTGCAACAACGGATCAACAGTACTAGTTGAATTAGAACCTTCAACCTTAGGATTTGAAAGATTGATTTTACCTGCCATGATGAGATCATCCTTTACTTCGATAGCAATGTTTTGAGATACCAAAAATATAGCATGACATTCTCTACACAATTGATAACCAACTTTAGGCAACAAAAATTAATGAAAAATACTTTTTGATTTTCATGACTAAGGGAAGCAGATGAGGAATTTTATTAAGTAGATTTTGAAACTTGGAAATTAAATCTCTCATATTTTTGTGTGTTTTTTCTTCATTTGGATGATATTTTCCAAATAATCATGTGAATATTCTGCAAGTTTGAATATGGCTTGAACTATGTTCTCATAGTATCCCAAAGGTGATACATGTAGGTGGAAGGTGATAAAACCATTCCACAATAGTGTCATGAAGTGTCTCAATGAACAATCAAATAGATACATCTTCATGATCCAAAAAAAATACTCTAAAAGATATATATAAATCCACCAAATTATCATAAAGATTCTTCTTTCCATATCCATAAAAATATGGGAAATTCTTCTATGATCTACATGACAATTCATGCGCTGGTTGAACCAATGCAAGAGGGCCAATAGCTGGACCCCAAGGAACCGGAGCTTGCGGTTGTTGCACAGCCATGAAAGTTATTTGTAGAGTATCATTCTTGAGTGTACACCATTCTTTCTAGCTTGTCCCTGGAAAGAAACAATAGAACAAGGCAAATATGGAGTTGCCAATTTTGTATTTTTTTCGATTTTTTTTATGAAGCCACCAATATATTGTTTTTTTAACATACAACTACCAATTCTCTTTGAGCATAACAAGCAGTTCAAAATCCTAAGTCAGTCTAAAGATAACTCAGAGTTATTTCTTTGACACCCACAGGATAAACACAAGTCTTTTTTATTTAATTTTTTTCCTCGGAGTCACCAAAAATTGTTGGCTAGATTTTATGCACAGTTAGATACACAAACCTAGGCAGTAATGGGATAAATCCCCTTCATTTAATGGTGAAGCTCTCGTGTGAGTTATTCATTTATTCTATGGCCTATTTAAACTAAATTATAGGTATTAATTTAATTGAATAGCTCATGAACCATAGCTAAACAACTTGACAACAAATAAGAAACTTTATGGTAAGTAGAAGAGGTAGAAATGGAAAGTGCAAATTGGAAGTAGATATGCAAAGCGAACATGTGTGGTAAAAAGTAGTTATCAGAGAAAGTTACGAGACACATGGAATAAACAAATATTAAATAATTCTTACAAATTTAGGAAAAGAACAAAAGCATACTCATATGAAATTTAAAGATAACACAAAGTTTACCATTATCTTCCACAATTTACATAGTAAGACTTCAGAAGACACAAAGTTAAACCAAAATCCTCCTTTCTTATTATTCAAGAAATTTTTAACCATTTACAATATGAACATATAATTATTTCAACACAAAGTCTGAAAGAACCATGTACAACATAAAAAAATAGTTTTCCCAAAATTTCTAAGATCCCCAACCTCATAGGTATCTTCCTCTATTTATTGACATCATTAGTAAAGTGTAAGGAAGGAATTTCCTTTATACTTCAGTCAATGAATAAATACAAAACAGTTAGGAGTTGAGAAATTTTCTCCTTAAATTCTTCACATGCCACATAGAAATTTGGAATGTTCCATCTTTTAAAACTGGAATAACTACCTCTTAACTACAACCAAGTAATCTGAATTTATCAAACATCTTGAAATAAGGATGATTAATCATAGAATTAATTAAGTCTTATAATGAATATACTTGAGAATTAAATAGGAGAAGAAGAAGAAGAAGAAGTATGCTCATACCGCATTAAATTCTAGTGGTTGGCACATTATTACGTTCTCGATCGTGAAGAAGAATTAATGTAATTTTTACCCCCTCAAATTTTCTAAATTTGATTTCTGATATATCTAGTGTGTAGAAGGCTCCGTGAACTTTCCAAAAGTCCAATAATGAGCAAAACATAGCTCCCAATGGAAAGTTATGGCTGTTTTAAGTTATGTAATTTCTCCTTACTTGCAGGAATCCAACCCCCATTTACTTCTCTTTCTCTATGCAATTGTCCATTTACTTTACTTTTCTCATTTTTAGAGAATTAAAGTAGTTTACATTTACCACATTACTTTACTTTTCATTTTCCTTTGTTAAGCGACTTTTCCACATTACTTTACTACTCTTTCCATTTCCTTCATTGCGGTGATCTAAAAGTATTTTCCTTCACCTTGCTCTTCTAGTTCTGCACCGATTCCACATTACTTTCTTGCATTTACTTAAAATAAAAAAATCAATTTCAATTTACCGCATTACTCTATTTTTCTCCTCTCGTTGTTATGCGTCGATTTCACATTACTTTACTACTTTTACTTAAAATAAGTAAAGCAATTCCAATTCACCACTTAACATTGTTTTTCCATTCCTTTGTTATGCGGTGATTTCACATTACTTTACTGCTTTTACTTAAAATAAGTAAAACAGTTTCAATTCACCACTTAACACTATTTTTCCATTCCTTTGTTATGTAGTGATTTCACATTACTTTACTACTTTTACTTAAAATAAGTAAAGCAGTTCTAATTCACCACTTAACAAAGGAAAACAGTAATGGGCCATAACTTTTGACCAGATGCTCCGTTTTTGAGATCTTGGACTTTCTAGAAATATCTCGATGTCCTCTACACAATGGAATCATGAAAATCAATTTTTGGTTGGATTAGATGAGAGGATTAAAAATAAAAAAACACCTTCAACATGAAGTAAATACTTTCAGCAACAAGAGTGCTACCGTAGTGTGGGTAGATATCTTCTTTGGAAAAAAGGGGAAAATCATGAAGTAAATATTTGTTGGTATTTTCAAGCCATTTAGTCAAATGGGTATTTATCTAACTATTTCCAATCAATATTTTGCAACCTTCTAGAGATTACTAGAGCAAATCTACATAAATTTAGATGAGGTATCCTAAGATTTCTAAATGAAATATTTGGGGACACCAAATACATAGGTTCATATTCCAATTGGATTATAAATATCATCAACTTACACATTTTCTCAAGAAGAACACAACCTTCCAATGAAATGCAGAATGTTATCAATCTTTTACATTGTATCATTAAATATCTATAAAATCCACTAGTGTTGGTCCCTCCTACTTTGGGAGAGCCCATTCTCTTATATATCTCAGCCACACAAGTTGCTAAAGGAGCACTCCTTGCTCATCACAAATCTCAAGGAAAGGAAAGAGTTGTCTAATATCTCTATCAAACTATCACTTTCTATGATCTCAACTATAGTCAAATTGAAAATTCATGTTTAGAAATTTCCTTCACCTTCCAAAATCTTAGCCCTTATCTCAGAAATCATAAAAAAATCTCATAGAAAAGTGGATCCCCTAAAATATATTGATTCCAAACCAGATCTCACATGCGTAATGGATAACTAGGTAGTATGTTGAGTGAATTGAATATTTAAATAAGGAATCTATCATGACATAAGTTATCACAGATCAGCTAGCTGAAGCACCATTACTAGGAACATAACCTTTGAGTATGGAATTTTGTAGATGAATCCATTATGTCATTCATATAATCAACTAAATGGAAGCTATATTTTGATGTATCTTGTACTAAACATTGCTTAAGATAAGGCATCCTTCTCATAACCCTAGATGGTGATCACATCCCAAAATATTTTTTTCTTGGATTCCCATGTACAAACAACATTGCATAATGTAAGGCACTTATATCAAGACTAAAATTGGCCATGCAATGTGACATAAATAAATTTAAAATATTTAGTGATTATGAACTTATCATTAAATAGATCAATGGTGATTACAATGTCAAGGATGAAAATTTTATCCCACACAAGAAAATGGTTGAAATTTTTAAAATTTACTTCATCACAATCACCTTTGAGGAGGTCTCCAATATACATAACAATTCAACAAATGTCATGAAAACCATTGGTTATTTTTTGGACATATCGAGCACGATGAAAAGTATCAATTCTTTGTTGAACATCTAACCATTCCCACCTATTATATACTTAATACTTCTATGGTGTGTGCGATTGTTGGTCCCACTTCCCCTAGTACCATGACTTCTAAACTTATCTCCATGAAAATTCCATCACTTATAAACTCTCCTATAACCCAAAAAAATCATTTATTCAACGTTGTTCTCAATACACCATCCTCAATAGAACCCTCTATCTTAGAGGCTATGATAAAACCATGTTATGGTGTTTTAACACGTAAAGAAGTGATCCTCTCTATAAATAATTACGCACTAGCATCTGTGGTGCACATACAAGTGGAATGGCTCTTGTTAAGAAATTGTTTTTTGTTGGCTACTATTGGGCCACCATAGAAACTAACTTTTGTAAATTTTTTTGTAAGTGGGTCCCCTATCAAAAACACAATAAGCTTATATTCATACACCTTTTCCATCGTTAAAATCCATTACTATTACTTGGCCCTTCTCCTAATTGGGGATCGATCTCATTAGTAAAATCAAACATACTTCCTTTGATGCCTAGAAACACATAATTAATGTTAGTGATTATTTTACTAAATGGGTATAGGTTATGCCCTTACCTATGTCCACCGAAAAAAACTCCAAATATTATCCTTAACCATATCATATGTCATTATGGCATTCCATCTTCCCTCATATCTGATAATATTAAGTCCTTCAAAAATAAATAAATCAAGGCCCTCTACAATCAATTCCATATAAAAACTAAGTTTTCCACCTCGTACTACCTTCAAGGTAACGACCAAGAAGAAGTCTTCAATAAAAATATTTTCTACATCCTTGAAAATATTGTGGATATTCACACACCCATGGGGGACACCCCATATTCCATTATTTATGGATCTAAAGCCATCATCCCAATTGATATCAAGCTTCCTTCCTTTGCATCTCCCTCCATGACATAGTTAAGGATGAAGATTACCGTGTAACTCACCTCCAAGAACTAAAATTAGTAGATAAAAGTAATAAAAAAACATTAGATCACCTCACAAAGTATATCAAAATCATTTGTCTCATAATTATACCAAACATATCCAACCCCATGAGTTTGAGATTAGTGACCTAGTCCTACAGAAAATTATAGGAATACCACTCAGAACGTGAGAAGAAAGGAAATTTTTAGCCTAATTGGACTGGTCCTCATGTCATCACCGCTAAGTATGGCTCGGAGCTTATAGATTGCCACTCAAGATGTGACAGAACTTGAAGATCCCATGAACATCATGCATCTCAAATTCTTTTACTCTCGATCTATACAAAAAAATTACGAGACAAAATTATGCACTTATTACTATTACATCACTCCTCTAGTATGTTGTTGTATACATGATTTTTAAGTATGAAGATTAGACATTGGTGACACATTTTCCTAGTCTTTCTATTTGATTTTTATTTTGATTATGAAATTGTATTATATCTCTTAGATTTACATATTTTCATCAATTCATCGGGATCCCTATCTCCATTCTTACTCTTTTTTATCTTTCTTAGATTTTGGGACAGTACCACCCATTAAGGACACTATCACCGATTCATTTGAGTGCTAACATCCATTTTGGGAGGTCTTTACCATACTCTTTAGTTTTTCAAATCATTGCTTGGCACTTGAATTTGGGTCATTTATAATTCTTTGAGTCACCTTTTGTGTCACTAAGTATCAAATTTCAAACAAGGAATTCATATATATAAACAACTTACTATTACCAGGAGATACAAAAATTTGACCTAATACTTACTATATACTACTTGAGAAAAGATCAACATTCACATACTACATTTGGGATGCATAATTCACTCGCACAGAAGGGCTATTTCTAGTTTCCATCTCACATATTCATCTTTGGGTAAAAGTATTTGTATCCCACTATCTTGGTGTGACAATAACAAGGGAAACCTAACTTCAAGGGACACATTTCAATCACACACACACTAGAACTACATAGAGTTTGAAATGTAGTGCATCGCTCGGTGAAAATAAAATTGGGGTGACTACCGATGTTAGTATGACTCAGCATATGCATTCTTTGGTTAATATAATGTTTTCTTAACCTTTGTGTAGGTAGTTAGGGTTTGTTTTTAAGTTCATCTTGGAAATAAAAACCCTACATTGAAGTGGACATGATACATAGTGAAATAAAGGATACAAGTTAATACCATGAAAAAAATCAAAAGATGAGTTTTTATGAGGTCACTACCCCTATTCGGACATTGGTACCCGGAAATCATGTCCTCATCTAGGTGGTCCTATCCAAAGAGGTTTGAAATACCATTTTTCCAAAAAAAGCATACACGCTTTTTAGATCCATCATTCTAAGACCATTTCCCAACCTTAGATTCATCTTAGATCTACATATACAAGATAATTCACTCTTATCTCACTAGTACTTATACCTCCTTATTTCTTGCATGATAGATCTTTTTCTTTACTATTATATTCATTTGATCTTTGTCCTATGATAAAGAGTTAAATTTCTTTAAATCATGCGGAAAACCCATTTATTGATCGAACCCTAGCTTTTCCTATGATCCATAATTTGGTATATTCCCATGGCTTATCAAAAGGTAATGAAAAACCATCATCTTAATCCTCCTCCCCCAAGTATGAACCTATTCCTATGACCGATCTTCAGTATAATTTTGCAAATTTTGAAGAGGAGACAACCTTCTATAGAAAGTAAGATACTACCACTAAATGTCATCCCAAAATTCTTCATGTCTTTAGAAATATTTTAACCCCAATCCTGATGTTGTACTTCTACCCCTATTGAGGCCACTAGATCTTATGAATTTCATAATGATTTTGCTTATATTTCTACATATGATACATGTTTTGAATATTTTTTTATTTTTAAGATGAGTAAGGTCTTACTAACTATTCTTGTGACACTCATACTTCTGTGTATATTATAGATGCTATCATATATGGCCATTTCCTTCATTCTTCTCCTCCACTTACATATGCACAATTCATTATAGATGATACATTTGTTGTTATGAATGATATTCTAGTCCCCCTTATTATTCTCAACAAGGTGATCCTATAGTTAATATTGTGCCTCAAAATTCACATCTTTCTTCCTCCACCTATTGTGTCCTTGCTGATAATTTTAGTACTCATTCTTATTCTCATAATGTGTTAAAATCTTCAAAAGTTCATGATGCATGTGTTTCTACTCTTGATGTTTCCAAAGATAGTATACATAATGATGATCATAAGGATAGTGTGCATATTTCTTGTATTCCTTCTTCTACTAAAATTGTTGATAAAAGTGTACAAAATTATTTTCCTATTGATTCTTCTTCTCATCATCATATTCCTTGTTTCCCACTTCCTGATCTAAATGTTTAATTTCAACCCAATAGTGTCCCTATGGTTAGTTATAATGGAAAGATTCAACCCCTTAATGTTTATGTCATTCCTTCATACAAATTTATTTATCTTTATGCATGTTTTAGGTGATTTATAAAATAATATCCACACCATTACCATTTGAAGTAGGGCCTATTATGCTATAAATTACAATAATTGACTTCATGATAATATTATTCCTAAAAATATTTACAAATCAAATTTTCCCGAGGGTGAACTCAAGGTCTTGGACTATTGGTGAGTTACAAGTAGTTTTTAATCATCAACCTAATTTCCATTCTTTTTGAGTTCATTGGACACTTTCAATAGGTGGCCATGGAGACACCATGTGGTAGGGGTCAAACTTGTCCATATGAACCAAGTGGAACATAGCGGGGTGCCTCAAATTTGGATCACTCGGTGGAAATTAAGGACCCAAGACCACCTCCATGTACCACTTAGAGAAATCTCTCCTCCAAAACTCCATTTCATAGTTCTAGTATACTAAAAACATTTACTATCCAAATTTTAGTGCTTAGACACTTTTGAAAATTGTGTAAATAATTTGTGTTCTGTTGATGATCAAGATAATTATCAAAACTTGATGGAAGCTATCTTGTGCCCTAAACCCTAGTGCACGGAGATTAGAAAAGGTGGAGGCCAGTGAGGCATAGTCTCCACCAGTAAAAATAATGGAGGTAGGGGTTTTTGAGCCCTAATGCTCTCAGTAGGGCGGTAGGGAAGGGTCTCGTCCTCCCTATTTGAATAACAATAGATCTAACCGCAAGGGGGTAAGGAGAATGGTGGAATAAACAATGAATCCTGGAAAGGAAAATCATTTATGGATTCGATTGTTGGGGACGTGAATGGTGAGATTGGTGAGAGAAAGTCCCTCAAACCCTCAACCAAAATTCTTGTTCTTAAGTTCGACAAGGACCTTATTTTTCAAGTTCGAAATGGGAGGATGATTTTTGTAAATGCGGTCTCATTTGCAACTTCCAACATCTATGGCTGAAACTTTCTTAGCTTCATGAATGGATTTCAAAACCTGGAGTCTAAAAATTATGGGTAAAGTGGAAATTATTCCCTCTTCAAAGATATTTTTATCACTGTTTCTTTGAATCTATTCAAGATAGAGATGTTATCAATAAATCCTACCAGGTTTGGGATGATTATGGTCTTATGACAAAACCATGGTTCCCAACATTTGACCCTTTGAGATATTCTTTCGACTCGATGCTTGTTTGGGTTAGGCTTCTAAGTCTGCCCTTACAACTCGGTCTGAATCATGTCTCAAAGCTATTGGTGATGCATTGGGTGACTATGTTTCCACTGATGAGGCATCCACTCAACTAGTGCATCCTTATTTTGCTCGTATATTGGTAGATATGGATGTTCCCCTTGATCTACCAGATAATATTGAGCTGTAAATTGGAGAAAGGGTTTGGATTCAAAGATTAGATTATGAAAGATTGTCCTTTCGCTGCCATAGATGTTTCCAAACAAGAAATTTGATTGATGAGTGTGGGATTCCCAAATGTAAAAAAAAAAAATCATCTTGGTGGAAGGATTCTCTTCCTTCTCACCGTATCATTGAAGCCCCTTTAGATTGTAAAAAGATTTGTCTTCAGAGAAGATCATTTCTAGGGTTGAATCTACTCTGGTAGTTGAAAAATATTCTTAGGAGCCTCAGTTTGGATCTTTGAAGGAAATTCAACAAGTTTCAGAACAAGTGCTTTTGGAGAGGGATCCTTCGTCCCCTCCCAAATTGATGTTTCAACCTATTTCTTCGATCGATGTTATCATCCCGTGTGGACAGGATGGTGAAGATTCAAATAAGGGTGAATGGAATTTGGTCTAGAATAAAAAAGAATTTCTTCAAAGTAGATTTCAGCTCCAACACATATGACATTAAGATCTCAATCCTCTACTTTGGGCTGAGTTTAGTTTTTATTTGATGGGTTGTTATCCTTTTTCTTGTTGTTTGAGCCAAGTTTGTTTGGCTCTTTGCTATTTGTTTTTCTGATATTTGTGAGCTTCATTGTAATCTATTTTTGTAATGGCCCTTGGAGCCTTTCCAAATATTATCAATAAAAAAATCCTAAGGTTTTTACCTTGTCTATCTTTAAAATTTTTGATGGTACATGTAATCATTATATGCATCTTAAGGATTTTAGATTATCCATGGCTTCACATTATAATGATAGATTACTTCTTAATTCATTTCCTAGTAGTCTTACTGATATTTCCTCTCATTGGTTTCATCATTTTCCTAGTGGATCTATAAGTACTTATCTTGATATGGAAGAAGGATTTATTAGATGTTTTATTTCTAGGAGTGGTTCTAAAGTTACATTTGAGAGTTTTACCTCTTTTCATCAATGAAAGAATGAACATGTTAATGATTATTTCTTATGTTTCAAATCTTACAAGCGTCATTTATTTTATCACCTATTGATCTAGAAATGCCTTATCTTTTTTTGTGGCTTGATTTTCCTTAGAATTTTTTTATTATATGATACATGTAAATATTTTACACTTATTTTATTTAATTTTATATCTTTAGAATAAAATATTATTAACAAACATAATATTTCTGATACTCCTAGTTCTTATCATACTTCTCCACCTACTACATAGTCTCTTCCTCCTATTACACCCCTTCAAGTATTCCATCTCCTACTAGAATTACTAATTATCATCCACCCCATTGTAAAGCTCCACCATATTCCACTCCCCGTCCTAAGTGTAAGACATTGTATTTATCACATTCCATTAGGCCTCATGATATTTTGTATACTTTAATTGATGAAAGGGTCATTATGTTACCATTTAATGATTTTCATCATCCTCATTGGCTACAACATAATCATAACCAACAATTTTGTAATTTCCATAGGATCAATATTCATAGACACAATTATTTTTATGCACTCAATAATAGGCTTCAGCTACTTCAGGAAAAGGGTTTCAATGATTTTATGCATGCCATGCTAATAGATCACATTCTCTCATGTTGCGAAACCACACACCGACATCTATTACTTTTACTACTTGTCATCCTCCACATGTCATTTTTTCTTCTTCTCCCTCAACATTTATGATGCATGTGTCACTTTCCCCACTTATCATACACTCTAGACCCAAGTGAGTCCCGAATAAGAAACAATAACCATTATATGATTCACATCTTCCTAGTGTTTTTACGATCACTTCAAGCTTATCATTTGGTACGTATCCTCGGGACATTACATTAGTTGTAGCCCTTGTGCGTAGTTGTCTCTTTCTCTCTAGATGTTATATGTTATTTAGTGCTACATGATTTCATGCCTATTTTCTAATTGTATACTACTATTATTCTCAATTTTTTGAGGTATCTTCTTTCCTTTATTCTATTTACCATCATTATCACTTTTACTACATGACCTATTTAAATGATCATATTAAATACATACGGTTAGTGCAGAATCACAACACCCCTAAATGGCCCGGGTGTGAAGTGGGGCATTCGGTGTGATTGCACAACATGGGACCATATCTCAAGTTGTGGGACTTGAAAAACTTGAGATGGACCTCCGGAGAAAGCCGGTTCTTGCTTCCTAATCTACCTACCACAAGCTACTCCAGTGCAGGAAGAACCTATTCTATCGTAATATTACCATTCCAAGGGGAAAGGGAGAAAGAGAGAGATGGTGAAAGATCCTACACTAAGTGGTGATACACCAGAAAAGGAAGTGGTTGAATCATAGACTTAACTGCCTGAAGTGGAGAGAGGTGAGAAGAGGAGAGGGTGGACAGAATGCATCACGCCTAGAGATAGATTTCACAAAGAAAACCACTTCAAAACCCATTAAAAATGGCTCACAGGACCTGCAAAAAAATCAGAATATGCACAAGTGTACCCTGAAATGATGAGAGGCAAGGAGAGACAATAAAATAAGCAAAGGATGGACATATGCATCACAAAACATATCTTATTACTCCAAAAGTTCACATAGTACATCTTTAGTGGGTAAGAGGCAAGAGAATGCCATTACAGAGCCGTGAAAGGAATCTTAGATTTTGTGTTCTACCCTAAGGAAGAAAGAGAGAGGGGGAAGAGGAGAAACAATGACCAACCCTTTGAATATGCCCCTTTGTTACAATATATAGGAAGAATAAGAGAGAGAGGAGGGAAAAATTTGAATCCTACTTCAACCACCTAGAGATATGCATTGAATCCTACTTTGAAATCTCAACCACTATCAATCAATGCCTTTCTCAAATCCACCTCAAATATGTCATGTCTAGTTCCCTGTCTGCTTGGTGTGTTGAAGAAGGAAGAATGACAGATTGAATTGAATTAGATCTAGTGGTTGAAGAAATATGATTATGCTTTAATGGCACGATAGATGTTCTCCCACTTTTTACCCACCAAAGCCTATTAAGAATGATATTTTATGTTTCCATGGCATAGATGGTGTTAAGATGTTTGCAAATAGTCTTCTCCCATCCAAATATGAGTCTCCAATCAAAATATATAGCCATTTGAATATTTGGATCATGGGTGCGATATATTTTAAGAGTATGTCCATACAGGGTCCACGTGGCGGCTGTCATCACCAATCCGACACTATGATAATTATTCACCAGAACTCCTCGTGCTATGATTATTTACTAATGCAAACCTTTAGTTTGGTGGATGTAATCTGGAAAAAAAAAACAACATAACACAAGAATACCATCGACTATGATAAGACGGAATGATGACAAATCTGAAATATCAAAGTAAATGATAATATTAACAGGAAATTGTTACAATCTCACCCATGAGGTACTTCAAGTGTTATTGACTTCACTTGCCTTACACCAAGACTATGGGAGAAACTTTACAATTACACCTCTTAATGGCTTCTTCAACACACCTTTAAACTGATGGCTTCCTTCGCACACTTCCTACAATATTTCTCACTACTTCCTTCTATGCTAAATGAGGGGGTGGCCTCTCTATTTATAGAACTTCCAGGGCTTATCCATCTTATCTCTAAGATAGGATAAGAAATCCACTCTGACGAATCATATTCCATACCTTAACTCTTATCTGTACATGTAAGCTTATCTTTTAAAATAAGATAAACCTTATCATTTTACATGGGTTCCACATTTTTAGACTTTTTACAAATAAAATACAAAAAAAAATTGTGACCTCACTCCTTGTCCTTATTACCAATATAATATTTCTAATTCCTAATCATGTAGACCCTACTTCTCTAATTACCCAAACTTTGACATTTTAACATTACCGGGACCACTTACGAAAAATATTTACTTTTTACAACATTCCTATTGTACTTTGACTACTACCGTACTCCACATTATTGGCGGCACCGCATCTTGATGGCGCCGTTATCTTCTATCGACGCTACTACTAATTATACTTAACAACATCCTATTCCTAATACATACATTAATGAAATAGAAATTATGGAGGAAAATTTTAGTGTCGACATCTTCCCCTTCCTAGCTTCTACTCCGTCCCGAGTAGACTCTTCAGTGCTTGGAAAATCTTTAACTTGTTGTGGTTGACCCATTTCGTAATGGGAGTGCTATCCAATTCCTCCAGTTGGTACATACCATTTTCATGCACAAATTTTATTTTGTAGGGCCTATCCATTTTGGAAGAAATTTTCTCTGTCTTCTTTTTTTATATCTCGGAATCATATACTAGAACCAAGTCATTCACATGAAATGGAGACCACCGGATCTTTTGATCAAATTATTCCTTCGCTTCATTTTCTTCTTATGGCTTGTATCCTTTGTTATTTCCCTCATTTCTTCTAGAAAATGAAGATGTACCAACCTTTCTTTTCTTGAATCACTTTCATCCATCCTTTCATTTTTCATAACTCTCACAAAGTGGGAATATCAAACTCAATAGGAAGAACTAGATCAATGCCATAGGCCAACCGAAATGGGGAGTATCATGTTGCTTTGACTTTGATGTTGCCCTATATGCCCACAATGCTTTGCATGAATCCTTTTATCCCACTTATGTACCTGCAAGGCTGCATTTTTGCTAGAATTTGACACAACACAAAATTTGTTTGTTCCACTCCGTCCATTTGTGCTTGGCTTATATGTTGTGGCCTTCTCGTGCTTAATAGAAAAATTATTGACTAGGGCTTCTACCACCTCATTAATGAAGTGGCTTCCTTGATCTGCATACAATTTCTAATGGACAACCAAATCGGTGACAATGCGTTCATATATGAACCTTGCCACCTCATCCATGGAAGTCATTTTCAATGGCCTAGCTTCAACCCACTTGGTTAAATAATGCAAACTTTAACTACAATATAATTATTTTGGCGTGAGGTAGTTGGAAGTGGACCTACAATGTCTATTCCCCACTTTTCAAAGGGACCAAGTGGAAGAATAGGGCATAATGGAGCTGATGAAGTCTTATGGTTACCATGTGTTTGACAAATATCACATGTCTTACAATAATTATAACAATCTTTAAAAAGAGTGGGCCAGTGATAACCTGCATCCAAGATCCTTCTTGCTGTAAGTTGTCCAGAGAAGTGCCCTCCACATGTACCATTGTGGAATTCTTCTAGCAGCTTCCTTCCTTGATCACGTCCAATCGCCCTCTTGATTCGTCCATCGTGTCCTATTCGAAATAATAATCCATGCAGAATAGAATATGGACAACTGGCTTGAGTAATCTTTCTCTTAGTCTTTGCATTGGCACCATCAAGAAACTTGAATTCATTCAGATAATTCCAAATATCTATGTATTCACTAGGGATTGTGTCAAGGGATAACAATGTTGCATCGGGAAATCATCATCATCACAAGATGATCCTAAACCATCATAGGCTCGAGAGAGTGCATCTGCATTGACATGCTTCTTTCCTGGCCTATCTATAATATCAAATTCAAATTCTTATAGCAAAATTATCCATCTTGCTATCCTCCCTGATGGGTTAGGCTTATTTACAATATATTTTAGAGCCTGATGATCTATTACAACTAGAAATTTTTGCCCTAGCAAGTAATTTCTAAACTTCTTTACAACAAAAATGATAGCCAGAGCCTCTTTTTCATTACAGTATAATTTACCTTAAGACTCGCTCATTTTTCTCGCTCCCCAAAGTAAATTGGATGTTCATTCCCATTTTCATCCTTTTGGCTCAAAGTACTTCATAGTGCTGCATCTGAGGCATCAGTGTACATAATGAATGGCTTGCTCCAATCTGGATTCTTCAAAATAGGTGAAGACACCCAGGGCTTCCTTCAGATTGTCCAAAATCTTCATGCGCCTTATTTCTGGTTCATAAGTAACATCCTTCTTCAAGAAGCTGGGTTAGTGGTCACGATCTTTGAGAAATTCTTGATGAACCTTCTATAGTAACCCACATGGCCTAAAAATGATCTCAACTTACTTCTATTCATAGGAAATGCTAAATCTTTGATTTTTGAAACTTTATCAGGATCAGTACCAATACCATCTCTGGATACAACATGCCCTAACAAAACGCCTTTAGAACATCCAAAGACACACTTTGTAGGGTTTAGTGAGGCTTGTGCTTCATCTAACCTTTGAAATGCTGTCTCCATCTGGTGCAGGTGGTCCAACTTGCTCCCATAGATGCAAAAATCATCCAGAAATACTCTGATGAAGGTCCCAATGTAGGGTTCGAACACCCTATTCATCAAACGCTGGAATGTTGCTGGAGCATTACACAACCCAAAAGGCATAACTCTATAAGCAAACGTTCCCCAAGGAGTGGTGAACATGGTCTTCAGCTGATCTTTCTCTGCTATACGAACTTGGTTGTAGCTGCTATATCCATCAGCAAAACTATAGCACTCTTGGCCAGCTACTTCGTCCAAGATCTGATCTGAAAATGGAAGAGGGTAATGATCCTTCTTTGTTACCTTATTGAGCTTCCTATAATCAACACAAATGCATAGCTTCCCATTCTTTTTTATTGAGATCACAATGGGAGAAACCCATTCTGAATTCTCCACAGCAAATATGAATCCTGCATCAAGCAACTTATCTATTTCTTCTTTTATAGTCTTGGAAAAATTAGGATTCATTCTATATGGCATTTGCTTTATGGGCTTAGCACCATCTACTAGCTCAATACAATGTTCTACCCAACTTACTTGACGGAGTTCCTTGTAATCAAAAGTGAATAGGTGTATGTACCTTCAAAAGAGCTGGAGGTAGGATTCCTTCTCACTCTCCATCACAACATCACCAATCTTTATTTGTTGGAGACGATCATCAACTTCTTCTTCAGATAATTTTATGGGGTCATGAGTTGGTGTGACTGGAAGGATATCCATGACTGAAACATCAACCTCACTTTCTTCATCTTCAGTGTCCACTTCACTGGTACTAGAGTAATCAGAGGATGTCCAATCATCAGTTTCATCACTTGAATCCACAAGTTCTACCTTATGATGTCGAGGATCACGTTTATCTTCACCCTCTCTCTACAAAGTCCAAGTGTCATGAAGCCTTCATTCCAAAAGTTTCTTAAAACATGAACTCTCCTTAGCCATGGTCTTCCCAAGAAAGATTGGGTATGTAATAGTACCATTTTTCATCACCTGAAAGTCTACCACACATACAACACCCATAACAGATATTGCCACATTTGAAACTACACCTTCTGGTTTAGTTTTTCCTTTATTTAATGACCTTAACATAAGTGTTGAAGGGTGATCAATTTTTAAACCCAACATATTCATTACAGACTCGTTCATTACATTAACTTCAGCACCTCCATCAACTAAGACATCATGAATTGAGATACCATTACATAATACCTCACTTGTGGGAGCATAGGATCTGCCTCTGCCTCCAAAACAGGGGACCTCAACCTCCTTCCTTCTTCGAGCATTGTGTCCACCTCGTAACTCCCGCCTCTTCTCGAAGACATAGCCAAGAGTTGACCATATGTAATATTTGCAGAGCCTTTTGGACAGATCTTCCAAGACGGAGTACGGTCCTTGCCCCGTGAAATCGTAAAATCCCGCACACCCAACTTTCTTCTCCTATGTTTCTTACTAGTTTCTTCTTTCATCTTCTTAGGATCATTTCCATCTTGATTATCTTTTTCTTTCTTTATTTTTGTTACAAACACATCTACTTCATTATTTCTCGCTCTTATCTACTACATCAAAATAATTCACAGGTGCTTTTCCTTTATCATTATCTCCTTTACTAGATGTAGAAGCTCTATCTGGACAATTATACTTATAATGACCCTTTTTATAACAACCATAACATACAACTTCAGAAATATTTCTTTTTGGACCTCTATCTCCTCCTTGAGAACTAAATTCCTTTCCTTGAAGAAGATTAATAGTTAACTGACCCATCTTTTTGAGCAAATCTTCATACTCAATAGATGTACTAGGAGAAATATTTGTGCTCACCGAGAGTGGTTGTGGATTTTGGACCAAAGGTGCTGGTGTAGGCTCTACTTTAGCAACAATTTCTTTGGGCTCCTCTTCCATGCTTTCTTCTTGCCTTCTTGCAATCTCCTTTTCTTGTTCAATGGTAGTTGGGCGGTCATACTTCACTCGTTGTCTAATCTCTGGCTTCATCCCAAGAATGAAGTGCTTACAGAGGAGATTATCCATGCCATTCATCAACCCATCCGCTAATCCTTCCTTTCGGATCTGGGCATCGAGCTTCCTCCTTAGCTCTAGAACACGAGCATGATAATCCCTTATCTTCTCCTTCTCTCCTTGGGATAGCTTTGTGATCTCGATCATGAGATCCTTTTATTTCGTTGTTCACCAAATTCTTCAAGAAAACTTTCGCTTAATAAATCCCATGAATTTTTCACATTATCACCTAGTGTTTCAAACCACCTAAGTCTTTGAACCATCCAAAAGGTAGGAAAAATTCAGTTCATTATTCCTTCTTATAAGGCTATTACAAATACAAGATCGTTTAAACTCTTGAATGAAAGAAGAAGCATCTTCATTATATTGAGCTAAAAAAACAGAATCTTTCCCATTTTCAAAAGTAACCATCCGTGAAATACCAACCCACAAGTATAATAAACAAGACTTATGTGCACAAATAATTGGAATCACTATACTAGAAAGTGACTTTACACCTTTCTACAAAAAATAGAAATGACCACGGTAAACTATGGTAAAACTTGACTTACTCCTGTGGTAAAAACTAACTTTCTGTGGTAAACACTATTCACATAAAAAGTGAAGTTATCGGTAAATACTATTCACTTAAAAAGTGACTTTACTTGTGATAAATACTATTCACAGAAAAATGACTTTATCATGGTAACTACTATTCATGTCAAAAATGTCTTTACCATGGTAACTACTATTCATGGCAAAATGACTTTACCATGGTAACTACTACTGCACGAAAAACAAGGTTACCCTCCAATTGATTTTTGACTAAGTGGGAATATCTCTCCGTAAAATCCACCAACGAGGAATGGTCCTAGAACGGAACCAAAATGTCATCACCAATCCGCACCATGATAATTCTTCACTAGAACTCATCATGCTCGATTATTTACTAATGCACAGCCTTTAGTTTGGTGGATGTAATCTGGAAACAAAACAACAACATAACACAAGAATACCATCGACTATGATAAGACGGAATGATGACAAATCTGAAATATCAAAGTAAATGATAACATTAACAGAAATTGTTACAATCTCACCCATGAGGTACTTCAAGTGTTATTGACTTCACTTGCCTTACACCAAGACTATGGGAGAAACTTTACAATTACACCTCTTAATGGCTTCTTCAACACACCTTTAAACTGATGGCTTCCTTCGCACACTTCCTACAATATTTCTCACTACTTCCTTCTATGCTAAATGAGGGGGTGGCCTCTCTTTTATAGAACTTCCAGGCCTTATCCATCTTATCTCTAAGATAGGATAAGAAATCCACTCGACGAATCATATTCCATACCTTAACTCTTATCTCATACATGTAAGCTTATCTTTTAAAATAAGATAAACCTTATCATTTTACATGGGTTCCACATTTTTAGACTTTTTACAAATAAAATACACAAAATATTTATGACCTCACTCCTTGTCCTTATTACCTATATAATATTTCTAATTCCTAATCATGTAGACCCTACTTCTCTAATTACCCAAACTTTGACATTTTAACATTACCTGGACCACTTACGACAAATATTTACTTTTACAACATTCCTATTGTACTTTGACTATTACCGTATACTCCACATTATTGGTGGCACCGCATCGATGGCGCCGTTATCTTCTATCGACGTTACTACTAATTATACTTAACAACATCCTATTCCTAATACATACATTAATGAAATAGAAATTATGGAGGAAAATTTTAGTGTCGACATGTGCCTCCGCATGCTCCTCGGGCTTCTTTGTATTTTCCTAAGTCTCTTTGCTTGGTGGGACCAAAAGTCTCGACCACTGGACACATGGCAGCTGGGCACTTGTTTGGAAACTCGTCCCAAATTTTATCTTTGAAATAAGATCGCACCGACACTTAGCACCCTCCGTTGGCTCTCTCTAAATGCTTTGACTATTCAACCTCGACCCTGTCCTTTTATAAAACCAGATGCATGGAGGCTCATGCTCACTAAAAACCCGCTTAAGATTTTTCCTTTGAAGGAGCATTGGGTTAACATGTGGAGGCCTCCGCAGGATCTCTATACTTAGTCATTTTGGGCCAGCTCTCCTTTTGACCTCTGTTGACCATTTTCTACGTGGAGGGCTGGTGCAAGTTTGAGTCTCCAGCCTGGATCCCACTTTTGAATGTGTGTCGTTAAGACACTTGGCACCCTCTACTGAGTCGAAGACTTTTCAATGGCCGGTGTAACTTTTTGGGGCTCTAGACATGTAGAAGTCAAGCTTAGGCGCTGATTGAGCCTTCCCCTTTGATTTAACTTTGAGGTGCGCCGTTTGGACAATTCTAGCGAGTTTCACTTTCTCCTCCATACTTAGTTATTTTTGGGCTTGTTCTAAACTATTTTAGAGCCTAAAGACTTCAAACTTTTGTTGTTTCTTTTCTTTTGATCCTCTCGGCTTCTTTGACACTGCTTGTCTCCTCCCTCCTCGACCTGCTTATTCCATTTCTGAGCCCGCCTATAATCTGTTTGTTGGATTTGAGGTAGGATTCACTTGAAAAGGATGTTTCTTGAATTTCTTCTTGCACAGGTATTTTGATCTTTCACTACCCCGCCACTCCATTATAGAGTCACTCTGTAACCTATTTGCAAGATTTGAACATGATTTCTCGGGTTCCTTCTGTGTAGGGTCATGGTTGATCCAATTTTTCCGAGGGGCAAAATATGGATAATAATTTGGTGACTCACAGGGGTATCTACCTACTAGATGAGAGGACTAGTTGCCTTGTTATATCCATTGGGCATGGAGTCAAGAATGATGGCCTGATACTAATCCTGCCTCTGATCCATGAGCCCAACCATTTGCACTCTCAATTTTCATAAGAAATATTGAAACAAGGCTTTTAAGAGTAGAAAATTGTTTTGACCCAGGACTTTCATCTATCCCTGAATGGACTATCTTGAAAATGTTCTTTAGTTGCTCTGCATTTGTTTTATTTTGAAATTTGCAACTGTTACAGAAACTATGAGTCTTCTGCCATGAATAGTGAAGGGCCTAGCCTTAGTAGCTTTGGATCAATACAAACAAAACTTATGTACAAAGACAAAATCATACATGCCTCAAATGAGACATGTAGAGTGTGCACAAGCACTTCTTTTACTAAAAACAAAATCTACTCCTACCCCTACACTAACCAGAGAGAAAGAAAAGCTTAAACAAATCCTATTATTGGAAGGGAGAAGTTGCTTCCCTTTCACAAGAGGGGCAGCCATGCAAATGATTTGACACTGAATATAGTTACCTGTACAAGTGAAAAACTTACTTTAAGCCAATCCTCCACCCATATCAACAAGGTATCAACATTAATGGAAAATACCTCCTCAAAAGTTGCTTTGCATTAGACTCTTGGAGGTGTTGATGGTGAACTTTGGTGCTTTGATATTCATCCTCATTCCCTCAAGTAGGAATGACTAGTTTTGCTTTCTCCTCGGCTCCAATGAAGCCAAGTATCTGATTAGGAAAGGTAAGGTCTTTTGAATCTGCCCATGGTTTTGAACTCAAACTCCAAGAATGGAGCCTTCTTGCTGACACTCATGGATGGATGGTGTGGGAGGAATGATAGCATCATACTCTTTCTCTTCCTCTACAGTAGGTGTGACTTTTGGAAGATCAAAATCTTCCAACTTTGATTCAGGAGGCATGTTACAAACTGTAGGTTGTGCTTGCACGCTCTCTTCATAAGCAAGCAGGTTCTTTTGATCAAGAATGAATGATGGGGGAGAAATATTGCAATTTCAACTAGATCATTCTTATCAAAACATTCTTTTGAGTTTGGTAGGAAATCAAAATCTTTACTATCCTATTGTAACAAGGTCTCGCCCTTTTGCATGGTGATATTAAAATCTTCGTTATCTTCACCATATGAGGCTTCATCTTCAAACATGAAGCTAATGAGTTCAGGATCCTCCAAAAAATCATAATTTTGGAGAGGTTGAATGAGAGAGGGTTTTGTACTTTCTCGTGCAACCGGCTCATGATTTAGTGCCTCTAAATTTCTCTTGGTCACCTTCATATACTCCTTTTTAACTGGGCTTGGAGTTGGCTCTTCTTCTTCCTTCTCTTGTGAAGAACATGGAAGACTAATATTTTCCACCCATGGTTCCAAATATATATTGTGAGACATAGGTTGCTGCTCTTGAATGCCCTCCTTCATGGCAGCATGCTCATATGCTTGGAAGATGGATGATGGAAGAGAAAATGATGTGATATCCATGGGCTTTTCTCCATCAAAGCAATCATCCATGTCGACAAATAATCACCGCCTCGTTGTTGTCCTGTTGCATGTGCTCAACCTCCTCCATGGTGTCCTCTTGATCTAAAACTTGCTCACCATGGTTTCCCTCTTCCTCAAACATGAATTTTGAAAGATAAAACTATTCTTCAACATCAAAGCTCAAAAGGGATGAAGTGGGAGGAAGAAGCTCAAGGCTCTCTTTTGTGGCCTCGCTCCACACTGGGGCCTCTCAAATTGTATGGTCCTCCTCCTCTATTGAAAATTCAGCCTTAGCCACCACCGGCTCTTCAACCTTGACATCCTTTGTTGGCCTAACCATCAAGGGGAACTTTTTAAACCCAAATTTAGCAGCCCAACTCATCAGATTTTCTGATTATTTCTTTTCTGATTGGGATCCTCTTCTTATTTTCCTTGAATGGATTCTTGAGTATCTTCCCAACATGGACTTGGGAAAGCAAGAGGAGTGGCAGGTTGGGGTTCAACCAGATTTGTAATTATTTGTGGTGGGGAGGGAGGTGGAACTTCTTGTTTGTTTTGAGGGGATGACTATTTGGAAGGAAAAGGGCATAAGAACTGAGATGAGGTGGAAGATCAGGGGATGGAGAAGAGAAACCAACACTTGGGGAAGCAACTTAGGGATTGACTCTTGATCATGCTAAAATGATAAATACCGAGGAAGAGAAAATGAAGAGCTAAGAGGTGGTGGACTTACCAATTGACAAGGTTTTCTCACACTTTTCTCATAAGCCTTAATGTCCTCAATCCACTGTGTAAGTTGACGTATCATTTCAACAATGAATTCAAAATCCTCCCGAGGGCTGTAATGTCTTGGAAAAGGGCCTCCCCATGGACAAGGAGCTCTGCAACCAATATTGAATGCCTTAATTTGCGTTATGCCCCTTGACTGAACCATGTCAGCCTCCATTTTTTGAATTTTCTCTAATAAATCAACATTCTCCACATATTTTTCACCATTGTATGCATCCCCTTCTTCTTGATAAGCTCCATGGCCAAACTAACTTTGCCTTGCTCATATGGGTAAGCCTAATTGTCCTAGATTTGATTATAATGTTGATTTGGAGGAGTTAGGTAATGCATTAAGATTTCCGGAGGTCGGCATGTCCAAAAGTCTCCATCCCGGGATCACATACAGGTGGATTACATTGTTGTAAGTGTGAGTTCCATGAAGGGAATGAAGTCATGATTGCACAACCTCATGGAATGGGAGAAAATGAAAGAGATGGAAGAAGAAAATGGATGAAAATGAGTGGAAATGGATGGAAAAGGTCTACAACTTAGAGAATGGGTTTTTGACCAGATGGAGTCACCAGATGTGCTTGCATGTGCCTCAAAAGGCTGAATCTCAATAGAAACACACCAACCTATTAAGATGAAGTGGTAAGGTGCTTCAGACCTATCCCACCAGGCATGCCAAAATTGTTAGTGTAGAATCACAACACCCCCGAATGGACCAGGTGTGAAGTGGGGAATTCGATGTGATTGCACAACATGGGACCATCTCTCAAGTTGTGGGACTTGTAAAACTTGAGATGGACCTCCAGAGAAAGCCGGTTCTTGCTTCCTAATCTACCTGCCACAAGCTACTCCAATGCAGGCAGAACCTATTCTATCCTAATCTAACCGTTCTAAGGGGACATGGAGAAAGAGAGAGAGAGAGAGGTGAAAGAGCCTACACTAAGCGGTGATACACCAAAAAGGAAGTGGTTGAATCACAAACCCGACTACCTAAAGTGGAGAGAGGTGAGAAGAGGAGAGGGTGGATAGAATGCACCACGAACTAGAGATATATTTCACATAGAACACCAATTCAAAAACATTAAACATGGCTCCCGGACTTGTAAAAACATCGAATATGCACAAGTACCCCTGCAATGATGAGAGAGAATAAAATAAGAAAAGGATGGACGGATGCATCATAAAACATATTTTATTACACCAACAGTTCACATAGTACATTGTTAGTGGGAAAGATGCAAGAGAATGCCATTACAGAGCCATGAAAGGAGGCTTAGACTCCACATTCTACCCTAAGGAAGAAAGAGAGAGGGCGGCAGAGGAGAAAAAATGACCAACTCTTTGAATATACCCCTTCATTACAATATATAGGAAGAATAAGAGAGAGAGGAGGGAAAAACTTGAATCTGCTGCAACCACCTAGAGATATGCATTGAATCCTACTTTAAAAGCTCAACCATTATCAATCAATTCCTTTCTCAAATCCACCACAAATCTATCATGTTAGGTTCCCTTTCTCGATTGGCATGTTGAAGAAGGAAGAACGATAGATCAAATTGAATCGATTTGGTAGTTGAAGAAATCCGATTCTACTTTAATGGCCCGGTAGATGTTTTCCCATTTTTTTCCCACCAAATTCTATTAAGAATGATATTTTATATTTCCATGGCATAGAGGGTGTCGAGATGTTTCCAAAAAGTCTTCTCCTACCCAAATCGAGTCTCCAGTCAAAAGATATGGCCATACATGGTCCACGTGGTGGCCTCTGCGTGCTCTCTTGGGCTTCTTTCTATTTTCCTAATTCTCTTTGCTTGGCGGGCCAAAAGTCTGACCCTAGACATGTGGCGGCTTGGCGCTTGTTTGGAAACCTACCCCAAATTTTAGCTTTGAAATAGCATCGCGTGACACATGGCACCCTTCGCTTGCCTATCTCAATGCATTGAATATTCATCCCGACCTTATCCCTTTACAAATCCAAACACGTGGAGGCTCTGCACTCACTAAAAACCCACTCAATATTTTTCCTTTAAACGAGTGTTAGGTTGACACATGGAGGCCACCGCAGCTCTATACTTAATCATTTTGGGCCCACTCTCCCGTTGACCTCTATTGACCATTTTCTACGTGAGGGCTGGCACATGTTTGAGTCTCCATCCTGGATCCCACTTTTGAATGTGCGATGTTAAGACACTTGGCACCCTCCATTGAGTCAAAGAATTTTCAACAGCTAGTGTAACTTTTTGGGGCTATGGACGCGTGGAAGCTTGGTGCTTGTTTGAGCCCGCCCCTTTGGATTTAACTTTGGAGGTGCAATTGTTTGGACAATTGGGAGCTTCGATGTCTCCTCCATACTTAGTTATTTTTGGGCTCATTCTAAGCTATTTTAGAGCTCAAAGACTTCAAACTTTCATTGTTTATTTTCTTTTGATCCTCTAGCTTCTTTGACACTATCTCCTTCTTCCCCAACCCTACTATTCCATTTCCAAGCCCGTATGTAATCTGCTTTTTTTGATTTGAGGCACGATTCGCTTGAAAAATCCGCTTCTTGAATTTCTTCTTCAATGGGGTCATTTGGTCTTTCACAAGCCCCGCCACCATCCATTGTAGAGTTCCTCTGCAACCTCGTTTGCAGGATTTGAAACGTGATTTCTTTTGCTCCTTTTGTGTGGGGTCATGGTTGATCCAATTTTTTTGGGGGAAAAATATGGATAACACATACCTATTATCATTATAAAGCATCTATTATACTATTATCATGATATTTTCTACATTATAAACACATATACTCTACACTCGAAACATTAATTGTTACAATTATATAATTAACATTTCAACAACATATAATATAAAATCAAATCACATAATCAACAACTCATTTAACAAACACAAGTACACATCATCATATAAAAATTATGTCATCATATATATACATCTCTTGAAAGTTTCATGAATAAAAATCAATGGGCGATGACCATTGCACCATATGCCATATATCCTCCTCACTACTACTTGAGGCTAGTATCGGTGCTCTAAAACTCTAACCCTCACCACTAGATCTATACCTCTCGTGCTCGACCCCACTACTCCTCCGACCGTGTCCATAGCGATGTTTCCTTGGCCACCACATCTGCATGTCGGCCTAAGTTCCACATATCAATCAAAAATTATCCATGCTAGACCATCTCCTTTAACTATCTATCTCACCCTTCATATCTTCATACTAGAGTCATCTTACTTCATCTCTAAAACTACACATGTGGTTGTGACCACTACCACAAGATTGAATAAGTGAGTATGCTCTCTGATAATGTGATCCACTCTCTCCAAGAGTCCTCCTACTATGAAGACATCTCGAGGACATGATGTGTGTCGATGTATGCATCATTGTATCTATGACTACATTCCAATACTTGTCACATGCCAAGTCCAAAATCATATCAGTACCTCATCACCACATTACATACACAATACAAATTACAACATCAAATAAACATAAAACTTTATCGTACTTACATCATGTAATTACTCCCGCTACGATATCACCCTTGGGGTAAGTTCCTCATTTCTTGCTATCCCTCTTCTTGCTTGTGCACATGGTGTCTCTCTCTATGAATCCACCTACAGAAACAATAAAACCCATCATTGCTTAACCAACACAACATATAAGCCAGTGTGGATCCCACATCATCGATCTAGATTGGTATTATACCCACCTCTTCCTCATTTGTACCTAGGGGTTATAAATAAGATATTCTAGGCCCTGTCCTTACACCTTCTCTCCTCATAGATTAGATAAATATATGCTATATATATATATCTAAAGGTACATCTTGGGATATCCAAAATTGTCATGATACACACTCATACTAGAAGATATCAACCACTCCTAGAAACCTATCCTCCAACCAAATGTTGTGTCACCTACATTGCATCTCAACTTGTCCTCAACCAACCTCCATAGTCCCTATAGGATCTCTAAATAATGACACCAAACCCCATCCTTTCCAAAATAGATCTATATGTCATTGAATCAAATGAACAACCCCTTGTTCCAAACCATTTAGCTGTAAAATTTTTTTGTTCATGTATAATCTACTCAAGAAGCGCATAACGACCTCACTATTACCATGTGTTCATATGCCCATATATGCAATAATGAAGTAATACCAATACCTCCACCACGATCCTCCTATTTAAATATGTATAAATATCTATACAAGTGATCCAACACACAATGAATGCAAGCATACCATGTCCTATGCTACTTTATGATCATAGAGATATCTTGCATCTTATATGATATGGATACACCTCTTCCATAAATAGTAACACAATGTAGACACTAAATTAAACACTTTGGGCATATTTTTAGTCCTTGTCACATACCACTATTCATATGATTCCTAAGTGAGAAAAACACTAATTGACCACTATCTCTCGCCATCTTTTCTTGCTTTCTTTTTCTCTATTGGTCTTACACTCCTTCCTACCCAGTCCTATATTTTCATACTTCAGATTTCTCATTCTCGACACCACCACCTATCCAGGATGCTAGTGCCAAACACCACTCTCCCCTCCGGGAACCCCCAACTCTTTGTACTTTTCTCACATCTTTTGAGTCCTTTCTAGTCATTTGGGCATCTTTATTTATTAATATTCAACCTTTTATTGGTTCATTATGAAATTCAAACAAGGGAATCATATAAATAAAAATCTATGTGACCATAATAAAGGACCAAGCACTAAGCATTAGCTATCACCACCTAAGGTTGTATCCAAGATAATTCTAAGAGCATTCAAGCATCCATCTAGATCCACATAGAGGAAAAGGGAGTGTCATTTCTTCACACGCTTCAAAGGAGGGGAAGTTTATTTTTCCATGCACACATCTATCTACATATTTTACATCTAGATATTTCTCTCTATCAAGTACAACACACAAAACAACCACCTAGGGAATGATTTTGACACAACCAAATAGAACTACATTAGGTCCGAGATGAAGTGTAACACTTGGTAGTTTCAGTGAACAATAACGAAGTCTAGAGAAGTACATGTGAACAAAAAGGACAACTAACGAACATCTTGTGACCCTTTAAATATGGGTTCTACAACTCTTAAGAAGTCATGCACTCAAAATAGGTATTTGACACCCGAGGTGCCCCTAATCCTCTATAGGTGTTGTGGTCCTGGAATTTCGACACCCCTGAAAATTTTTGGGTCTTATTGCAACACTATGAGTTCTTGTTCCAATAGTTTTCCAGCCCAACATACCTTTGCGATTATTGCAAATCAGCTAAGTATTTTATTCCCTTCATTTGCAACTAGGGTTTTAAATTTAAATTACTTATTTTCTTAGATCAAATATATACTTAATTGTTCATATTATTTCAATGTTACATATTTAGATTTAGGCATCTATTTATTTCAATATTTTCTTAATCATTTGGTTAACTTTGTCACTCAATTCCAACCTTCATTTTAGGGGTTTTTCTTCTAATGCTTGTCACATGTAGTGGTCGTTTTTAGGTCTTTTGAGCATATTGAGCTTCCTCCATCCTCCTTGTTGGCAAGAAAATTTGCCTTGTGGAAAAATTGGTGGGTTTCAAGCCAACGCTTTGGGAATCTAAGTCCCTCTACTTAAACGGTGTAACTTCCGTATGTGCATCTGTGAAAGCGTGGATTTCAATGTTGGCCTTTCGACCAGAGATCCGACAGGGGCACTCCACCGACCCTATAGGAAAGCTAGAAATTTCTCACTAAAGAAGAACTTTATTTGAGAAGGGGAAAGGGAGTGAGAATGGAGGTAGGAGAAACTAATGTTGTGAGTAGAATATCAGATGCCCACACACATTAATTAGAAATTTTATTTACATGCATTTATAGTCGGAGAAAAAAATCCATAGGAGAAGCTTCAAGACCGAATGAAACTTGTTGGTTGCAAAGTACCAATCAATTCCTCAATCAAAGAGGCACAAATTCCTTCTTTTATTATTGAAGATCGAGAAGAGTTTGTACATAGCTTGAGAATTGAAGAAATTCAAGGAAGAAGAGAAAATAGAAGAAGAATGGCGTTTTCTGTCTTTTCTAGGTAGAGAGCACTCTAGTATTTTTCAAATTCAATCGCTACTGGAATGGCTTTAGGAAGCCATTATATTCTTTGTAAGAAACTCATTCTGAACTTCACAAATCTTCAACGCCTTTTCAAATTCCTTTGTTGTGAAGCAAATGCTCATGGCGGGTTAAAAACTAGATCTTGTAAAGAAATTGTTACATTTGGTTTGCTAGTTTAAATATAGACCATTTGATTTCCTCCTATAGCTTTGAAATTGGGTCGTCCACATGGAAGGAAGGGATTGGAGCAGTTACGGGGGGAAGCCTTTTGCATTTTGTGATTTTTTAGAGATTTGGCAATTTGGAAAAAATTGCCCCACACCCCCGCTTTGACTTTTCAACTTAGACACATGGCACGTTCTTATTGGAAATGTGATCACGGCCCTTTTCTCAACATTTTAACATTTTTTGGAAAAAGGCTCAAAAACTCAAATTTCTCCGCTAGCCCGTTACTTTGATTTGACTAGGATACATGGCATGTTCTCGTTAGAGACGGTGTCGCGACTCTTTTCTAAACATTTTAACGTTTTTTAGAAAAAGACTCAAAAACTCAAATTTCTCCACCATCCCATTCTCTTGCTTTGATTGTTCAACAAAGTGAGCCTCGAGACCTTGGTGGAGCCGTAGAGCATTCTAGAGCTTTTACTTCACTTTTGGAAATTTAGTTAAATTTCCAAAAGTGCCCTGATGGCCCGCTCATCCGCTTTGAATTTTCAATAGCGGGCTTCACCTTTGATTTTTTTCCGTGTGCTTCAACTTTGACTTTGATTTTTAAGCCCGGCTCTGGGTGGGTCACTTTTTAACTTTTCACCTTTTTACAAAGGGGCTCAAAAACACAAATCCCCCGATGGCCCGCTCATCCACTTTGACTTTTCAATGATGGGATTTTCCTCTCCAATGACTCCGACCATGTGGTGATCTAGCACTGATTTGGTAATTGACCCTTTCTACCCCACCCTGGAGTTGTGCCATTGCGACATGTGGAGCTATCCACTGAGGTTAGACTTTTCAACAACGATTCGGCTTTTCGGGTCGGCGGGAAAATTTACCATTTTTGCCAAAAATGACCAAAAGTGTTAAGTTCACCAAAAATCCCGTTCCTCCCCATCTAATAAGATCTGACCACATACCTGCATTCATTATGACCAAAATTTTATGGGGAAAAGACACCCGTCATCCCAACTATGGTAAAAATACACAGAGGAAGGGAACTTTGTCATTTTGAGTCCAATTTTTGAATTTCCTTCGTGAACCAAAGGCATGGAGGAAAAACAATGATTTTACGACCCAAGCCATAGAATAAGTGAACAATTTTGATCATAAAGGATATTGTAAAGAGGATATTTCCTGCACAGACTGGGAGATGGAGAATTTCTCAAAAACTAGCAAAACAAGATTTGAATAGCTCTAGGGCATGAATTTTGCTAATTTATTTAATCTCTAACTTGGATTAAACACCAACAAAGGGCATGAGCTCAAAAAATTTGAATTTGGCTATGAAAATGTAGAGTAGTTTTTAGGAGACAATAACTGGCTCTAGCTTGGGGACATGGCGTGAATTGGGCATGGCTAGGGCATGACATGAGGATCCAAAATCTCAAGTTTCAAAACATATTACTTTGACTAGTGCCTTATCCATTGGGCCTTGTAGAGTCATGTACAATTCTGAGAAATAATGGAAGGAGGAAACACACAGTAAATCAAACAAAACTAAAATGAAACCACACAACAGAAAAGGGAAAAAACACAGCTACAAAAATAACCTATGGTACAAGATAGGGAAAAGCTGATTTCATTGATGATACAGTTTCAAGTATTTCCCACTTTGTGGAAATTACAATGGAGTTCCATCCAAGTATGATAGGAGAAATAATTTTTGACCACATGTTCCATGAATTTGGAATGAGCCAAGCCATAATGAATCAAACTTTCCATGGCTTCCCTTTGGTTCTCTTCTCTTGTCCCATAGTAGGACAAAGTCTCCAACTTTGAATTCTCTTTCCTTTGCCCTCTTGTCAAAGATCTTCTTCACTTTAAATTTGTGTTCTTTAATTCTATCCACCACTTGGCATCTAATTTCTTCCAACTTTTCCAGAAGAGGATCCTCTTATCAATGGAGTCTTTATATTGACCATCTTCTATTTCTTGCAGCAACTTGAGAGATGACATCTCAATTGTGAGGGGAATATCTGCCTCAACTCCATACAAAATTTGGAAATGTGACATACCTATTGACTTCTTAGAGTGATCCTATCATCCCACAATGCATCATAAAGCTTTTTGTGCCAGCTCCTTTGATTCTCATCTACCATCTTGCGAACAATGGTCAAAATGTTCTTTTACTTGACTCACTTGCCCATTTCCTGTGGGTAGTAGTCGAAGAGTGAGATAGGAGATTCCAAATCCATAAAAAAATCTATGAGATCCTTCAAGAGAAATAGGTGGAATTGTCTACAACAATTTTCTATGGTATTCCAAAATGAACAATGATATTATCTCTTAATGAAGTTGCAGCATCGCTTTTTTGAGTTGGATTGATTTGTCAAGATGGATTCCACCCATTTAGTAATTAATCGATTAAATGAGTACATAAGTATGCCTTGCACTAGAATGAGGATTCAGAACACCAATGAAATCTAACCCCATTGCTCAAATGGTTCTTCAATCACTACATGCCCGAGTGGCGGTCAGTAACTAGTTATGGATTTCCAACAAATTGTTGACATGCTTTGCATTTGGAAACCCAATCTTGAGTGTCTAAAAATGGAGGGCCAATAATATCTCCCTCTAAGGATCTTATGTGTGGTGACCATTGTTGAGAAATGTCCACCACAAGCTTGATCATGATATGCCCTGAGCAACTTTTCTTGTTGCTCCTTATCTACACACCTAAGGAAACAACCATCTAGGCCTCTCTTGTAAAGTGCATGATTCCAGATCACAAACTTGGCTAGCCTTTATCTTGAGTATCCTTATTTTTTGTAATCAAGATGAGGAGGGAATTCTCCATAAGTGAGGTAGTAAGAAATGTCATCATACCACTCATTAGTAGTGGTGACAAAGAGCGCTAACTGTCTTCTAAACAGGTTGAGAAAACACCATCTTTTCTCCTCACGAGCTTTGAGAGCTTCATCTTCAGCAATCAGCTTACACAAACCATTTCCTCTTACCAGATTAGAAGATCTAATATCTAAGTGACACTCTTTAGTCTTTGTAATCCAACTTCCTCTCTTAGCCCCAAGATCTTGTTGAGTCAAAATGGAATTGATTGGGTAAATATAGACAAACAGGAGAATATGGAAATCAAAGAAACTCAAGATGTCGACATGAAAAAGGATGTGCCATAAACAGTAAAAATCATGTGACATGAAAAATGATGCGCCCTGGCACAAGTTGGAAGGCACAGGTAAAAAGATGTCGACATGAAAAAGGATGCACCCCGCGCAGGTAAAAAGATGTCGACATGAAAAAGGTTGCCCAGCGCAGTAAGTTGAAGATGTTGAAAAAGATGTCAACATGAAAAAGGATGTGCCCTGCATAGGTTGGAAGGTGCAGGTAAAAATATGTAGACATGAAAAGGTTGCACACCACAGAGTGCAGTTAGAAGGCGCATCTTCACGTAAAACGATGTTCGATATGAAAAAGGTTGCACCCCGAACATAGGTTGGAAGGCGCAGGTAAAAAGATGTCGACATGAAATTTTCAAATGGCCTATGGCACACTTAAAAGTATGTTGACATGAGGATGGATGTGCTTACAAGGTCCACATCTTCGAGGCGCAACATTTTGAGCATTGACACCCCACCCAAAAAGCAAACCCTGACCCAGATATTCAAATGGCCATAACTTTTCACAGGAGCTCGATTCACGTTGACTTTTCGAAAGCTTACAAGGTTCTCCAACTACAATAGGACTTAATTGAGAAATTAAAAATGCAAAATATTTTTTGCTTTTTTGGTCCTCTAGGGTTCCACCTACCACTCTCTAGATTTGAATTCCTCTCTTCCTCTCTCATTCTTCCTATAAATTGTAAGGAGGGGCTTCTTTCTAAAGGTTGGACATTCTTGTTTTGCCCCCCTTCTTCTCTTTGTAGGTGAATTTGTGGAGTTCAAACCTCCCATCTAAAACTCGAATGCAACTTTGCCTCTTGTCATTTTCAGAGTGTATCAGATCAATATTTGGAGAAAATAATGCATGTCTGTGGATGATTCTCAACCCTCTCTATGTTCATTTGCATCCTCCTGATCTTTCACTACAAATTTGGTTATCTGTGCATGATCTTGCATTGCATTTTAATGGTTTGTGTTTATTGGCAAGACAGGTGTTCTTCATTCCTCAGTGCATCACCTTTGTTAGTTTAGGTTTATTTTTATGCATCTTCTTACCCTGTCTCCTTGGAAAGTTAGATTAGGTTTTTGAGTAAACCTCTACATTTTTATGTGTGCATCTGAACAGAGGAATAGAACTGCCTTCATCCAGAGAGCTTTCCCGATTCGCAAGGTCCCACACTTGGGAAAAGCTCCATGTTATGCAATCACACTGAGAGTCTCAACCCATCGAGTTGCAGACATTCAGGGGTGTTGTGATTCACCATCAATAGTTTTGGCATGCCCGGTGGGACCAAGAGGTCATTCCACAAGATTTGAAGGAATTTTCAAGAAATTTGGACTTAGAAATTGTAAGTTTTACAATTTCAGATTTTTTTCACCTTCCAGGCTGAACTCCAAATCAATTTTCAAGGGCTTAACTTACTCAAAACAAGTCAAAATTTCACCAATTGATAGATCGGGGATAATCTTCAAAAGGGTATTCTTAGATTTTTGAGATTTTGACTTTCAAAATTTCATAGTTTTTAGTATTTTGGTTTTCCTAGGTGTCGAGCATGTCCCAAGTTCCGACACAGTGTATTTCAGGTTTTGTAAGTTGCCTTGCATGACCTAAGTTTCACCTGTACCTTTCGGGGATTAGTAGCTACACAACAAGACCCGATAACCGAATTGAAGAACTGTATCTTCCGGGTCCTTCAAAGTTTTAAATTCTATTTTTAATATTGTCAGGTTTGGTGTGTAACTTGGTAGAATCCAGCCTTTTGAGGCTCATTCTCTAACACATCTGCGACTCCGAAGGGATAGAATTCAGTGGTGTAGTAGAAAAAAATTTCCCAAGCACATGAGAAGAATTCGAACCAGGTCTGATACTCGAGAAGAGGGGCTATTTGTCTACTTGCAACTATCACCAGGTAGAGGAAGGAGAGGAAGAGGACCACAAAGATCACCATCTCCACCTAACCGGACTTTGTCTACACCTCCACCTGGTAGACCTTTTCTCGCATCAACCAGAGTTCTTAGGCCAATCATAATGGCACATCTACCACCGAATCCCTTTGTCAATTTCACGGGTAGTAGTCCACTCACCCTAAATGCTCAGAATCAGTTCCGTTGTAAGCACTAAAGAATATCCCCTATTTCACAGGAGAAAATCATACTACTCCTATTGACCACATCCAGGATATTGCCAATGCATGTGCAATCCATGAAATAAATGAAATGGATGTTGCAGTCAAGTTGTTGGCTTCATCTTTTAAAGGTAAAGCCTTACAATGGTTTAGGAGCCTAACAGTAGGGTCTATTACAAATTGGAACCAACTTTGTTCAGCTCTTTGCAACCAATTCGGGAGAGGGCAGACAATTTGTCTTTATTGGAACAACTGACGACAATCAAAAGAGCTCCTAATGAACAAATGACAGATTTCAACTTCAGATTCCAACGACATGGGACAGGATTCCAATAGTTGTTAGACCAACCACCGAAGGCACATTCCTTTATTTCTTAAAGGCTATAAATTCAGACATAGCCATGATGATCCAATCAATGGGAGGGACAACGCTGCCAGGGGCCTATGACATAGCTATCAGAGTAGAGAACTGTTTGATCCAAGCTGGCAAGCTTGCACCAAGGCCACCAATGCCTCTCTATCCGGATATGGGAAATCCTACAACCAGTCAAGCACCAGAGTTGAATCCCATTCCAACTCCTAGAAATCAAAGCAATAATGAGGCATCGACTTCTTCAAATACTTCAAAGGAATTGCAGGAGGTTATGAAACAACTGCAGAAACCTTGAAATGAGCTGGTGACTATCAAAAGATAACAAGCTCAAAGTGCTAGACCGTATCAGCCTCAAGCGCAGTACTAGGCTAGGCCCCCATACCAACAAAATAGACCACCAACTCAGCTGCAAATCAAAACCAAAACTAGGGACAACCTCAAGCTTACCAGCCATTTCACCGTATGATCCAAATGCAATGACATCCTCAAGAGCCTTGGTTCCAACACAAAACAACATGGCACAGAGTACGACTGGTGTTACCCTTGCAATCTACCTCACAATCAGTCAACATGTTTCAATGGTGCACTAAATCAAGCCTTGATGGTGCAAACCATTGGTGTGTCTCAAGAACCAAGCCAAGCAGGGAATCAAAAACAAGAAACACAACAAGAAGCACCTCCAACAAAAACCACGCACCAATCGGCAAACAAGACTTCTGTGGAGTTAACCAACCACCTTTTCAAGGCATGGCTACTAACACACAATCAAAGAAGAGAAGCATAAAGAGGGGGGAAACCATCTAATCCAGTTGTTTCTCAGCCCACTCCTACACAACAAGGGGTTAGTAGACCAAATGCAGTTCCAAATGTGCAAAATCAGCCTAAGGTACCTATAGAGAACACATGCACTGCTCAAGCTCCGTAAAAGGTCACACCAAGTAAGGGACAACAAAAAACAGTTCATCCCCTTTCAACATCATCGATCAAATGAAGAAGACACATGTGAACATTTCCATGTGGGAATCACTAGCATCTCAGGGCAACGAGATTTATTGCAAGCTGCAATGGCTAATTGGTCTGCTTCAATGTATCAAACCGGGGATAGGAGAAAGTTCTCACTAATGCAATGCAACCGGGTGGGGGTCAACCAAGCAAGAATTTGAAGCCTCCACCATTCTATGTGTCATTAGTCATTGTTGGAAACCACTTGTACACAACTACATGATAGATTCAGGGGCAAGTAGTTCAATGATGCCGAAGCAAATAGCGGATCAACTGGGTCTGAAGTATGAGCCAGTGTTGAAAGGAGTAGTACAGCTGGATGGAACAACAGTTTGAATAGTTGGGGTCATAAAAGGGTTAAGCCTAACACTACATGCCTGTCCTAATGTTACAGTTCTACAAGATGTGTCTGTGATTGACCTTCCGCCACTCTTTGTGTTGTGTCTATCAAGAGACTTCACTGCAAAAATCGGTGGATATTTATCTGTAGATTGGTCACACATGATTTTCAGATGAGGTATGGGGCCAAAGCAACAATCAAGTCAAAACCAATTGCCAATTTCCATATTGAACCTCATGTGCCAAGTCCTATCAATGCAAATTGCTCAGCCTTTGATCAGAGGAGTGTTCAAATGATCTAGAAACAGGTACTAAGGTCGAGGGAATTCCTTATTTGACTTTGGATGAATGGGAAAACAAGAGTCATGAATTTGACCCATACAAGGAAATTGAAGAATCTGAATTGGGCATGTATTGTGTACACGAAGAAAATTCACCCATTCCCGACATCATTCAACCTGAACAAAAGGATGACAATGAAGTTTGGCAACTATTTTTCGATGGTTCGAGAAGCAGACAAGGTGTTGGAGGTGGTGCAATGTTGATTTCACCACAAGACATCAAATATTTTTCAGCTTTTCATTTCCAGTTTTCCTGTTCAAACAACACGGCTGAATACGAGGCATTGATTCATGGACTTCATTGGGCCAGGAAAAAGGGCATAAAGAACTTGCAGGTGTTCGGGGATAGCGAGCTAATCATCAACCAAGTCAGGGGACAACATGCTACAAAGAATGACCTGCTGAAGAACTACAAGAACAGGGTATGGGACCTCATTGAGGATTTCAAGCTTTCAACATCGTGTCCATACCTGGAAGAAAAAATGAAGCCACGATAGGCTCGCAGCAAAGAATGGAGCAACATTTGATGTGGTTGACAACATCGAAGGAAAAAACACAACCACATATCCATGTGATTGTGAGGCCAACAGTTCCAGATAATAACACAAGTTGGCAGGTGTTTGAGAACGATCAATAGATCATCAATTTTTTTGCAAGAAGAGGCTGAATTCTCAGCTAGGAATCAGGACAGACTAGAGCAGCAAATATGGGGATCAAGTAGTGTAGCTGCACAGACAAACAAGCTTCCCAAGGGTTTAGTAACATTGGAGTCTATCTTCAACCCTAACGACTAGTTCCGTAAGGAAAAGGCTAACATACAGGTCAAGAGAGAAGATTCAGAGCCAATTCCTAGTTGGGAAGGCAAAACACTTCAAATTGGTAAAGTGGCCACTAAAGCAGAGAAATCAGATTTCATACAACTTTGCCAAGAATTTCCAGATGTCTTCACTTGAGCTATGAAGACTTGAGAGGATTCAATCCAAGTTGGCACAACATACCATAGAATTGATCCAGATGCTAAGCCCATCAGTGTAAGAAGCAAAGACCAGTCAACCCTCACATCGAGCCTCTAATGAAGAAAGAGCTAAACAAGCTAATAGAGGCAAGCATTATATTCCCGATCAAGCACTCAAGTTGGGTTGCAAACTTGGTTCCGGTTAAGAAGAAGAGCGGAGAAATCAGGTTGTGTGTGGACTTCCGAGACCTCAACAGGGCATCTCTCAAAGACCATTACCCACTTCCTTCAATGGAACAAATATTGCAAGTGGTATCCGGTTCGAGAGATTCTCTCTCCTAGATGGCTACTCAGGGTATAATCAGATAATGGTGAAAGAAGATGACCAGTTCAAGATGGCTTTCACCACCAAATGGGGCACCTATGCCTACAAGAAGATGCCATTTGGGCTATCAAATGCTGGAGCCACTTTCCAAAGGGCAATGGATATGGCATTCAAGGGATTGATCAATAAAATAGTTCTGATATATCTTGACGACATCACTGTATTCTCCAAAAATGCGGATCACCTCTTTCATCTGAGGTAGGTATTTCAGAGGTGTAGAAGATTTGGGGTATCATTGAATCCCAAAAATGCATATTCTTGGCTCACGAAGGAAAACTTCTAGGCCATATTGTTTCAAAGGAGGGGTTGATGATTGACCCAGAAAGAGTTGAAGCAATTCAAGCATTGCCATTGCCAAGTCACAAGAAGGCTCTTCAAAGCTTCTTAGGAAGGATCAATTTTGTCCGCAGGTTTGTTCCAAACTTTGTAGCTCTCGTAAAGCCAATAACGCTGATGTTAAAGAAGAGCATGGCATTTAAGTGGACATCTGAAGGCAAGGCAAGTTTTGAGGCAATAAAAGAGGCTATATCTCAAGCTCCGACTCTCATCAATCCAGACTTCTCCAAGGACTTCATGCTATATGCCTTCGGTGGTGGAGACACAATTTCTACAATCCTGGTACAACAAAACAAAGAGGGATTAGAACAACCAGTTGCTTTCTTCACCAAGGCTTGAGGAATACGAAACTAGGTACTCTTTCATCAAAAGCATGTCCTTGCAGTGATCAGAGCTTAAAGAAATTCAAGCACCTAGTCTCAAACAACAAGATCCAATTATTGGTCTCTCATGCGGGAGTCAAGGACTTCCTTCTAAACAAGGATCTGAATGAGAAACGTGCAAGATGGATCACTCGTGTCATGGAATATGACATCAAAATTAAGGTCACTAAGCTGGTCCATGGAAAGGATTATGTGAACAACTAGCTTTGAGTCAGCAAAGTTGAAGCAGGTGATGAAAAAGAGACTGCCTCTCGGTACTACAGATGGTCAAGAACAGAAAATGATGATGTGCCCACTCCTTGTTGGACTCAAAATATGATACATTTCCTACAGTGTGCCTATGCCCTCCATAAATGAGCAAAGCAAAAAGGAGATACTTTAGATTACAAGCCATTCCATATGTGCTTGTTGATGGTGTTTTGTTCAAGAAAGACATCAATGGAGTTCTATTGAGGTGCATTGGGATAGGTCAAATTGAGAGGGTGTTACGAGATTTTCATGATGGAGATTCCGAGGACATTTTTCCCCACGAGTAACAACTCTCAAGATAATGAAGGTAGGGTATTATTGGCCCACAGTGTTCAAATCAAGGACTCGCTATACATGGATAAGAAAGTGTAAGAAATGTGCACTCTTCACAGCAAAGAAAGACTAGCAAGAAGCTTCTTCCATCGCACCCAATTTTGGTTGACCAACCATTTATGCAATGGGGATTGACTTCATCGGGTCATCAATCCAAACTCAAGCCAAGGCCACAAGTGGATTCTCACGGCAAATGGACTATTTCACCAAGTGGACCAAGCAAGAGCGCTCAAAGAAGCAAATGAGTCTAACATACTAGACTTTTATGAAGGAATAGTGACTAGTGTTCGTGTGTGCACCCACTATCATATCGAGATAATGCATCGGGCATTCATAGTTCCAAGATTACGTAATGGGCTGTCAAGAATGGAATCTATTTGAGCACCTCTTCAAATTATTACCCATGTGGTAATGGACAGTGCAGAGTCCACGAACAAGAATTTGCTAAGAATCATCAGAAGGACTCGATGAAAACCAAAGGACATGGCATACCAAGCTAAAATCAGCGTTATGGGCTGACAGGATAACACCAAAGAGGTCTACAGGTAATTCTCCCTACAAGTTGGTCTATGGGAAAGAGGCAGTATTGCCTATATCATTAGAATTGCCAAAGATTGGAGCTCATGAAGCAATTGAGTTGTCTCGAGTTCAACCAATGGAAGCCAGGTATGCAGAGTTGATGGAATTGAAGAAATCAGAGAACATGCAGTTCAAACGATTGAGAAGGATCAAGCCTTAGTAAAAAGATGGTTTGATAAGAAGGCAAGAGCAAGGACCTTCCAGGAAGGGGACCTAGTTCTAAATGGGATGCAGATCGGGAAAACCAGAAGGCATTCCAAGTTTGATGCCATTTGGAGTGGCCCCTACATGGTCACAGGGATGTAAAAGTAGTAATGCCTTCCAATTGTCTACATTGGATGGAGAAGAACTCCCGATTCCAGTTAATGGAATCTATCTTAAACATTACTACTAAAAGGAAAAGGTTTACCCTTGTAAATATTAGCCTAGATTTCAATTCCTCTAAGTGTGGATGCACATTGTCTTGTTGTAGTTAGGTTTCAATTTCCCTAAGTGCTTCGGCATAGGTTTTGTTGCTCTCAGTTGAATTTCTACAGTTCAGCATGCTCTCGAGAAGGAGTTGCGGTATCAGGCTCGGGATCAGATATCAGGTTGGTTTCAGGTTATTGCTTATGACTCCATGCCCAATGGATTGCTAAAAGGCCACTGATCTTCTACCTAGCAGGAAGGTGATCCCGTTGAGTCACCAAATTGTTGTATATATCTCCCCCCTGGGTAAATATAGACAAACAAGAATATGGAAATCAAAGAAACTCAAAACCCGACATTTATTTAAAGGACCACCTTGGTGCAGTTAGGTGTCGACATGAAAAAGTCAAAGCACACGCAAGTTGAGGTAAAAAAAATGTCGACATGAAAAAGGATGCGCCCGCAGTCGCAGTCAACATGGTCACGCCTCACTCGCAGTTGGTCGAGGCACAAATAAAAAATGTCGACATGAAAAAGGCACCTTGCGCAGTAGGCGCAGGTGCAAAAGTGTCAAAAATGTCAAATGAAAAAGGATTGCACAAGCTGTCGCATTAAAGGCAAAAGTAAAAAAGATGTCAACATGAAAAAGTCGCGCCCTGTGCAGGTCGAGGTGCATAGATCAAGGAAAATGTCGACACCACATTTTCAGCACACACTGGCACACTTAAAGTATGTCGACATGAGGATGGATGCACAAGGCACACCTTCAGGAGGCGCAACATTTTGAGCGTTGACACCCCAACCCATGACAGGAAGCAAACCCTGACCCAGATATTCAAATGGCCATAACTTTTCATGAGGAGCTCGATTCACGCAAGGTTGGACTTTTCGAAAGCTTACAAGGTCCTCTTTGAACTACGACTAGATATCTTTAATTGGGTGAGAAAAGTTCTTCAAAAATGCAAAATATATTCAATTTTTTGGGTTTGCATAGGTTCTCACCTACCACCATAATGAGATGAATTAAATACAACTGAGAGGTGGTTTTAGATTTGGAATTCCTCTCTCTTCTCTCTCTCTCATTCTTCCTATAAATTGCAAGGAGGGGCTTCTTTCTAAAGGTTGACATTCTTGTTTTGCCCCTCCCTTCTTCTCTTTGGCAGGTGAATTTGTGGAGTTCAAACCTCCCATCTAAAACTAATGCAACTTTGCCTCTTGGCATTTTGTAGTGTATTGTATCAATATTTGGAGAAAATAATGCATGTCTATGGATGATTCTCAACCCTCTCTGTGTTCATTTACATCCTCCTGATCTTTCACTGCAAATTTGGTTATCTGTGCATGATCTTGCATTACATTTTAATGGTTTGTGTTTATTGGTAAGACAGGTGTTCTTCATTCCTGCATCACCTTTGTTAGTTTAGGTTTATTTTTATGCATCTTCTTACCCCGTCGTTAGATTAGGTTTTTGAGTATTATTTTTATGTGTGCATCTCAATAGAGGTTTTTCATCCGAGAGCTTTCCCGAAAGGTCCCACTTGGGAAAGGCTCCATTTATGTGTGCATCTCAACCCATCGAGTTGCGAACATTCAGGGTGTTGTGATTCACTATCAACAACTTCATCATGAGAGTTATATGCTTTGTGAAGGATGTTTTGTTGTTATCCTCTTCTGTCACCTTGATTTGGTTGTACCCGAGAATCCATCAAGAAAAGAGAGCATCTCAAATCCAATGACTACTTGTAAAATATGATCCATTATTAGAAGGGGTAGTTTTCCTTGAGAGATGCTTGATTTAGATTTTAGAAGTCTACACAAATCCTTATTTCCCCATTCTTCTTCTTTTATCGACACAGTGTTATCCACCCATGTTGAATGGTGGATTTGGAAAATGATTCTAGCATTGAGCATCTTTATCACCTCTTCTTTGATAACAGTAGTAATCTTTGGATTTTAGGGCCTTTTGTTTCCTAAAGGGCTTATCTCCTTGCTTCAAAGGAATGTAGTGATGCATTTCCTTTAGCTGAAAGGATTTGAGTTCATCATAGGAGTAGGCTAGGACATCCGAGTATTTTTCTAGTAGAGCAAAAACTTTATCTTCTCTTTTGGTGAGCAACATTTACCAATGTTAACCATCCTTGGATTGTCTAAAGTGCCGATGTTTTCTTAATCAAAATCGATGGATACCGAGAAGACTATTTTTATTTCTCTTGGATGAACATTTCATGGTTATCAAAGAGGTCTTCCAAAGAAACTAGGACTTTGGGGATTTTGTTTCCTTTCATTTTGATTACTCCCTCTTCATAAATTCCCTCAATTCCTTCCTACTCTTCTTTGGGGATTGATTCACGGTGTGGGTTTTCACTTCCTTCAAAGAACAGATTATTGAAGTTATCCCTTTATTCTAAGAAGGTTAGAATCTAAATGTCGTCATTGAAGACCTACCAATGATTTGCATTGTCTGGTATGTTGGGTCTAAACACCATCTCAATGGTCACTTTATCCTTGCCAAAATAAGGATGAGGTGTCACTAAGGAAGTTGACACTACTAGAGAATCATCCTTTTCATTCTGCTCCCTAGGGATAGCTTCAATGGAGAATGCATCAAAGGATTCAATGCAGTCCCACACTCTATTTCTATAGTGCATGAGCCTTGGATTTTTCACCTGATATTGTTGGTGGACCTATTTTACCACAACCTCTGCATCACCTTTGCATCTCAACTTCTTGATTCCAATGTACTCATTGCATTCATGCCTAAGATAAATTCTTCATACTCTACATTATTGTTTGTATTTTCAAATTGCAGCTTCTAGGAAAAAGGATATACCTCATTGGAAGTAGAGTATAACACCACACAAGCTCCCGAACCTACTCTAGAATGACTACCATCAAACTCCATCATCCAAATCTGATATTCTTCTTCCTTAATGAGGAGTGGCAAGTTCTCTTCCTTTTGTGATGTAAGGAAGTAGTTTCCTAGCCCATAATCTTGAAAGAGGATGTTAGCTCTTAGATCATCATATTTCCTTACTATGAATTTCATTTTCCTGACTGGCAACAACTTCTTCATTTCTCCTTTCACTGGGATAGTTACAAATGACCAATCCATTTTTATTTCTCCACCTAGGTCTCTACAAAAACTTCTACTCAACAACATACCAAAAGATGTTGGGATATCTGCCACCAAAATGGTCAAGAGTATCTTCTTGTCAAGGTAATCATCCAAAGGTGCAACCTGAGCATCCTTAATCCTTCCCACCAAGGAAACTTGTTTGGATTCCATTAGTAGCAGATGTGCCATTTACCCAAGTCAAAGTGATGCCAAGAGCACTTGAAATTTTTTTGGCATCACATTATCTCGAGGCTCCATAATCTATAATGCAATTGTTTAGCTTGAAGCCTTTGATGAGAAGTGGTATGTAAAAAGGCTCAACTCTGTTGGCGGTGGAGGCAATGAGGGCTAACATGTTTTGGGAAGGTGGTATGGATGGTGTGGGTAATAGACTTTAGAGATTGGGCTTGAAGAAAAAGGGTTACTACAAAAATTACGTTGATGAATCTTTCAAGTTGGGCACAATGTTTTTGTAGATATTCAATGTCGAGAACTTTGGTTTTGATTCCATGCTCCACAAAGTCAAATGGAGTTATGGTAGATGAGAAAGAGGTTCTAACAATGGATGATGACTTAAATGGAAGATGTTTTGTTACTTTTAGTGCTGGGTTCTCCTTTTCAAATGTAGGAATTTGCTTGGAAGGAGGTGAGGGTGTAGCCCTTGATTGAAATTTAGATGTTCTTGTATAACGATATTTAGAATAGAACTACTCTTAACAACTTTTGAGTTGGGAGAAGAATCGAGATAATTTACTTGGCACATCGCTGTGATCCTCGACAACCGGTGAATCTAATTTCTCTCTAGCTAATTCCATGGAAGGTGGTAAGGGTGATCCTCACGATGATCTTATTTGGTGGAGGATTTGAAGAGATATCTTCTTTGTTCTTCCTACTCTCGCTGAAACTTCCGAGGCTGAAACACCATTCTTGGATTGTGCACGAGTGAAAACAACACATGAAAAACTTGGAGCTTCTTCATCACTTCCTCCTCATCATCAATGTATTCAATCAGGCCATTGTGCATGCCGACCTCTTCAATTTCAAGATAATTTTCATAGTCATCCATGCTTTCTTCTTTAGTTTCCTCAATGTATGTTCCTTCTTCTAATTCTCTAGTGTCACAAATGGCATTGACTGGTGGTGCTTCAAGAGCAAGCCTATGAGGAGGTGGAGTAATTCTTGGTCTATCAGAGGACTTGGTCTTCTTGGAGCATTCCTCATTATGATTTATGACAACTACTTCTTCAGAGAAACTAGGTCATTTTCCATTTTTGAACATTGGATCAGTGGTGACTAGATTTGCACTCTAACCATTTTGCTTCTCATTTGGTCCTTTCACTTTTCCGAAAGAATTAGATCATCATCACCTAAATTGTAAAGTATCAAACTCTCTCAATGTTATATTTATTGTGGCACGGTTGATGCAGCTCCTTAAAACCTCCCATAATTACAAAAACCTCTCCTATAAAACCACATACGATTGGATATATGTTAACCAAACTTGTCATACCTCCTTGAGATTGAGAAGGGTGTTTAGGGATGCTTTTATCTTGCTTGAATATTTTGTAGTGTAGACAAACCAAGAAGTGACCAGTGAACCTTGCTCTTGTGCAATGTAAGGGCAATTTTGGTAAAGGAAAGTGAGAGGAGTATTTGGATGAATGTTGAGAAACTAGATGAGTGAAATAGGTGGTTTAGTTGTCTAAGAACATGATGGAATCCTAAAACTCCTACAAATATAAATAACCAATCAATAACACATCTAAAACTCCTAAAAATATCAATAACCAATCCAAAAGGCCCCAAAACCTAAACAATGCCTATATTATTTCACAAAATAGATATCGATTGTATAATTTAAACCCTAAAATATTAAAGGTTGAATGTTGAAATCCTGAAAAATACCTATGTACTGACTAGATTAGAATCTGAAAAACTATCTTCTAAACCATGATAGTTGGAGTTGTGATACTAGTTCCATAAGGTACAGAGTGACCCTAACATCTTAAACATTTATTTTTGTACATTGAAGCATGCCTCAACCACATATACCACATATACCATATACCATAGGAACGTGAGTGTGTTATAATGCACTCGCATTTTAGGCTTGGTAATAACCAAACCTAATAATTCAGAATGTGCTCGTGATTTAACAAAACGTGCTCACCTTTGACTTAAAATCAAATTTATGTCCACTTATTAGCACCCCATATTTGTACATCTGCCCTGCTAGAGCATCTAGGTTCCCGCAACCTCTCGATTCAAAATCAAAATATGCTTCACTCGCTCGGTCTCGCACATGACCTACTCGGCTTCATAGGTCTACTAGTCCATCTTACCGGTCCTAGGTCCATCACTTGACATCTCCTTCACATTAGTATACATTACCTCCTCATTTTATTCCATATAGGTGTTCATCACCTCCATGCTTTAATTCACATAGTATTCCATCGCCTCTACGATTTTATTCACATAGTTTTCCATCACCTCTGTGATCTCCTTCACATAGGTTTCCATCACTGTCTAGGTCTCATTATCTGGTACATCTTCGGTTCCCATTCATTTTTATCTTAGAGCATGGTCACATGCCTTTTTACAAGCATCGGACCCTGGAAATTTCATTAGATATCACATTCATACACACAAACTTAAGGGGCATCATGATTAATCTTCCCCATGTTATCTCTCGAAAGTGCACCCATTAGAGAGATGATCAGTAGGTGTTCTAGGCTTGTAAAATTTATCTTTGTCTTTCGTAGATACAATGGAAACACCTCAAGTCTGTGGGTATACCTATTTTGAGGTGAGTCTATGGTATCAAGGTTGGTTCCTTATTGATGTATCCTATATTAATTTTTTGGGGTTTAAGGGTAAAAGATGACTATAAAATGATTTAAAACTAAGGTGATACACCAAATTTGTATGAGGTCTTTGACTGAGTATATGCACAATTGATATGGAATGAATTTTTGATGCACAAGCCAACAATTTTCTGAATATAATTAAGGGCAAACATGTTGATGTATTGAGGGATAAAATCACAATAGTACTACTAAGTTACACATACACATTAATATCATGCAAAAATTACTGAATTTGCAATAGGGTAAGATGATTAATTAGGGAATTCACATTCACAAGATTAATGAAACATACAAAAGACTGAAAATAATTGGAAAGGCAGAAAATACTTCACATTCAAAGGGAAAAACTGCAGAAACTACTTTAGCACTCTTGTATCTAAAATTCCTCCTTGTGCTTTGCCAAGGCACACAATATATAGCAAAATTGATTCACCCACCCTTCCTAAAAATAGACTAAAGTTGTACTCACCCATGCATCCTATTTTTATCCTAATAAATAAAGGAATAAAATAAATCAAACTAATACAAAGAGGCATTAATAGCCTTTGATTACATCATAGTCAAACTACAGTTGACTGTTCTATTTTTAAGAAAAGCATGGGTGAATAATTTGCTAATAATAAATCTTGCTTGATGAGAAAGTCTCCTCTTAGTGCATGCAAATTATTTCCTCTTGCTGATTTGTCCTTTTGTGAAGGCATGCAAAATCATCTTCCTGTGTGTGAGAAAATCAAAATACAATATTTGCAATACTTGCAAAAATAATTCATCCAAACATCCACTTGATGGGGACCACCTCCAAGCTTAGGTTCTGATGTTGACATTCCTTTGTTCTAATCTTGTGATCACATGAAAAAATTTCATTCCAAGTCATAACCAATCCATCATAATAGTGGGGACCACCCTTGCAGTTGATCACTAGCCTCCATTTGGTTTGGCCACCCTTGTGGACTTAGCACATTATTATGTTTTGAAATAAGACAAGGGGGCACTTTGTAAAAAAAAGGTCACCATATCACACTCGGTCACCTTTGATTAATACATGATCATGCCATTTGACTTGGTTTGACTGACCACCTTCGCATAACATATGGTTATACTATAGTCTACCACCTTACGGTCATCATTGTGGGCATGTATAGTTGGTTGGATTTTGGTATATTTGAAGCTCAGAATATAGTTGGGATCCTTTTTGACATGTCAAATTGAATAAATTTGTTTTAATCATGGGGCTGGTCCCCTCATGACAATGAATCACCCCTCCATGTGACTTGTCGGTGGTATATGTAACCTAGGTGGTTTTCTTCGATTGAATGGAGATTGATTTGAAGATCATGATCTGTTTTCCTTTTGCATTTGAGCCATCGATCATTGACTATGGTTAGGGTTTCTGTTGACTCACCTCTCGATTTTTCTTAGTAAAGGGTAACTCGGCCTTGATGATCATTTCATTTGAATTTTTGGTCTACGGGCGAAGCATAGGAAAATTTTTCATTGATGTCATTGTTTGATCACTTTGTGAGCTTGGTTTTGCTACCTTTTAGTCTCGAGCAAGTTTTATTTTTGAATGACAACCATTTCTTTTTCCTTTAAGCTCTATAAATCAAATTTATTTGCAATATTTGATTGATTTTACACCAGTTGTCATTGCTTTAAGCTCATCTTTTCCTCAAAAGAGGTCTCTATCGTCTTTCTTGGCCATCATCATTGAAGTTTGTGAGCTCGACCCTTTTGTAAATATGATTACCTTTTTCTCTCACCATCTCGCATCATCATTATTTTGAGCAAGGTGGTCATGGCTTTTATCACCATTGTCATGATCTTTGAGCTTGGTTATGTGTAACGTGTATCACTGTTTGATAAGAGGATGGTAAATTTCGACCTCCTAAGCACCACTGTTACTTTGTCTTTGCCATTTCAACTTCAAAATACTGATAATCATTTTTTCTTTGCATTTCCTATGTGATTTTTGGGACAACCTTGGTATCTGAGCTAAAACCCATTCTGGGTCCTTCGTTTTAGTCCTGATATGATCACCATTTGAGGGTTTTATCAACTTCAATTTAATCAGTAAGTCTTTGTTTCTTACTCTAATTTTGATACCCATTAATGGGTTTTTGATTAAAACCAGGATCGGTACTTTTCCCTTCTATACTACAATTTGAAACTGATTGATTTTAATGAGAATGTTAACTTCTAAAATACTTGAATATTTCTTCAACTTGGATGTGCATGCATTTTAATTCAAAGCTTTTCTATCTAAGCTTTATTTCAAGTACTAAATGGGTATTCTTATTTTCTCAAAACTTACCAGATAGAATGTTTGTTTATATGATTATTTGAAATCCTTCATTCCTTTTGATTTTGTAATATGTTCTTAAGGAATATAATGTTTTCTAAAAATTTGAAATCCACTTCACATTATCCTAAGTTCTGCATTATTTGATTTGATTCAACCATTAATACCCATTGAGTTTTTGTTCAAAGTAGTAATTCAATATATGTTTTCTTTGTACTTGTTTTGATAAGGAATACCTTTTGGATCTAGACCGTTGATACTTTTTCCCTTTTCGACTACTCCGCACAATGATACTTATGAGTTCTAAAACTTCTTGCCTTCTTACATGTAAAACTAGGAGTTTCGGTTTGCTATTCTGAAACTTATAGACACTTGAGTCCTTTTGAAGCTTCTTTTAACCATTCTTCATTATTACTGATTTAATTAATCGGGGCTTGAGGATGACATTATTCTCACTTATTGTAACATTTTTTCACTATTTTCATTTGTGCTTTGTCATTTGTGCATTCCTTAGTGACTTTTTGTTCATACTTGTAAGTTGAGATACATACTTGGATCAATAGGTTTTATGTGAAAAAATATATTTGGATCCTTGAGCTACTATTTTCGATACTTTTTTTGATCCTGTAATCTTCTTTGAAGCTTCCCTGGTTTATTTACCTTGGTCCTTTGTCATTCGGATGAGTGTATCAGAGTCCTCTGAAAATTTTATCTCCTATTTGATGTTCTCGGTAAAACATGACTATTTAATAAATTGAGATTTGTTCTTATTTTAATATGATGAATCTGATCTTAATATTTTCTTGATCTGATTCCTTGCTTAAATATCTATGCTTCTTTGATATGGTAGCAATCATGTGTACTCCAATCTGCTTCATTTGAGAATTGAACTTCATAGAATGGTTGCACTTTGTAGTATTACCTTAAAACTTCATTTTCTTCAATTGTTAAGCTATAATGAATGCTCCAAAGTCCTTCAATTTGATGATTGAAAGTGTAGTTCATTTCTTTTCTAGTTAAATATTGTATTTGAGCTTCATTATAGCTTTAGTATGCATGCTAGAAAATTTAAAATGTCCATTTTACATGGCAAAGCCCTATCAAAATTTTCCTAGATTTCCTTCTTTTATTTCTGTTTCAGCTGTAATAGATGTACTTTCTTGATTCAAAATACATAATGTATCACTTCTTCTATTGAAGCTGATTTTTTGTTGGAAACTGAAACATAATAACTATTATCTAATCATATCATGCTTTTTTCTTTCTGTACATCACTTATTTGATTTACATACAAATTTAAAAGCATGTATTAGTTTAAAACAACATGATGGAAAGATGTAAATGTCCATTTTACATGGCGAAGCCCTGTCAAAATTTTCTCAAATTTTCTTTCTCATTCTTCTTCATTTGTAATCTTCTCTTTCCAGTTAACTTCAGCCTTTAAATTTTGATCCTTCTTCTTCACCTTTGAGTTACATTCTTAAACATGTACTTCTATTTGTAAGTCTCTTCTCAATCATACTATAACTTATTCTATTTCTAGAATAGCTACTGAACTTTGAGTTGCATTCTTCCTTCATACCAATATGTACTTGTGAATTATCTACTTCATGTACCATAGGATAGAATTCATTGAACTCGCATCTTTATCTATAGTGAGGACTGTAAGACATGATTTATTTCTTCTTGGCTGTAACCTATACCTACACACTTAAGAAAATAATTAGAAAATATTTAGGATTTTTGGCCTCTCTTATGTCCATGGTTTTTCTTTTCTTCTCTCTCCTTCTTTTTGAGTGAGTAAATCATGTATGTTGTTTGATCTTCATGTAATCTATATCTCCTTTGTTAAGAGATCCATATGCACAAATTTAGATAGTATAGGAATATGGATTAACCCTGAGCTCATAACTGATAGTTTTTCTCTTTTCTAATTTTTAGGTACAATGATTTCAACAATGAAGATAAAGGGGAACAAAGTTAGAGATGGAGATGCCTCAACCGAAGAAGAAACCCCAAGGCAATGATGGGTTCATTCATACTCCTCTATTTTCTCTTTCATGCATATGTACCTCTTTCTTTAGTAGTTGTACTTTACTTTTTAGTTACATCCCATGGCTTGTGTGGGAACATTTGAAATTTCTTATGAATAAAACATTGAATTATGAAATTGAGTTGTGTATTTCTTTCTATATTTCAACTTTCTGTATGGATTGTATGATGAATTAAACAACCCAATAATATAATTGAATGTCTTAATCATGAAGGAAAGAACATTAAAGAATACCTTTAACATCCAGTAATGAACTCGATTGTTGAAATATGTAATTATGATTTATGTTCCCGGACTTAACACTTCACCTATTTGGTAATTTGATTTCTTCATCGAGACAACACATCTTTCCTTCAGGGCTTTGTTTATTCTACTAAATATAGTCATGAAATTTCGCAGACTATGTGATCTGTTTACATTTCATAACAAACACACATAATCGCAGATTTCATGTAATCGTTAATTAATTTAGCAGAAACAATATTGACTGAAATAATCTCCCCTATCTTAGGTCCACTTCACCAATGCTATCCATCGTAATGAAGTTTCGAGTTTCCCATTTTACACAAGTGCAAAAATTGTCAACATTTCTAGCGATATTGCGAGGAAAGTTGCTTGCTAACTTGTAAACCAGTGCCTTGCTCTTGTCCATTAGGCATGGAGTCTAAAGCATGTAACTAAAATCTACCTTCTGAAGGTCCAACCCTTCTAAAATGAACTAAAATTGGGAAAGGATCTGGTAAACCAGATCACATGTAAGAATGCACTTATTGAATTGAAAAACATTGTAATATGTGCAGGAAATGCATTTATTGAAGGGAAATCCTACTCTAAACAGTCACTCTAAGATTTTTAATAACAGTGTTAGAGAAACATACCATTCACAGAATGGGAAGTTCCTCTCCATTCAGCCTCAAAAGTTGAAAAGCATTGTGTTCTTTGCAAGCTAAATCATGTAAGGACCACTCCAGATTGTATCAAATTTTGTGTGTCTTCCTGGCTTTGCATGATTAGCATCCCACTTTAACACAATATCTCCTTCATTAAAGATTTTGAATTTGGCTTTCTTATCAAAAGTCTTCTTCATCTTTTTGATTCTTTTCCATATTTACATGGGCTTGATCTCTTAGCTCTTGTAATTCCATTAATTTTACATAATGAACCTGTAATTGTTCATTCTCAAGTAGGTCCATTTGATGCAACAAATCTAATGTAGGTAATTCAACTGAAATAGACATTCTTGCTTCTCTTCCGTAAACAAGCTTGTATGGTGAATTGCCAACTATATTTTGGGAGTCACTCTATCATCCCAAAGTGTTGAATTCAACATTAGATGTCAGGCACTCTAGTTATCTTTGAGTGTTCTTCTGATGATCTTTAAAAGATTCTTGTTAGTACTTCAGTTAACCCATTACCTTGTGGGTAATAATTAGATGAAGAACTTAAGTAAATTCCATGGTTGACAACCCAATCTGTTACCTTTGCACCAAGAAATGCTAAAGCATTATCTAAAATGATAGTTGCTAGAACACCAAATTTGTAAACTATACCTTCATAAAAAGATAGTATCAAAGTTTCATTAACATATTTCAAGGCTATTGCTTTAGTACAACATGTAAAGTAATCAGTAGTAAAAATCCACTTGTGTACTTGTGACGAAGGTGGATTAATCATGCCAATAAAGTCAAGACCCCATTGCATAAAAGGTTGATCAAGTGAAATAGGTTGTAAGGGCAGCAAAGCTAAACATTGTTTTTCAACAAAGAAAGCAAATTTCTTACACTTTCTATTCCATTCAAAATAGTCCTTGAATATGTTGGGCCAATAGTAACCAGCTTTCATAATTTTTAAGGCTGTGGTATGTGCTAAAAAATGACCTCCTGTAGGTCCTTCATGGAATTCCAATAATAATTGCTGAATTTTATCATAGTCAACACATCGCAACAAGATTCCATTTATATATTTTTTAAACAACACACCATCAATAAAAACATAGGGTACAACTTGTAATCTGAAATAACTTCATTTATTCTTTTCCATACCTTCCAGATAGATGCCATGTTGTAGATAGTTAACTAAATTAGTCATCCATCTTGATTCCTAAACTTCTTGAATAAGTTCAGTTGCTGATTTTCTGGCTGCACCATGATGTCTGATTGCTGATACGTAATTTCAACATGATGTTTTGAATCGTCTGATTTTGTAGCCTACTATTTTTCCATATCAGCAATTAGGTGTTCACACAAACCTTTACCTCAAATTGTTTTTGCAACCCGGATATCAACATCATATTCCATGACCTTCGTTATCCAACCCTCTTTTCTCATTCAATTATTTATTTAACAAGAAATCTTTTACACTTGGATGAGAAATAAGAACATGAATTTTGTTGTTTGAAAGCATGTACTTAAATTATTTAGTCCTCTGACTATTGAAAGTACTTGTTTTTCAAGAAATGTGTACCTTGTTTCATAATCATGCAAGCTCTATCCAAAGAAAGAAATTGGTTGTTCTATATTTTCATCATTAACCTAAGTTAATATGGCTGAGATTGTTTCAACTCCTACAAGTGCATACATTGTAAAATATTTATCAAAATTTGGATTTGCAAGAGTAGGAGCTTGAGAGATGGTTGTTTTGATTGCTTCAAACCCTTCTCTCCCTTCATTGGTCCAAGAGAAAGTTTTCTCTTTCTTTAACATAGTTTTCATGGTTTAACCAATGCTTTGCAAAATATGGAACAAATCTTCTAACAAAGTTGATTTTTCCTAGAAAAATTTTTAATGCCTTCTTATGATGAGGCAATGATAGCTATGATATGGCTTCGATTATGAAAGGATCAATTACTAAACCTTGCTTAGAAATAATATGACCAAGTAATTTACCTTGATGTACTAAAAAGATAGAATTTTTGGGGTTCAAAATATTCTAAACCGCTTTACATAACTGAAATTTTTTAGATGTTAGATGTATTAGATGAGTTTTTTCTAACAAGGATGCATTTATTTAACAAGATGTGAAAATCCATGTCCATTGCACGTTGAAACATTGCACCAGCATTTGAAAGGCCAAAAGGCATTCTTTTGTAAGCATAAGTACCCCACTTGGTGGTAAAAGCTGTTTTGTACCTATCTTCTTCTCGGACTAGAATCTGATTGTATCCACTATAACTGTCTAGAAGAGATAGTCTATCTGAACCAGAAACTGTTCTTAAAATCTAATCCATATTTGGAAGTGGGTAATGATCTTTTAATGAAGCTTTATTAAGATCTCTAAAATCCACACATAATCTAATTTCTCCATTCTTCTTCCTAATAGGAACAAGATTGGCTACCCAACTTGAATGCTTAACTGGAAATATAATACTTGATTCAATCAACTTAGATAATTCTTTCCTCATTAGAGGCTCTATTTTGGAATTTATAGGCCTCTATTTTTGCCTAACTGGCTTGGAATTTGGTTGTAATTCAATAGTATGATGTGCTAAACTAAGATCAAACCCTTTCAGGTCTTAGTATCTCCAAGCGAAAACATCTTTAAATTCCTTACAAATATTGATAAATGAATGCTTTTCAGGCAAGGAGCATACCTTTCTGAGAAAAAAATGTTTCCTTCATCAAATGAGATCTCTTCATAGTTATCAACATGTGTTGACATCTTAGTTTTGTATTTCCTTCACTGATCATCAGTGTTGAAGATGTCTTCTAATGTGACTAGACCTCGAGGTAGTTTATTTTTCTTTAATTGAACAATCTGGTCACCATATAAGTGATGTAATTTATCTTGATTTATCAGTAGAAAATTCAGCTTCTTGTTGCAAAACCTGCAGATTTGATCATCATTTTCAAAACTTGCCAATTCAAATCATTATCAGGTATAGAAGGCCTGATAATTAGCTTAATATGAGGCTGAATTTCACTATTTTCAATCTATTCCAGCACTTCAAAACTAGCACCAATTGTTGCAAGTCTATCTGCATGCTTATTTTCTGTTCTAGGAATGGACTAGATATTAATAGCTTTGAAATCTTCCATTAAGTCTAAAACTCTATGTCTGTAAGACTTCATTAATGGATTCTTACAAACATTAAAATTTCTTACTTGATTGATAACAAACTCAGAATCACCAAAAATATGTAGCATGCTAATACCTCTCTTTTTGGCCCAAAGTAAGCCATGAATTAATGCTTCGTATTCAGCCATATTACAAGTGCATGAAAATTGGAGACTCAAAGCTAAAAATACCTTTCATTTGTTGGGGAAGTGAGCATCAAACCTGCTCCTTATCCTTTCTTGTTCTTAGCTCCATCAAAATGAAGCTTCTAAATCCCTTCTACTACATTTTCTGTTTTGGACAACAAGGGAATTGGTGTATTTTCTTCATGCAAACAATACACACCAAATAGATGTTCTTCAACTTCTTTAAAAGGATCATGAGCATGTTATTCATGTGTCTTTTCATCCATAAATAGGTTAGAAACACCATCCAATGCTGAAACATGAGTTGTATTATCAAAATTGGACTAGTCTAAGGCCGCATTATAAGCATGAGGCTCAATGTGAAATTTAGCCAACAGTTCTGAATTGATAGTAACCTTGGTCCCATAATGTGTAGTGAAAAACAAGAAAGACCAATATGAAGAGAGATAACCTCCTATTTTTGTTGTGAAATCTCTTGATAAACATATAGCAAAGTAAGGAGGTAAATCTACAACAGTAATATCTTACAAAATGGAAATTTTTGGCAAGCATGCAATGTTACCTCTAGATTTTTGATGACACCAACTGTATTGGTTATAGTTCCATCCAACTATAGGACACTCTTTTCTGTAGGTTCATACTGTAGACCCAATTTTTCTGCAATTGCTTTTGGCATAACTGTGTTACTTGCATCGTTGTCCACCATACAGTTATGAACAAGATGTTCTCCAATAATTAGTGATAGATAAAATGGTGGTGGCTTCTTGATGTCATGAGCATTTAAGAATTTCTGAACCATCCATTTAACCTCTTTGATGTGGTCTTGTTCCATTGTTCTAAGGACCATGTCTATTTTCTGAACTTCCTTTTCTGTCTATTTTTGAAGAAATCTGCAGCTTAGCTAGTTCATGAGAAAGTAAATCTTGTTATCCTGGAATAATTAGAGCATCCCACATTGAGATGTTAACATTATGATTTTTCATTACATCAACAATGTTAAAAGAAGCAACAATTTTAGAGACATATTCTATTGTTTTAGCATAGGATTTAGTGAAAATTGATTCCGCTTCATCGCTTTTTGATATCTGAGGTATAAATAACCTTCTTGGGTTAGGCCAGAATACTTTTTTTTCTGCTCTTTACTAGCTGAAACACCTACTATTTTTTGAGGAACAACAACATTGTTAGCTGGTTTTGGGCCTATAGTTGTTGTTTTATTAGTGACAATGGGTAGAACAAGCCTATTTTGTTGTTTTTGCTAATAAGGAGCCTAATAAGGTTTGTTAGGTAATGCAATCCTATTCTCAATTGAAGTTAGCTTATTCCCCATAGTATGCAAAGCTTTAAAAATGTCATCTGATGGGGGTGCAACAATGGGTTCTATAATTGTGATAGGTTGTGGGATAGGAGCTAAATATGCCAAAAAGGCATTGAAGGCCTTGGAGCTAATTTTCCGGCTTGAATAAGACTATTTTCAGCTCGATGGCGATATCATAGGCTCTGGGAGAGTCTCTCCTCCCATAGACTAAATCATAGTTGAAATATCACTGTTTAATGCTCTAAGATAATAAAGAAAATCATGATTAGCTTGAGGCTTGACACTTGCTAGAATTCTTTCCCAAGTTCTGGCAAAATGAATGTTGAAACTAGACATAAATTCATGGGGAGATATTTTAATGGTAGATAGTTGTTCTATGAGAGATAAATGATCTGAATTATCTTGAAATTGTTTCAAAGTAATTTATCACCTAAATCATCCCAAGTTCTTATGCATCCAATCTCTAAATTTCTATACCATTGCAAGGCTTGTCCTTTAAGGGATGCAACTAAAAGTCTCAAAGCTACATCTTCATGAGTGATATTATGAACTGCACATAAGGTCATGCAACATATTTAATGTGCTCTATAGGTGTAACCTGATTTTCACCAATGAATGATGGCAAAATTTTCATGGCAGCATTAGGGATGTCATGATAAACTGGGATTACTAATGGGATGCCATTAGTAAAGGTCACAAAATTCCTAGGTGGTTGAATAGCCATTTGAAAAACTAGGATCTGAATGAAAATATTGACACATGGTGAAGGAAGATTGGGAGGAGGATTACCAAATCTAGGTCTATTATAAGGTAAAGTATTACCAACTCTTCTCCTTCTTGCAGAATTCAAAGGTAAAGAAATAAACTCAGAAGGAATTCCTCTTACCGATGATCTTGTGGTCACTTTAGGCATGGAACATGTTGCAATACTAGTCTAAAATCAGTTTTACAGAGGTGCCAAACATATCTTTAAATCTTTATAATAAATTGTTCCAGCTTTTTGTCTCCGAAAGTAAATTTTTTTCTTCTTTGTAAATATGTTGTGACTTGCATGCGAGATCTGATTTGTTGTCTCATCGGCGTGCCAAAAATTGTTCTCTCTCGAAAGTGCACCTGTAGAGAGATGGTTGCATGTGTTCTAGGCTTGCAAAATTTATCTCTCTCTTTCGTAGATATAATGGAAACACCTCAAGTCTATGGGTATACCTATTTTGAGGTGAGTCTCTAGTATCAAGGCTGGTTCCTTATTGATGTATCCTAAACTAATTTTCTAGGGTTTAAGGGTAAAAGATGACTGTAAAATGATTTAAAACTGAGGTGATACACCAAATTTGTATGAGTTCTTTGACTAAGTATATGCACAATTGATATGGAATGAATTTTTGATGCACAAGCCAACAATTTTCTGAAGATAATTAAGGGTAAACACTTTGATGTATTGAGGGATAAAATCACAACAATACTGCTAAGTTACACATACACATTAATATCATGCAGAAATTACTGAATTTGCAATAAGGTAAGATGATTAATCAGGAACTCACATTCACAAGATTAATGGAACATACACAAGACTACAAATAATTGGAAAGGCATAAAATACTTCACATTCGTAGAGGAAAAATTGACAAACTTCAGACTTTTGTATCTAAAAGTCATCCCTTTACTTTGCACATAATATATAGAAAAATTGATTCACCCACCCTTCCTAAAATACATTAAAGATATACTCACCCATGCATCCTATTTTTATCCTTTATTTATTAATAAATAAAGGAATAAAATAAAGCAAACTAATACAAAGAGGTATTAATAGCCTTTGATTACATCACAGTCAAACTGCAGTTGACTATTCTATTTTTAAGAAAAGCATGGGTGAATAATTTGCTAATAATAAATCTTGCTTGATGAGAAAGTATCCTCTTAGTGCATGCAATTTTTGTCCTCTTGCTTATATTTCCTTTTGTGAAGGCATGCAAAATCATCTTCCTCTATGTGAGCAAAATCAAAATACAATATTTATAATACTTGCATTAATTCATCCAAACATCCACTTCCCTAAAAACATTCCTTTGTTCTAATCTAAAAATTTTTCATTCAAATTCATAACCATCCATCATGCTGGGGACCACCTCTTGTAGTTGATCACTAGCCTCCATTTGGTTTGGTCACCCTTGTGGACTTAGCACATTATTATAAATAAGACAAGGGGGCACTCACAAATGGTCACCATATCACACTCTACACCTTTGATTAATACATGATCATGCCATTTGGCTTGGTTTAATTGACCACTTTCACATAACATATGGTTATACTATATTCTACTACATTATAGTCATCATTGTGGGGCATGTATAGTTGGTTGGCTTTTGGTATATTTGAAGCTCGACTATATTGGGGATCTTTTTGACATGTCAAATGAAATAAATTTGTTTTTTAATCATGGGGCTAGCCCCCTCATGATGATGACTCACCCCTCCATGTGCCTTTTCGATGGTATATGTAACCTAGGTGGTTTGCTTCACTCTGAGAGATTGATCTCGAGATGTTGATTTTTTATCCTTGGGAATTTGATCCATCGATCATTGGGTTGTGGTTATGGTTTATGTTGACTCACCTCTCAAGTTTTCTTAGTAAAGGGTAACCCAGCCTTGATGATCATTTCATTTGTATTTTTAGTCTATGGGCGAAGCCCTGGAAAAATTTTCATCGATGCCATTGTTTGATCACTTTGTGAGTCTGGGTTGTCTACCTTTTGGTCTCGAGTGAGTTTTCTTTTGGAATGGCCACCATTTATTTTTCCTTCAAGCTCTGTAAATTGGATTTCTTTGCAAGATTTGATTAATTTTCACTATTTTTCATTGCTTCAAGCTCGGATTTTCCTCAAAAGAGGTCTCTGTCTTCTTTCTTGGTCACCATCATTGAAGTATGTGAGCTCGGCCCTTCTGCAAAAATGTCTACATGTTTCTCTCTCGGACATTTGCATCATCATTATTTTGAGCAAGGTGGTTGTGGATTTTTTCACCATTGTTGTGATCTTCGAGCTTGGTTATGTGCAAATGGTATCACTATTTGATAAGAGGATGGTAATTTTTGACCTCCTAAGCACCATTGTTACTTTGTCTTTTGCCATTTCGACTTCAAAATACTGATAATCATTTTTCCTTTGCATTTCATATGTGATTTCTGGGATAACATTGGTCTCTGAGTTAAAACCCGTTCTTGTTCCTTCGTTTTAGTCTTGATCTGATCACCATTCGAGGGTTTTCTCAACTTTGATTTAATTAGTAAGTCTTTGTTTCTTACTCTAATTTTGATACCCATTAATGGGTTTTTTGATTAAAACCAATATCGGTACTTTTCCCTTCTATACTACAATTTGAAACTGATTGATTTTAATGAGAATGTTAACTTTTGAAATACTTGAATATTTCTTCAACTCGGATGTGCATGCATTTTAATTCAAAGCTTTTCTATCTGAGCTTGTGTTCTGAGTACTAAATGGGTATTCTTATTTTATTGAAACTTGCCAGATAGAATGTTTGTTGATATGATTATTCAAATCCTTCATTTCTTTTAATTATGCAATCTATTCTTAAGGAATATAATATTTTCTGAAAATTTGAAATCCACTTCACATTATCTTAAGTTCTGCATTATCGATTCAATTCAACCATTAATACCCACTGAATTTTTGTTCTGAGTAGTATTTCAAGATATGTTTACTTGGTACTTGTTTTCATAAGGAATCCCTCCTGGATCTATATTGTTTATACTTTTTCCCTTTTCGACTGCCTGCACATTGATACTTATGAGTTCTGAAAACTTCTTGCCTTATTACATGTAAAACTAGGAGTTTCGGTTTGCTATTCTAAAACTTATAGACACCTGAGTCCTTTTGAAGCTTCCTCTAACCATTCTTCATTGTCATTGATTTGGTTAATCATGGCTTAAGGATGACATTCTTCTCACTTACTATAACATTTGTTCACTATTTTCATTTGTGCTTTGTTATTTGTGCATTCCTTAGTGACTTTTTGTTCATACCTGTAAGTTGAGATACATACTTGGATCAATAGTTTTTATGTGAAAAAGATATTTGGATCCTTGAGCTACTATTTTCAATCCTTTGCTTGATCTTGTAATCTACTTTGAAGCTTCCCTGGTTGATTTACCTTGGTCCTTTTTCATTCGGATGAGTGTATCAGATTCCTCTGAAACTTCTATCTCCTGTTTGATCCTATCGGTAAAACATGATTGTTTAATAAATTGAGCTCTATTCTTAGTTTACTGTGATGAATATGATCTTAATCTTTTCTTGATCTGATTCCTTGCTTAAATAGTTGTACTTCTTTGATATGGTAGCATTCCTATGCACTCCAATCTACTTCATTTGAGAACTGAACTTCATAGAATGGTTGCACTTTGTAAGATTACCTTAAAACTTCATTTTCTTCAGTTGTTAAGCTGTAATGAATGCTCCAAAGTACTTCAATTTGATGACTGAAAGTGTAGTTCATTTATTTTCTATTTAAATAATGTATTTGATCTTCATTACAAATTTAGTATGCATGCTGGGAAAATTTTAAATGTCCATTTTACATGGCGAAGCCCTGTCAAATTTTTCCTAGATTTCCTTCTTTATTTCTATTTCAGCTGTAATAGATGTACTTTCTTGATTCAAAATACAGAATGTATCACTTCTTCTATTGAAGCTGATTTTTTGTTGGAAACTGAAACATAATAATTGTTATCTGATCATATCATGCTTTTTTGCTTTTTGTACATCACTTATTTGATTTACATACAACTTTAAAAGCATGTATTAGTTTAAAACAACATGATGGAAAGATGTAAATGTCCATTTTACATGGTGAAGCCCTGTCAAAATTTTCTCAAATTTTCTTTCTCATTCTTCTTCATTTGTAATCTTCTCTTTCCAGTTAACTTCAGCCTTTGAATTTTGATCCTTCTTCTTCACCTTTGGGTTGCATTATTAAACATGTACATCTTTTTGCAATTCTCTTCACAATCTGTATTGTAACTTATTTAATTTATAGAATAGCTACCGAGTTTTGAGTTGAATTTGTTAGAGTAGGTATTTACCTTAGCTCATGTTCACCTAAGTACTTTATTTACCTTTATTATATTTATCCTCACCCACTTATGTGTGTGGATATTTCTTTTATCTTATTTAGATATTAGGAGATATTATCTAGTTGTTAGGTATAGTTCTTTCATTGATCTATGGTATTGACTAGATCCTTGATGTCTAGTTCTCTCCTAAATCTATGGTCTTGACTAGTTATTTCCTTGATTTATGGCTCTATCTATGACCTTGAGTGGTTCTTAGATTGTTATTCCTTGCCTATTTAAGTAAGGCCCATTCTCATTGTATTGCATTGAGTTCCATAATAATATATGATATTACTGCTAATTTGTTTTTGCAAAGGTTTATGTAACTTTATTCTCGGTGAATTACTTTCATCTTATTGATCGTGGTGTTTGATTAACATCTGTGTTCTTGGCTTGGTATGATCTTGTTATCATTCCTATCATGGTATCAAAGTGAAGATTGTTGTTGACATCCGTCTGTAGGTTTTATTCTATAAATAAATTCATTGTATATTCATATATTTGGGATTTGGTTGTATTTTGTTGTTGTGTGCATTTATATACAAAACGAAGGCTTCCATTAGATCCGTAAGGTGGGAAAACCCTAAGATCGATTGTCATATGGTATGGTCATATGAGGGCTTAAAGATTGTGTTTCCTACTAGTAGGTGCTTAAATTTAGCCCCTTTAATTTTATTTGTGTGGTGAAGGAAAAATACTTTATTTTGTTTTAGTGGCAACTAAGCTAAATAACAGAAAAAATAGTAAAAATCTTGTAACTTTTGATCGGTAACTCGGTCTTGAGTGTCGTTTTTTGGCAAAGTGCTTGTTTTATCATGCTCTTTCCTTTGAAATGTTTATTTTGAGACTTGCACTATAATTATAAAGTGCCAAATATGGAGGACTGTTGTAATCAATTGTGGATGTAATTTTGGCTGAGCCCGACGTCCTCAAATTCTAGGAGTTGCATTTTGTATCTATTATGGATTCTGAGAATGATATTCTTTTCTCTGTAGTGTATGGAATTCAAGAGGATATTGTAAAAATTTTGGAAGAAAATAGATCACTCAAGAAGTAAAATTCTCTTCTACAATCACTCATTCATGATAAGGATACAATAATCCACTCCCTGCAGCAACACCTTGCTAGCCTACAACATCACCATGATATTGTGGATAGCCATATCCATGCTTCTCGTCCACTTACAACTATTGCTCCCGTAACCCACCGACATTGATCTTTTAGTCTTTGAGCATGTTCCCGATCTTGATGCTTCTAAACCTATGAGGCTTATCGCATGCCTTCCACATTTGTGCCTATTACAGTACCACATGTTGTGTATCCTAATTCTACTAAGCTACATGGCTTTTTTGAGAAGCATACCACAACATTCAGTTCTCACATGCTCCGTTCTATGGGTCTCACTAGTGGAGTCATTGTGATGACATTCACAGGGTATTTTTTCCTCTATTCCACATGTTAAGTGGAATTCTTGTCATGACATTAGTTTTTGAGCGTATACTTTATTGAGATCACACATTGACAGAGCTCTTTTTTTATTTTCTCAACTCTTTCTGAGGATCATGAGCAACACATGAGTTCTACACCTTCACTCAGGCTTGAGAAACGTAATATTTCAACTGTCAAACATGATCAACTTGACACACATTCTAATGTTATTTTTCATGCATCCATTGTGTAATTTACACCAAGTCATATGCATGCATCTTCTTCATCCATCCATTTTGATTTGGGGTGGATATCTGATCACTCATGGTGGTGACATAGGCATTTGTTGAGAGGACTCTATAGGCGTGGCTCCTCCACCATTAGGCCTCTTGCTCCACTTTCTATACCTTATGCATTGTGATGCTTCTTATTTTGAGCATTTTTCTTTAGCAGGTGTAGTGTACCTCACTTGTTTGTTGAGAGATTTTGTATCTGTATTTTCTACACTTATGGCATGTTGATAGTATCTCTTGTGGGTGATCTATTCTAGTGCATTCTAGTGTTATTTTGTCGTGTTTGAGTAGGTTGTTTGACAACTCACACATATTTGTAGTGCCACTCCACCCATTTAGCATTATGGGAAGGTGTGGTGTTGATCTTGCTTCTTCAGGTTTTGTGTCCTTACCTTGTTACCTTGGATTTTCTTGGATCGTGACACTCTGGATTTTGTGTCCTTGCCTTGTTGCTTTGGTTTTTGTTCTTGGATCATGGAACACCTATTTGCAGTAGTTGATCAAACTATGTTTGGTGTTTTTTTACACTTTCGACATCACTCTGTTGACAGTCTCCTTGTATAGAGCTATTCTAGTGAAACCCGAGTGTCGCTTGTTTTTGAGTTTTGTGATTGAGCACTTTGGATTCGCAGACCATAGTGCACACCAAACATCTTCATCATTATACGAGTTTTTCGAGCCGAGCTTCTTGGGATTACTTGGAGTGGGTCTTTACTCTCTTTACTTTTTTGTTAATGATTTTACGTACCTTACGCTGTCCCTTTTTTCCTAGTTATTATACATGAGTACCTCATCAGGCCTAGTTTTTGAGACTCATATTGTGGACATGCCACTTCTATTTTGGCCCCTAGCTTCACTTGAGGGGGTGTTAGTGTAGGTATTTACCTTAGCTCATGTTCACCTAGGTACTTTATTTACCTTTATTATATTTATCCTCACCCACTTATGTGTGTGGATATTTCTTTTATCTTATTTAGATATTAGGAGATATTATCTAGTTGTTAGGTATAGTTATTTCCTTGATCTATGGTATTGACTAGTTCTTTGATGACTAGTTATTTCCTTGATTTATGGCTTGATCTATGACCTTGGCTGGTTCTTAGATTGTTATTCCTTTCCTATTTAAACAAGGCCCATTCTCATTGTATTGCATTGAGTTCCATAATAATATTGACTAGATCCTTGATGTTTAGTTATCTCCTAAATCTATGGTTCTTTGATGACTAGTTATTTCTTTAATTTATGGCTTGATCTATGACCTTGGCTGGTTCTTAGATTGTTATTCCTTGCCTATTTAAACAAGGCCCATTCTCATTGTATTGCATTGAGTTCCATAATAATATATGATATTGCTGTCTGATTTGTTTGCAAAGGTTTATGTAAAGTTATTCTAGTGAATTACTTTCATCTTATTGATCATGGTGTTTGATTAGCATCTGTGTTCTTGGCTTGGTATAATCTGGTTATCGTATTTCTTTCTTAATTTTTCCGTTATACTAGTATGTACTTGTGAATTATCTGCTTCATGTACCATAGGATAGAATTCATTGAACTCTGCAATCTTTATCTATAGTGAGGACTGTAAGACATGATTTATTTCTTCTTGGCTACAACTTGTACCTGCACACTTAAGAAAATAGTTAGAAAATATTTAGGATTTTTGGCCTCTCTTATGTCCATGGTTTTTCTTTTCTTCTTTCTCCTTCTTTCTGAGTGAGTAAATCATGTATGTTGTTTGATCTTCATGTAATTTATATCTCCTGTTGTTAAGAGATCCATATGCACAAATTTGGATAGTATAGGAATATGGATTAACCCTGAGCTCATAACTGATAGTTTTTCTCTTTTCTTCTTTTCAGGTATAGTGCTTTCAATAATGAAGATGAAGGGGGAACAAAGATGGAGATGGAGATGCCTCAACCGAAGAAGAAACCCCCAAGGCAATGATGGGTTCATTCATACTCCTCTATTTTCTCTTTCATGCATATGTACCTTTTTTTTCAGTAGTTATAATTTACTTTTAGTTACATCCCACAACTTGTGTGGGAACATTTGAAATTCCTTATGAATAAAACATTGAATTCTGAAATTGAGTTGTGTATTTCTTTCTACATTTCAGCTTTCTGTATGGATTGTATGATGAATTAAACAACCCAATAATATAATTGAATGTCTTAATCATGAAGGAAAGAACATTAAAGAATACCTGTAACATCTAGTAATGAACTCTGATTGCTGCAATCTGCAATTATGATTGTTGTTCCAAGACTTAACACTTCACCTATTCTATAATTCAATGTCTTCATCAAGACAACACATCTATCCTTCGGGGATTTGTGTTCTTTTGTTGAAGATAGTCATGAAATTACAGACTATGTGATCTGTTACATTTTGTAATAGCACACATAGCTGCAGATTTCATGTAATCATTAATTAATTTAGCAAAACAATATTGACTAAAAAAATATCCCCTAGCTTAGGTATACTTCACCAATGTTATCCATCATAACGAAGTTTTGAGTTGCCCATTTTTGCACAAGTGCAAAATTGTCAACACCCCCTACTAAGCATTTTTAGGTGTCTCGTACTTCTATCATTTCACTTCATACTTCACATCTAGTCTCTCACAAGCATCTTACATATCTTGATAAATTTGTATCGCCATTACCCTATGACATACTCTCGTGCTACATTTCACACTTGATTGTTGAGGGCATAATATAAATTTCAACCTTACATACTAAACACTTCACACATCACGCATTCATGACATATCTTTCTATGTAACTCTTATTGTGCATACTACACACTCTACACTCTACACTCTAAACATTCACGATGCATATTTCTTACATCTGCTTCTACATGTTGTGCTCACTACCCTATGGCACACTCTAGTTCCATGGTTCATACTCAAATTCTAAGGGTCTCAATCTAAAATTAACCTCACCACATCATACACACTCTACATTCTATGCTTTAGATCGATCAAATATTTCTAGCACACACATTCCAACCATTTCTTGATGACATACAATTGTTCTCCGGTTCATTCTTGACTAATGAGAGATATTTTATCAATGAAACTCATCCCACACATACACATCCGCTCATGGGAAAATGTCTCCTATCAAACTCACACAACATTTATAATCCATCTCATCCAAATCATAATGCATATCTTGGCTGCTTTCACTCTTGTTTTCTTATGCTTACATGTACACTTTTTACAAATGCTAGACACATATATCATATGTCATTATCTTTATATATACACATGCACATTCACTTTCCTTCTAGTTGTGCATGTATCTTTCATACACGTCGATACACATAGCACGGATGCTTGGTGCAATACCTCTAACCAATTAGTCCCACATCGGCTCTTGGGGGCATCTACTTTCATACATTAGAGGTGTTATTGTTTCACTTTTCATACAACATTACTATATTGGATTAGACACAATTTGAGATACATTTTATCTCCCTAAAATGCTAATGGGTGCTTCATGTGCAACATTTTCTTTGCAGTTTTATGTGCAACATTTTATCTAGACATTATTTGATACAATTTGTTCTTTTCATACATTGTTGTCCATTGTTTACTAGATTTGTCCTATGTATTTATTTTTCACTTCTTATATGTTTTCGACCACTCCCACATCATTTTCTTGCGACATCATGAGTGATGTCCCATGTTTATTACCCACTTTTCATGGTCTACTTTATCTACATTATTATGTGTTTACATTGTCTTATTCATGTGTAATTGTCTTCTTTTCACTAAAAATGTTTCCCATCATATTTTCTTGTGTGTTTCTTGATTTTTACCAAGAAAACTCCCTCCTCCCTCCAAGGAATGAGTATCGGCACAATCTTCGGTCCTCCTCTGGGCCGTATACTCCTCATGACATTGTATGCACCCAAAATGAGGGGGCATCTATCGAGTGAATCAATCACCCCATACAATGTTCTACATCATAGTTAAAATACTTTAGTTCATAGTCAAAATAGTCTTTAGTCTCAACAACATCCCAGATCTTGACTTGGGTCCTTAGCACAACACAAATGCTAGCTCCCAAAGACTAGACAAGAACACCCGGCACCCCGACCCTTCCTAGATGCTTGTGACTGTGGGGAAATTAAAAAAATTATTAGTTCAAGAAATTTTTTGGTAGTTTAATATACACGATGGATTTTATAGGACACACAATCCTTTAGCACTCGGTATTCCTACATTACATATTTTTTATACTTTCGATTTGCATCAAACTAGATTAGATTTTTACACACCATACGTAGTGGTTTTTACACTTCGGGAAGTAGTCAAAGGTTGGAGAATAATACTAGACCTTTCTCCCTACACTTTTTCTATAGCTGGCATGAGATCACCCAAAAAACTCGCACTTAGTGCAACTTGCATGAGATCACCCAAAAAATGTTCTTCTACAACATATTCAAGATCCTTTTTATCTCTTTACACTCATCATGGATCAGGTGCACATGTTCCTTTATCATTTTTACATAATTTTACACACATTTTTTTTCATATATACACACATTTGACTACTTATTCATTCTTCTCTTTTGGAGGTCTATCCTCATGGGAAGTGGTAGTCAAATCATGAATCACACAACAAAAAAAATCAACATCAGTCTACAACATGAAATCTACACATACACTCTCACCCTAGGGTCATCATCATTATTTTTCCCTTTCCTCTTCTCTAGATTCCATGCTTCACATTTTTATCACTTGACGTTTTTTCTTGTCTCTCTTGGCACACTTTTTGCCATAGATCTACATGGTTATCAAGTACGCATATCTTATCTATTTTATTTTATCGAGAACTATCTCAACAACATAAAGTGGGGAAATTATAGACACTAAATCATGCACTTTGTGTATATTTCTACTCCTAATCACATACCACTATTCATATGATTCTAGGAAATAAAACTAATAATTGACCACAATATTTGGACATAGTTTCTTGCTTTCTACTTTCTCTCTTAGTCTTACACTCATTCTTCCTAGTCTTTATTTTCATACTTAAGAGTTTCTCATTCTAGACACCAACGCCAAACCAAGAGCCATTTTTAGGTGCCCCCATCCATGTTGGGCTCCCGACCTCTTTGTACTTTTCTACATGTTTTGGGTTCCTTTCTAGCCAATTGGGCATCTTTATTTCTTACTAGTTGGCCTTTTATTGGTTAATTAAAAATTCAAACATAGGAATCATATAAATACAAAGCTATGTGACCATAATATAGAACCAATCACTAAACATTAGCTATCACCACCTAAGGTTTCATCGTAGAGCATTCTAAGATCATTTAAGCATCCATCTAGCTCCACACAGGGGACAACAAACCGACATTTTTATATACACTTCATAGGTGGGGAAGTTCATTCTTTTATACACATATCTATCTACATATTTTACATCTATCTATTGCTCGCTATCAAGTGTGGCATGCACAATAGCCACCTAGGGCATGATTTCGACACATACACACACATAGAACTACATTGGGTATGAGATTTAGTAAAAACTCTATATTTTGAGGGAAATAAGACCAAAGTACATGAAATAAAAAGAGATAACCAAATAACATCTTATGACCCCACAAATTTTGGTTCAAAGCACCCAAAATAGGTGTCTAGCACCCTAGGCGCCCCCGACCCTCCATGACACCCTAGTCTTAGAAATTTTGAAACCCCTACAAATTTCTCGGGTCTAATTATGACACTCTCAACTCCTACTCTAGTTATTTTCTAGCCCATCATACCTTTAGGATTATTGTGAATTAGCTAAATATTTTTTTGCCTTTATTTAGAACTAGGGTTTTTAGTTAAATTTCATATTTTATTGGATCAAATATGTACTTAATTATTCATATTGTTGTATTGTTACATATTTAGATATACGCATATATTTATTTCAATATTTTCTTAATAAAACAAGAAACTAATACAATTACAATAAACTTCTACAATAGTAGAACACCCGATCTTACTATTTCATCTAGGGACATCAATGACTCTTCCCGTGTTCGAGAACTTGTAAAACATTACCTCGTAGTTCTCTATTACCATCGTGTATCACATGAGGGCATAACCTATACTTGATATCACACAATTGGTAACCTTAGTATCATATATACATCCTCTAATGTCATTGTCATCTCATCAAGTAAGAAACCAAAAGGTACATGTATTCACACACCATCTCTCGATAAAGTGTAATAATCAGATTCATTTTATGGTACATATCCCACAATCTAGTAATGTAATGCAACCCAACACAGTCTAATATATCCCAGTCATCCTCCTCTAAGCCCAACGACAACCATGTAGATAAATTATTGATCGCATGGAACTCCCGCAAATGTATCTCTCTCGCACAACATAAACAAGAGCAAAAATCCAAAGTTAGCTACTCAAAATATGTCAAAAATACTACCATGCTCTTGTATATCTCTAGACAAAACCATAAAGTACCCTGGATGGTACCACCGAGATGTCGAGACACTATTGACTAGAACTAAATAGTACTATCCAAAGGAAAAAATCAGCCCCATCGGCTCTATCTTGGACAAAACACCCTAATTCACAAAAAAATGATAAACACCAAAATAGATAAAAATATTCTATTATAAATCCCATCCTACTTCAAAAACATCATACTTACTAGATTATCTATCATCTAAGTTTGCAATTCCTCTACAAATCTCTTGAACCTCAACGTAATTGTTTCTTGTGCATGTGACATCATTATAATCTAGATCTCAAATCACACTTTACAAATGAATTTATTATTAAATTTTCCAACCTTACTATTTAGAGGAAATCTTATTATTGATGTAATTATTGTAGTTACTATACTTTCTTCATACAACTAATTCATCGACACTATTTTTTTCATATCACGAGCCCGGTTTTCCCATTTTTAGCATCACCAATAGCCCTAAAAATTATCTTCAACGCTCTACCGCACTAACTAAATGATTACCGCACTTCTCATATTTTTTTACACATTCTACTTCTATTTTCACACATCACTAATTATTCTATTCTATATGTTTCTAGTTCATGTTCAAATAATCTCTCTACTTTTCTTCAGGATCATGGTTTTTCATCTTGCTTCTCAAGCTTCATTGTAAGGGGAAAAATATTTGGGGTTATCCTATTACCCCTATTAGAAACATTCATGCACATTTTCAATGCAATAAACACAATAAAGATCATGCACTACCACCCAATTCTGAACCAATCATAAAGCAATATTCAAATCCTACAAAACGTTCTAACCGGAAATCACAATGTTCAATATATAAGTGAAAAACTATCTTGGATTCTAAAATTTCTTAGATTATCACAAATTTTCCCATTAAATGACCTAACCTAGGGCAATTCAAATCTCCAAAACAATTTCAAATCAATCAAGAAAAATAAAATACTATGTTTGAAGCAATATAACTTGTTTCCAAATTTTAATTCTATCAAGATCAATATCCCTATGAAATGACCTAACTTAGGGAGCAAACTGAATTTAATCATTCTTCCATTTATCCTAGTTTGAAACCTTACATCGTGAAGTGGGAGAAATGAGACGTCATTTCCCATCCTCGTCCACTTTATGGGGTTTTTTCTATGACTAGTAGAAAAAAACAATAAGTTCATTTCCTCCTACAATGGTGGAACCTATTTTGAGGATGTGTCATGGTTGAGAGTAAATTTATCGCTCTCCCAACACTTTTAATCTTGCTCTAGGATGCTCAAATCCATAGAGTTTTCACACCTATTTAGTAATTGACCACATCAGATCCCTCCTTCAATCTCCAATTTTTAAAGTCTCCTATATCTCCAATAACATGTTTCTATCTAATGACACTTTGTGTAACAAAAATGTCATCCCACATGGATGAAAACAATGATTCATTGTTTACCACACTTATATTCTTACTATCGAGAGGCCTTGTTTACAAATGCTTTATCCTTCTATAGGTATCTTCTTATTATATCTTTTTATATTGATAAATTCCATCCAAATAACATAAAGGGGGAAAATGTAAACACAAAATTATGCACTTATTACTATTACATCATGCCTCTAGTATGTTGTTGTATACATGATTTCTAAGTATGAAGATTAGACACTAGTGACACCTTTTCCTATCCGTATTTAATTTTTATTTTTATTGTGTTATTTCCTTATACTTCTTGGATTTACATCTTTTGCTTGAGTCACACGGATCCCTATCTTTTTCTTGAATTTTGGGATAGTACATCCCATTAAGGACACTACTACATTGGTGTTATGTCCATTATAGGAACTTTTATCCATTATCTTTGGTTTTATAAATTATTGTTTAGCACTTCACTTTGGGTCTTTTGTAATTATTTGTGTTGGCCTTAGTGTCACTAAGTGTGGAAATTGAAATAAGGAAGTCATAAATATACAAAAATACTCGCTATTATAAGGGGTTGGACAAATTAGGGATAATACTTACCATATACTAAATAATAAAAGAGAAACATTCAACGAATACATTTGGGCTACATAATTCACTACATAGGAGGGGATATTTCTAAATTCCATCTCACACATACATATTGGGGGAAATGTAGTTATAACATGCTATCTTTATGCAATCGGTATAAGGGAAACCTAGCTTTAAGGGACACAATTCAATCACACACACACACTAGAACTACACAGAGAATGAAATATAGTTCATTACTTGGTGATAATCACATGGGGTGACCATTGAGGTCAATCTGATTGAAGCATATGTATTATTTGTTTCATATAACATTTAGGTAGCTAGGATTTGTTTTACAAGTTTAGGTACAACACATGAATCCTACAGTGAAATGGATACAACAGAGAGAGAAAGAAAGGAGACAAGTCCAGGACCCTAAAAATATTAGAAGCAAAGCTATTGCAAAAACACAAACACCTAGTTTACACATCATCGCCCGAGTGGTCCTGTCCTCATTTGGGTGGTCCTATCCGAAGAGGTTCTTGATCTGATATTTCAAGAAAGATCATTCACAGTTCCGATCTAACCTTCTCATTCTATTTCCCATCCCATAATTATCCTAGATATACCGATACAAGGTAAGTCACTCTTATCTCACCATTACTTGTACTTGCTTGTTTCTTGCATGATACATCTTGTTCCTTATCCGTTATACCAATTTGATCTTATTCCTTTATAAAAAAATGAAATTATTTAAATCATATATATATATATATATATATATATATATATATATATATATATATATATATATATATATATACAAGTACCATGATGAAAACCTATTCTTGGCGTTATGGTATGATATTTTTCTATGACCACCCCGCCCTCGAGACACAACTCTTTCGACTACTTTGTAGTACCCACTATCATCCCCACATTCCATCCATGACATTGATCACTCGTGGATTAGCTTTAACATCATCGGTTTTATGATTTCAAACCTTATTGTAACCTTATCAAAGTAATTGGGGGAATCCCTTCATTTCCTTCACTCTCTATAGCATTTATTATGGATACGATCATCAAAACATTAAAAAAACCACAAAACAATAGTATCATGTGTCATTTTATGATTCTTGTTTTCTTATTCTAGTATGGCATATGTTTATGTGCATGGTATATATGTTTCACATGTGTATGATATTTAGTATAATTTATCTCTTGTTTATGAAAATATCGCATAGGGAATCTTGATCTTCTATATCATTATATTCTCTCTTATGTTCTCATTATTTATGTATTGTATAAACATCTGTCTTCAATTGTATGTTGTATTTTCATATCTTTTTCTTAAGGTCGACCTATTAATTAAAATTAAACCACATTAAACAATAATTTAAATAGATTAAATTAAATTAAATATAAAAATAATAAATAAATAAATATATTTCACCAAACACCAATTTAACGTGGAAAAAACTTGGAGGATAAAAAACCACGTATAAACAAATTTCCATTTATGAGAAACACTTTTTACATATCCAATAAAAGCCTCTTCTTTCACCCACTTCTCTCCATACAACATACTTCATGTTTTTACCATGAATTAATTTCACCCAACCCCATGGTTCTTATTTAAATTATTTTTGTTGGTGTGTCTTCTCGTGAAGCACCCCACACCATTTTATAAATGGATTTAATAATAAATTAACCTTACAACTAAAGTTCGTATAAATAAATAAAAATATTATATATTTTTAATTTATTTAAGTATAAAGTAATGTTATAACATTAAGAACGCATAAGAGGGGTTAAAATCTACTTAAGATTAATGTTCTAGTAGTCCCCCTTAATATTAAGTGGGGTTTATATACTAACATTACTTGTTTGTACAACAAGATTTACATTCCTTAAACCACAATGAGGGTTTATCCTTGCATATCACACTTAAAGGATTTGAACACCGTCATTATGCTAAAATTTCCTTTTGGTACAAAAGGATTTGGAATCCATAAATCATAAGTGATGATTTAAGCTAAGCATGATTTGTGAGACTACATCTCAATGTTTTTCATGAAAAATATATTCCAACATATAAAGGATCCTTTTACAAAGTAAGGACATCCTTTACAACATGATGCTACATTACTAGACTACATATTAAACTTAGAGTGATAAGTCTACCAAGATAATAAAATATCATTTACAATGCTTTTATTTTGAAGCAAACATACAAAGGTGAAGAAGAAAAGACATGACCGGTCGTTAGAGGTGGTTTTTTCATGCATACTCCCCTCAATGGAAACTCTAAAAGACAATAATTGCACAAAACTTGCATAACTTCATGGCACACAAAGTGGCTTCATAAATGTATCTATAACTTGAGCATTATTCGGGAAGTACTGAGATCTATATCACTGCAGAGCATCTTCTCTCGATGAAATCCATATGTATATCTATATGCTTCATCATCCGATGTTGAACTAGATTATTAGCTATAACAATACAACTATGAATATCACACAAAATAGGAGTACTTTCTTTAAATTCCATCTAAATTTATTCCAACAATTGTTGTGGCTACATGTTTTCTTTTCACCGCTTCCATCACACTTCTATATTCTTCCTCGCAAAAGAGATGGAGATTGTCACCTATTTTTACTTGTATAAGTAATGACACCTGTACCAAAATTGAAAACATATCTAGTTGTAGATTTTATATCTATTGCATCACAAACATGGTCATAATCACAATGTGTGTGTGTGTGTGTGTACATTCACACACACACACACACACACACACACACACACATAAACACATTAACATAAAAAAACCATTATTAATTTAAATTTCATCCATATATGAATTCTACATTAATAGGTTTAAAATCAGTTTGTATACCAACTTAAATGACAACATGTTTATAATCAACCATCTCATCTTACAAATATATTGATTTTTTTGAAAAACTAAGTTGAATATTTCAATCACTGTAAAAATAGTTTATGAGAAGGATAATATAGATGATTGTATCCTAAATATATTAAAAATATTAGATGTAATCATTATTGGATGTCTCTAATACAAACATAAAGGAATCCCCAAGTGTCATATTGATGTGCATATAATATTATTTTTATTAATGATGAACTCATTTAGAGTTTAGAAATGTTTTATTAACATATATATCTTCATTATTTACTTTAAGCCTTTTAAATTTGTGATAAGATTGATTTTTAATTAAGGTTTTAAATTTAGATAATATATCTAATTTGTTTTTAATAAAGATTGACCAAATAATGAAAGAATTATCATTAATTAAAGTAACAACTTACACTGAACTATTTATGGAAGTAACTTCTAAAGGTCCTCTAACATCATTGTGAACAAGTTCTAGAGGTTTTGAGGTTTTTTCATTATAATGACTTTGGAAGGGGTTTGTTGACTCCTTTCCACATAAGTACCCTTCACAAGTTTCTCGCATGAGAGATAGGTGGTAGAACAACAAAAAGATTAAGATGATACATGTCATACATGGTCCTAAAGTTAACATGACCCAACCTTAAGATTCAAAGTCAATTATAATTTAATAAAAGAAATTTTCCCATTGTAACAAACATTAGATCCACATTACAAAATTAATGAGTATAATTAATCCAAATATAGTTAAATTTCTCTTAGGTGTTAACTTAATAAATAATTAAATTAACACTATAGTTAAATATTCCTTAATTAATTTTAGAGGGTCAAAGGGGCCAAAGCAATTAAATGCCCAAGGTTTTAATTTCACTAGGTCTAAACAATAACCAAGGTTCTTATTTACATGGGATAGAAAAACATTCTCTTATCCCCTAACGTGACCCCTTAAAAAGGTCAACCCATGCTTTAGAGTTACACATTTAAGTTAAAAGGGGTAATTTCCCACTTACCCACTCTCAGACTCATCTTTGCACTTCAACCTGATTTTTCACATAATTTAATGCACTTAAGGTTTCTTAAAAACATTTCATTAGATAGGAAATTTCTTCCCCTTTCCAATGATATAAATAAGTCCTCCTAACTCCTCATATTTCTTAAGTTACAGGCCGGCGGTGGGAAAATTTTTCCAAAAGGCGGGCTGGGGCTGGGAAAAATTTTTCCAAAGGCGGGCCTGCGGGCCTGGGAAGAAAATTTTCCCAAAGGCGGGCTTTGGGCCTTTGAGGAAGAATTTTCCCAAAGGCAGGGGAGGTTTCAAGCCGGTGGTAGGGAGGTAATTTAGCGCTTTGCACTTTTAGCAAAAAAAATGCAAGTTTTCATTTGCACCCGCGAACTCATTTTTTGGGGGGGGGCTTCGTGCCAAAAGAAGAAAATTTGCCTCAAGCCGCAAGGGACACGTGGCATGTTTTTAAGCCAATGCGGAAGGTGGGTCGGTCCATAGGCAATTTAGGATTTTTATATTTTTTTTTTGAAAAGGGAAAAAGTTTAAAATGAGTCGTGCGCTCCACCGATGCCAAGGATGCCACGTGTCATGCCCAAAAATTTCAAGCGGGGAAAGCGGACCGTCGGGGAAAACTTAGAAATGTTGGCTTTTTTGTTAAAAAGCGTGAAGGTTAAAAACAACCCGCACCTCCGCCGATGCCTAGCGAAGCCACATGTCGTGTCACCAATGACATGCGGGAAGGCGAAGCTGGGGGAAACTTAGAAATTTTGGCGATTTTTCCAAAAGGAAAGGTCTTAGGAATTTTTGCCAATCTTTTTTAAAAAGAAGGTGGACATGTAAGGTTAAAACCATCCGTGCTCCGACGATGCCTAAAGAAGCCACGTGGAAATTTTTTTTTTCAAAAGGGGTGGTGGGGCCATCGGAGGAACTTGTGACTTTTTTGCATTTTTTAAAAAAAAGTGCCCTAAGTAATTTTCAGGCCCATGGATCCGATTTACAAAAAGTATTTTTTTTTTTTTTTTTTTTTTTTTTTTTAAACCAAACAAGTAAAAACTTCAAAGGCCATAACTTTTGACTGGAAGCTCAGATTTGAGAAAATAAGGACTTTTTGGAAAGGGCTCAAACTCCTCTTTGCATAGGAAGCATAAAATATTATTTTCAAAAACTTAGATGGGTGAAATTTAAGAAAACGTCTTTCCTTCCATAAAAATGTGAACTAAACTTTTCAACTACTAGATTTAATCTGATCCACTATTCTTCCTTCTCCAACATGCCAAACCATGACATGGAGAATCACACTTGATAGAAATTGGATGGATTTGCAAGGATTAATTGATTATGGTTGGGATTTCAAAATGGATTTATTTCCTTTCTTTTTTTGTAAAGGCATTTTTCTGCCTCTTACCTCGATTAATAAAGTTCTAAGTAAATTTCTTGAGCAATACAAACTATTTTGGATGTGTTTTGATCATCCTTAGTTCATTTTAAGTTTTCATTTTGTCTTTCATAGTTGTAAGGTACTTTGTATATTTTTTTTGATATTTATTTGCAGGTTTGAAACAATCTAACAGAGATCTACGTATTTCAAACTAGAAATTTATCTATTTCATTTTCCATACTTTAAACATTTAAGTTCATTCCATTCTAATTTACAATGTTTAACTTTCCTTCAATCAATGTGTGAAGAGCAAGAATGTAGTTCTATTTTCAAAACGTGCCTTTCAAATAATACAGAGAATGTAATATTTCCTAACACATACTTTTCCAGCCTTCAAACAGAGAGTTTGCAAAAGTATTTCAATCAATAGATTTCCAAGCAAGAGAACAACTCCATTTTGTATAAAGTAAATCAACTTCTATTAAACTGAAATAATTTCCTTTACAACTTCTTTTCTATTCACCAAAAGACAACTTACAAAATAAATCTTTCTCATTCCTTTTCACATACAAATATAACTTTCATATCAAAAAAACAGAAATTTTCACCACAAATTATATTATTACAATGTCATCCACTTAAAGTGGGAAATTTTACAATAAGGGACCCAAGGAGAACTGCAAAATTTTTTTTCACACAAGCTCCAAAATAGCAAACAACAAGAGAGATCCACCATGTTTCAAATTGGTCACAACAAAAAAGGGGAGAGGCAACACTCTCCACCCAACCAGAATTCCAATGAAGAGGAGAAGTCATCCTCCTCATTGGCCCCGAGCCCCAACCACATTACAATAGGAAATGGATTCAACTCATGGCAACAAGACAAGCTTCCACAACACAAAACATATTTCACAATCATATCACAGTCCAAAATAAAATGCAGTTACAGTCACAAGAAGGATAATAACAAAATATACAAGGCCTCATCACACAAAGGCCAAAGAGAAAAGATCTATGGGGAAGCTGCTTATACCTCCCAATGGGGAATGGGTGACCACCTTAAAAACCCACCAAAATATTCATCTCAAACCCCTACATACTCTTATGCCTCCCCAAGTACCTCTTATGCCTCCCCATTCTCTTATGCCTCCCTCCTCTTATGGCTCCCCAAAAGTAAGAAATGCAAGCTATTTCTTGTCCAAGGTGGAACACCCAACCCAAAATCCCTCCACAAATAACTCTTATGCCTCCCCAAAAATATCCCCATAGTCTTCTCCTACACCACACCTAGGAAATCTACCCAACCAACCAACAAACATACCAAACATTCAAAAACATTCACATAAGCACAATATAAAAAAAAAACCTTTTACAAGAGTCAAGCTCCTACCTCTCCATGATAGAGCTTGATCCAAAGTTCAACAACAAGCTTCTTCAAATCCAAACAGTCCCAAAGCACCAACAAATCCACAAGCATTCAAAATCCTCTAACTCTCTCCAATTGCAAGAGCACCAAACCAACATGAAGTAACCCCCATGAAGTAACCCCAAAACAACAAAAGAATTCAATAAATAGAAAAGGGAGAGAGGAGGATGAGGTGGCTCCATGTAGGATGCCACATCACTCATCCTCAACTCCACCTCACAAGTCAACTTCAAACTCCAAAGCACAATTAAAAAGTGGGTGAATAAATGACATTTTTACTTACACACACAATCCAAGTCCACACCCCAAGGACCAAAATTAATTTCATGTAAGAAGGTGCAATAAAAACTTACAACTTGCCTTCCCAAAATACATAATAAGGCCTAATTTTGACTCCCCAACCCATAGGTAGGGTTGGTGTAACAATTTAAGAGGTGTGGGACAAGTTTAACTTGTCCCACAAGCCTCCAAAATCAGCCCCTAAGGACAGATCCGAATTTCAAAGGAAGGTGGAGTGTTTCACACTCAAAGTTACTTACACATTACTTACAACACATAAACCAAGAGCCATCAACTCTAATAAATGCATTCTTTTGACCCATTTTAATTAATTTAACAACATGATTACTCACTAATCTTGACACAAATTAAATAAATAATAAGGGGAAAATACATCACTAAAAACCACATACTAAAATTAAACAAAGGAAACTAAATAAAAGAATACACATAACCCCTTGGTCACATTTGAAGGTGATCCCCCATGGGAACCCCTAACATCAATTCAAACATACACACAAAAAAAATACACATTTGCCATGGTGACCCTTGTTGAATTCATCTAGAATTCCAATGTGGTTGGTCTCCAATCCCCGATGTTTGTTGTGACATGTTTACTCTACAAAACACAAATACCTCCTTCGGCCTTGTGGCCACATCAAAACATCCAAAATAAATATAAAATATAACTCCAAAATCATCTATATATAAATCAAAACATCATCTAGAAAGTAACAATATCATTTACAATTTCATCCATAACCATATGATCACAAGATTAGTTCAATTTTCTAGGTCTACTCAATATGACAAAATATCACATGTCCAAAACACACACACACACACACACACACACACACACATATAACACATATATATATAATATATGTCAATCAATCATATCAACATCAATATAAAATGTCTCCAATACTCCATGCATCATATATGAATCAAAATCAACAATAGTCCATGATCTCTAACATCTAACATCATGCCAACTCAAGCTACAATAACGTCCATAAGTATAGTCGACAAGTATCATAATCAATAACAAAAAGGTGTCGAAGGGAAGTGGGCACTACATCCCCTCCCCTTAGACTCAACTTCCTCCTAGAAGTCACTGAATAGGTGTGGAAACTAAACTCAAAAAAGTAACATCCTCCCATGTAGCCACAGTCTCATCATATCTATCCCACTACACTCGACCTAGTCAATCTTTCTTCCTCGAAGGCCTAGGGTCCTGCTCTATAATGCAAATGGGCTCCACCATCACTTCCCCGATCCTACACCTACAATGAGGTCCAATCTAGCACATGAGAAGGGTCTGCAATATATCTCCTAAGTAATTGAAACATGAAACACATCATGGATGCGAGACAAGCTAGGTGGCAATGCTAGACGGTAGGCCAAAGGACCGATACGCTCCAAGATCTCAAAGGGGCCCACAATCTAGGAGCTAACTTAGAACCTTTTCCATAATGGATAGGGATCTTATGTGGCCTAACACGAAGGAAAACCTTCATGCCCACATCAAAACTATGGTCGGTCCTATGCTTGATCTGCATACTTCTTCTTCCTATCTTGTGCCCCTGTGCCTCTTGTCTCGATCATAACCACCTACTTGCTCCATGTCCTACAATAAAGTTGGCCCAAGAGAAACCCTATCCTCTAACCTATCCCAACTAAGAGGTGTCCTGCACTCTCTACCATACAAGTTCTTGGAAAGGAGCCATGCCTATCAAACTCTAAAAACTATTATTGTAGGAAAACTCCACCAAGTACAAATACTCCTCCCATCTCGACTGGTGATCCATAACATACATCCTAAGCATGTCCTCTAAGATCTGATTCACCCACTCAGTCTGTCCATCTATCTCAGGGTGATACACCATGCTGAAATTGATCTTCATCCCGAGGGCATGCTGCATGGTAGTCCAAAAGTGGGAAGTATACAGAGGATCACGGTCACAAATGATCTTCCATGGAATCCCATGTAATCTAAAATCTCATCTAGATATACCCATGCCACTGCACTAGTTGTATAGGTGGTCTTCACTAGAGAAAAATGAGCCACTTTTGTCAATTTATCCACCATGACCATGATGGCGTCATGGTGGTATCTCACATCGGTAGCCCAACAATGAAGTCCATGGAAATGGTGTCCCATTTCCATTCCGATATAGCATGAGGAAAGAGAAGGCCAACTTGGATGTTGATGCTCAGCCTTCACTTTCTACACTCTAAACAACATGACACAAACTGAGCCACATCTCTACGAAGTCCCCTCCAATGATACAACTATCTCAAAGTGGCGTGCATCTTCTTCACCCCGGATGGGCTGAATAGGGTGCATGATGTGCCTCTATCAAATGTGTCCTACCTCAAGCCTCCATCTCTGGGAACATAAATCTGGTCTCTGTGCCTAAGAAGGCCATCTTCCTCCAATGAAAACCCATCAAAATTCCCTCAAGGGGTCTCTGAGACTCGATCTCCGCTCTAGCTGCAATGTAGAAACTATCGTGAGGAAGTTGCTATAGAATCCTGCTCTACAAATCTGTGCTCACTAAAGTGGCCATAACCACATGTCTCCTCTACTAAGAGAGCATCTACAACCACATTCTCCTTCCCTTCACATGCTCTATCTCCATATCATACTCACAAAAAAACTCCATCCAATGCCACTGACGAGCATTGAGATTGGGCTGCGTGAAGAGGTGGCGAAGACTCAAGTGATCAGTCTTGAGTGTGAATCTCTAGCCAAGAAGGAAGTGTCTCCATCAAACCAAGGCATGCACAACTACCATAAGCTCAAGATCATGAGTTGGATAATTGAGCTCATAATCTTTGAGTTTGCAAGACTCAAAAGTAAACTACTCTACCCTCCTGCATCAACACACCTCCAACTCCTACCAAAGAAGCATCCATGCATATAAAAAACTCACCCTGCGGATCTGGCTAAGAATAGGTGTTGTCATGAGGCATTCCTTCTCCTAAAGGCCTGCTCACATCATTTGTCCAAAAAAAAAACTTCTTCCCTTTCCACTTGAAGGGAAGTGATGGGGTGCATAACCCGAGAGAAGTCCTAAACAAATCTCTCTGTAATAACCTACTAAACCCATGAAGTTGTGCACCTCTGTCACACTAGTGGGTGTTGGCCAATCCATAATAGCTCAAATCTTGGAAGGATCGACTGTGATACCTTCCCCAAAAATGATGTGGCCCAAATATACACCTCTTTCTAAAAGAACGCACACACACTTCTCCAGTTCCCATAAAGTTGCTTGCTCACGAAGACACTAAAGAACCTGGTGAAGGTGCCCCTCATGCTCCTCACATGTACATGAGTAAATCAAAATGTCATCAAGGAAGATGAGCATGAAGTGATCCAAGAATTTCTTGAACACCCCATTCATCAAGCTCATAAACACTGGGGGCATTCATCAAACCAAAAGGCACCACTGTGAACTCGTAGTGGCCATATCTCATATGGAAGGTGGTCTTATGAATGTCTACCTCCGTAATCCTCAACTGATGATAACCTGACTTAAGGTCTATCTTGGAGAAAATTGTGGCCCCTTCATCTTGATCAAACAAATCATCAATGTGCGAAGGGGGTAATGATTCTTGATCGTTACTTTGTTCAGCTGGTGGTAATCAATACACAACCATAGATCCATCCTTCTTCTTTACAAATATCACCGGTGCACCCCAAGGGGATACACTAGGATGGATTAGGCCTTTCTCCAAAAGGCCCTCTAGCTGCAACTTGAGCTCATAGCAGAGCTTCAAGGGGTCATCCGATAAGGTGCTCATGAGATAGGCTCTACTCTCGAACCAAATCTATGTGAAAATCTATCTCACGTGGGGGTGGTAACCCCGGTAGCTCCCCTGAAAGACATCAAAAAACTCTCTCAAGATGGGATGGTCATCAAGTGATGGTCCACTAGACTCATCCTCCGATCGGTCACTAACTGTGACAACATACATCTGACAACCCCATCACACACACCGCTTAAGCTTGCATGGTGGAGATGGTGTGAATGGAAATGGGTCTCCTAACCCCTACTATCATTGACTCAACTCCTAGATCATCTATACATGATATAATATTATGGTAACAATCCACTCTAGCTCTGTGTGTAGACAACCAATCCATGCCCAAGATGACTCCATACGAACCCAACGGAAGGATACGAAAGATCCGAGGTAGTGGTGAAAGGTCCCAAATCCACTACACACTCCTTAACTAAGGAGTCTACAGAGATTTTGGCTCCGAAGCCATCTCGACATCCCAACTAAGACCCTTCCTAACTACCACCATCCTGACATCACTCTACCAAAGATGGTGCAATAAAAGAATCAGAAGAACCAAATCAAATAGAATGGAGGTAGGAACACCACCAATGCTACCTGTCATCTCAATCATGGTACTCTAGTGCTCATCCTAGTGGTTCTCGACCATTGCATAGATCCGATGATGACTACGCCCCATGTCACCAATAGTAGGCTCTAAGATCTACATCTTACCCTTGTTACTAGGGTTTATGGGGCACTCTCTCCAAAAATGTCTAGCAACACCACAACCATAACAACTTCCCAGGTCCTCTCCCATGAGTAGTAGCTCCAGCCAGTACTCTAGAGGTCTGTGTTGTGGATCTAATGATCCAGGCTATGGACTATTGAGGTCTCTACTAATGAGCTCCTACTGACTGAGCTCTCGGTGCACCCTATGTCCTAATGGGACCCCTAGGAGGAGGCCCCATACTCCCCCCTCTGTGCATTGAATCTCTGTGGAGGCATATATGTGGGTGGGTCTCTTCACTGTTGCTATAAAAAGATGACTATGCTAAACCCTATCCACCATGAGGAGGAGGAGCTGACCCCAACCGATTGTCCTGTCATCATCTTGGATGTGGCTCATACTACTCTATCTCTCTAGCCTATTGTGTCTTTCCCAGTCTCCTCTACTATATAGGCCTTCTCAATGGCCTCAACTAATGTCTGTGGAGAAATGGATACACACCACACACCCAAATCTACATTCAGGCCCTAGATGAACCTATGGATCCATACCTACTCATCCTGCATGTAGTCGACATACTGGAGTAGATCCAAAAATTGACTCTCATACTCAGCTACTATCAAAGATGCCTATCAGAGGTCATGAAACTCATCTATCCTCTGTTGAATGAACCTCCATGATAAGTACCTACTCCTAACCACTCCTCAAAGAGCTCCCAGTAACCATCTCTTGAATCAACATGGAGCTTCTTCTCCTCGGTCCTCCACTGACACACTACTCCATCCCTCAAAAGATGGATCACAACATGAGCTTTCATGTTTTGCTAGAACAAGGGCAGAGCTTGAAGCACCCACTCAAGCTCACCAACCAGGCCTCTTCCTAAAATCCACCTATATCACCAAAATAATGAGATGGTCGTAGCTTTAGGATCTCCCTGATATGGTCTACAGCTATAGTCTGTGACCCCTAGGCCTCTCTGCATGCTCATCTCTAAGCCTAGGGCTCTGAGACCTATCCCTATGTCTAGAAATCTAGTCTCCTCCCCCTCCTGTGGTGACTCTACTCTTCCTGACTCCACGTGGGAGTTCTCTCCTCTATGCTCCTCGTTGTGTCGAGGAGATGCATGAGCCTCAATGGATGGCTCCCTATCATGTCTGGTTGACCATCCTCCTACGGACCCTCCGCGTAAAGTGGCATTAACATCCTGAAGCATCTGTAAAAATGAGGTAGGATGGTTGCTACAACATGATCTAGGAGGTGGCAAGTCTAGATCTATGTGAAAGGACCCCTCATCTTGTCCGCCTCCTACATGCACAGACCAAGGTGAGAGTTAGTTCATTATTCTAGGTTTTATTCAGTTTTCCATGTTTACTAAAATATGCAAATTTTCAAACAAAGTTGTTTTCTAGATTTAAAAGTGTGCTAGGTTTAATATTGTACTAGGTTTAATGTTCATGTCTCAAGTTTTCTAGTGTGCCCAAGGGTCCAAGATTTGAACCCACGGATCTGATACCAAGTGTAACACCCACTAAAATGACCACTCGAGACCCAAGAACAACCTAGGTTTAGATAGAAAAATTATGGAATAATTTTTTTTTTTTGAAAAGCGTGACCACTACTAGGCTTCAAGCAACAATTGTCACAACAAAGATTCAAAGTCAATTATAATTTAATAAATAAATTTTCCCATTGTAACAAACATTAGATCCACATTACAAAATTAATGAGTATAATTAATCCAAATATAGTTAAATTTCTCTTAGGTGTTAATTTAATAAATAATTAAATTAACACTATAGTTAAATATTCCTTAATTAATTTTAGAGGGTCAAAGGGGCCAAAACAATTAAATGCCCAAGGTTTTAATTTCACTAGGTCTAAACAATAACCAAGGTTCTTATTTACATGGGTTAGAAAAACATTCTCTTATCCCCTAACATGACCCCTTAAAAGGTCAACCCATGCTTTAGAGTTACACATTTAAGTTAAAAAGGGGTAATTTCCCACTTACCCACTCTCAAACTCATCTTTGCACTTCAACCTAATTTTTCACATATTTAACACACTTAAGGTTTCTAAAAACATTTCCATTAGATAGAAAATTTCTTCCCTTTCCAATGATATAAATAAGTCCTCCTAACTCCTCATATTTCTTAAGTTACGGGCCGATGGGCCTAGGGATAGAAAATTTTCCCAAAGGCGGGCCTGCGGGCCTGGGGAAGAAATTTTTCCAAAGGCGGGCTTGTGGGCCTAGGGAAGAAATTTTCCCAAGGTGGGGAAGGTTTTCCTAGGCAGGGGGGGGGGAGGTAATTTGGTGCTTTGCACTTTTGGGCAAAGACAAAGGCCAAGCAAGTTACACCCCACAAGCGCCCACGAGCCCACGAGGGGCTTTGCTTTTAAAAGAAAAGAAAAAATTTCCCCAAGCCTCATGCAAGGGACACGTGTGCAATTTTTAAGAAAAACGGGAAGGTGGGTCACGAGGTAAACTTAGATTTTTTACTTTTTTTGTTGAAAAAAAAAAAGGTTTAAAATGAGCCGCACCCTCGCCGATGCCTGCGAGATGCCACGTGTCATGCCCAAAATTTCAAGCGGGGAAGCGGACCGTCGGGGAAAACTTAGAAATGTTGGATTTTGTGTTGAAAAAGTGCAAAGGTTAAAAACAACCCACCCTCCGCCGACACCTAAAGCAAGCCACGTGTCAGTCCAATAATGACTATGGGAAGGCGGGTGGGCATGGGGAAACTTAGAAATTTTTGCCAATTTTTTCCAAAAGTGATAAGGTCTAAAACCATCATTCCCCGATGCCTAAAGAAGCCATGTCGACGACCCATCATTGATGAAGCCACGGGGGTGGCGGGCCATCGGGAGACTTAAAAATTTTTGCAAAAAAAAGTAAAGTTTGAAGGTGCGGGGCCCACAAGGAACTTATGACTTTTTTTTTTCAAAAGTAAAAACTTGTGACTTTTTTTTTTTTGCAAAAAGTAAGTAATTTTCGGGCCCGCGGATCCGATTTACAAAAATTTCCCTCTTTGAATTTTTTTTTGAAACCAAAAAGTAAAAACTTTAAGAAGGCCATAACTTTTGACTGGAAGCTCGGATTTGAGAAAATAAGGACTTTTTGGAAAGGGCTCAAACTCCTCTTTGCATAGGAAGCACAAAATCTTATTTTCAACAAACTTAGATGGGTGAAATTTAAGAAAACATCTTTCCTACCATTAAAATGTGAACTAAACTTTTCAACTTACTAGATTTAATTCGATCTACCATTCTTTCTTCTTCTCCACATGCCAAACCGACATGGAGAATCACACTTGATAGAAATTGGATGGATTTTCAAGGATTAATTGATTATGGTTGAGATTTCAAAATGAATTTCCTTTCTTTTTTTTTCTGAAAGGTTTTTTTGCCTCTTTTGCTCGATTAATAAAGTTCTAAGTAAATTTCTTGAGCAATACAAACTATTTTGGATGTTTTTGATCATCCTTAGTTCATTTTAAGTTTTCATTTTGTCTTTCATTGTTGGCAGGTACTTTGTATATTTTTCTGATATTTATTTACAGGTTTGAAACAATCTAACAAAGATCTACATATTTCAAACTGAAATTTATCTATTTCATTTTCCATACTTTAAACATTTAAGTTCATTCCATTCTAAATTTACAATGTTTAAATTTCCTTCAATCAATGTGAAAAGAAAGAATGTAGTTCTATTTTCAAAACGTGCCTTTCAATAATAATAGAGGAATGTAATATTTCCTAACACAAACTTTTCCAGTCTTCAAACAGAGAGTTTGCAAAAGTATTTCAATCAACATATTTCCAAACAGAGAAACTCCATTTTGTATAAAGTAAATCAACTTCTATTAAACTAAAATAATTTCCTTTACAACTTCTTTTCTTCACCAAAAATACAACTTACAAATAAATCTTTCTCATTCCTTTTCACATTCCAATGTAACTTCATATCCAAAAATAGAGCAGTTTTTCACCACAAATAATATTACAATGTCATCCACTTAAAGTGGGAAATTTTACAATAAGGGACCCAAGGAGAACTGCAAAATTTGTCTTCATACATAGCTCCAAGAACAACAACAGAGAGATCCACCATGTTTCATTTGGTCACAACAAAAAAGGGGAGAGGCAAACACTCTCCACCCAACCAAGAATTCCAATGAAGAGGAGAAGCCATCCTCCTCATTGGCCCCAAGCCCCAACCACATTACAATAGGAAATGGATTCAACTCATGGCAACAAGACAAGCTTCCACAACACAAAACAAATTTCATAATCATATCACAGTCCAAAATAAAATGTAGTTATAGTCACAAGAAGGAAAATAACAAAATATACAAGGCCTCATCACACAAAGGCCAAAAGAGCAAGATCTATGGGGAAGCTTCTTATACCTCCCAATGGGAAATGGGTGACCACCTTAAAACCCACCAAAATATTCATCTCAAACCCCTACATACTCTTATGCCTCCCCAAGTACCTCTTATGCCTCCCCATTCTCTTATGCCTCCCCCAAAGTAAGAAATGCAAGCTATTTCTTGTCCAAGGTGAAACCCAACCCAAACTCCCTCCAAAAATAACTCTTATGCCTCCCCAAAACTCTTATGCCTCCCCACAAAAATATCCCCATAGTCTTCTCCTACACCACACCTAGGCAATCTACCCAACCAACCAACAAACATACCAAACATTCAAAACATTCACATAAGCATAATACAAAAAGAAAACCTTTTTACAAGAGTCAAGCTCCTACCTCTCCATGATAGAGCTTGATCCAAAAGTTCAACAACAAGCTTCTTCAAATCCAAATAGTCCCAAAGCACCAAAAAATCCACAAGCATTCAAAATCTCTAACTCTCTCCAATTGCAAGAGCACCAAACCAACATGAAGTAACCCCTGAAGTAACCCCAAAACAACAAAAGAATTCAATAAATAGAAAAGGGAGAGAGGAGGATGAGGTGGCTCCATGTAGGATGCCACATCACTCATCCTCAACTCCACCTCACAAGTCAACTTCAAACTCCAAAGCACAATTAAAAAGGTGGGTGAATAAATGACATTTTACTTACACACACAATCCAAGTCCACACCCCAAGGACCAAAATTAATTTCATGTAAGAAGGTGCAATAAAAACTTACAACTTGTCTTCCCAAAATACATAATAAGGCCTAATTTTGACTCCCCAACCCATAGGTAGGGTTGGTGTAACAATTTAAGAGGTGTGGGACAAGTTTAACTTGTCCCACAAGCCTCCAAAATCAGCCCCTAAGGACAGATCCGAATTTCAAAAGGAAGGTGGAGTGTTTCACACTCAAAGCTACTTACACATTACTTACAACACATAATCCAAGAGCCATCAACTCTAATAAATGCATTCTTTTGACCCATTTTAATTAATTTAACAACATGATTACTCACTAATCTAGACACAAATTAAATAAATAATAAAGGGAAAATACATCACTAAAAATCACATACTAAAATTAAACAAAAGAAACTAAATAAAAGAATACACATAACCCCTTGGTCACATTTGAAGGTGATCCCCCATGGGAACCCCTAACATCAATTCAAACACACACACAAAACAAATACACATTGCCATGGTGACCCTTGTTGAATTCATCTAGAATTCCAATGTGGTTGGTCTCAATCCCCTGATGTTTGTTGTGACATGTTTACCTAAAAACACAATACCTCCTTCGGCCTTGTGGCCGCATCAATTCATCCAAAATAAATATACAATATAACTCCAAATTATCTATATATATGAATCAAACATCATCCAAGAAAGCAACAATCTCCTTTACAATTTCATCCATAATCATATGATCACAAGATTAATTCAATTTTCTAGGTCTACTCAATATGACAAAATAACACATGTCCAACACATGTCACAAACACACACACACACACACACACACACACACACACACACACACACACACACACACATCATACACAACACATGTCAACATCATAACAACATTAATATACAATGTCTCCAATAATCCACATGCATCATATTTGAATCAAATCAACAATAGTCCATGATCTCTAACATCCATAAGTATAGTCGACATTATCATAATTAATAACAAAAGGTGTCAAAGGGAAGTGGGCACTACAAAATTTAATTCATTTTTTAATAAACCATTTATCTTTTACTAAAATTACACTATAATTTTTTTGAGTTAGCTCTGAACATGAAAGAAAATTCATTTTTAGTTTAGGAACACATAAAACATCATTTATAAAACCATTGAAAATTTTATCTTTTCCTTGACTTTGAACATCGAGAATGAATGATCACCAAGATAGATTTGATCTTTAAATTATTTGATATCAGTTAGAATATCAAACCTATAAGTAATGTCCCTAGATTCACCATTGTCTAATATTCATTAGTTTTCTTTTGAAGTAACTAATGCAGTATATAAAACAATAACATTTGATTTTTTATTATTCTCTTGATTCTTGTTTTGATTTTGAATTGGTTTGTTTCCTTTTTGTTTTTCAAATTTAATTTGTATTTGGGTACCCTACAATCTTCCTTATGTGTCTTAATTTACCACAATTGTGACATTTTCCATCAAAACTAACATTTAGGTGAGCATTCCTTGGTTTATTATCTTTACTAAGGGTTGTAAAGTTTGATTTGAACTTTTCATTCCTGTTAAACCTAGAAACGTTATTATTAGGATTTTGAGTGAGGATTACTTGAGTTACATTCTCCTTTGAATGAAAATTCATCATGACTTTCTCTTCTTGAATTAGGAGAGCACTAAGAGTAGATAAGTCTTGAATATCTTGTTCAATTTGATATTTTGAGTTTAAGATGGAAATGAAGTTCCTAAATATTTCATGGATGTTCATTTGGATAATAAAATATAAATACTTGTCTTGAATGAAATTATAGTTACATCCATCTAATTGAGATTTAATATCTTTCATTTTAGATTAAAAAATAGCCTTGTATATAGTTCTAGTTGTAAAGTGCATATTTGAAGATAAAAATTAAAAATACACCGTTCTATTATGTAAATTAACTCAAGTTTATTGTTGGTCTTATGCCAACATGCCTGTCACCGATTTTGATATAATCATCAATAACCTCATTTTAAAACCATAAGTCAATTCCATCAAGTATAAACTTCATAATGTCATGTTTCTTATGAAAGAATAACTTGAAAATTGTTTGACGTATTAACCTCGATGGTTCTCAACAATGATTCCCATAGCTAATAAAATCAAACATATGAAATTTTGTAATTAATTTTAGGATATCAACAAGGATTGTCCCAAAGATTACTTCCCTACCAAATGTTAACGCTATTTTTGAAAACACCACATGGTATGAGATTCTCTCCATCATGGATGGATTCTTTAGATATGATTAAATAGTAATTACACCCAAGGACCAACATAAAATATCATTTTCAATAACCTCGAGGACCTATTGTTACAAGGTCATGCCTTTTGGCCCTAAAACTTATGGGACCATGTATTTATGTATGATGACATGTGTTTTTCATGATTATGTGCATGACATTTTCAAGGACTATATTAATGGTATCCTCATCAAATGTATGTTATGAGATAACCACTTGTCCATCCTATGCAAAATATTTGTTTGATTCTTAGAGTATGTAGACATTAAAAACCCATCTCTAAGGTCACATCATTTACAAAAATACAAAAACAATATAAAACATAATACTCCCATAAATACAACTAAAATATATAAAACAAAGTTGATTAAAGACATGTCACCCATTTATTTACCCTCCCCATTTACATTTAATCATGTTATAACACTTTGTGCATACACTAAACTCTTAATCACCGCACCTACCAATTTGCATCTCCAATGCATATTGGACCCTTTTCATCTCAAATTTCTATCCAATTTCCACCCATATCCATCCCAATATTTTACGCACCTAAATATATTACATAAGAATCACGTTGTCCCTTCATTACTATTTACTATTTACACACTTGTTGTTCTTGCTTGGAGGTTTTGCAAAAGGAAAAATAAGATCATCTAGACAACCTAAATCTCATAAAAACTAGATTTTAGAATCTCAACATAGCGTAAAATCAAAAATTATAATATCATGTAAATACTTTATGAATTCTTTGTAGTCATAACTTCAAGTAAGATGTCACCGGAGATTAAAATTAATTGATCAATACACCATAAAAATCAACAATCTTACACAAATAAACTTTGCATATTGTTTTGGCCCCTTCAAGACCCCAAAGAGGTATACCATTTAATTTAAGTTATTTCATTTATCATTAAATTTCTTACATGTTATTTTACAAACCTCTACTTTTGTAATAGGGATAGGGATATAATTGAGGCAACTCCCATCCGACTTTATTTGAAGGAACTAAGTTTTTTGGATCTACTTTTGTAATTAGAAAATAAGATTCAAGAGTTGACATGCTTTATTCATCGAAAGAACATCATGATTATCCCTAAATTTTACAATGGCAACATAAGCCCATCCTTATTTATAGCATGCCTTGAGCTCAAGTTATTTGATATATCTAGCAATCTATAGGGTGGCTTGATATCTTGGTATACATTTTGGATACCACTACCTCACCCATTCACTCATATGACCATCTTGGCATTGCACCACTTCTAACTCTTATGTGTTGGATTCTAACTCATGATCCCACTTTCAACACTTCCGTTTACCATCAAGTATCCTCGCATAAAAATGGATTCACAATTTTTTTGACCTCCCACTCATTAAGTGGGATACCCCCTAGCTTTAGTAGTGAATTATCACTTTCCAACCCACTTGCTCCACTCTCTATAGCCCACTTGTTCACTCACAACATTTATAATTTTTGCATGTTGCACTAGTAATCTACTCAATCTCTCTCTTTTAGTGTTTCCCCTAATTGTGCCTATTTCTTGGCAGACAACATTCCAAGTTATTTATCACTACTCCCTTGTCTCCTTAGCTAAACACCGAGAATTAAGATACTTATACCCTAACTTCTTGTGGTGTTATCATGTCCATCCGACATCAACCCACTTCCAACGCCTAACTTTGTTACAGCTATAAAGTCAAGTCACTAGTGCAACTTATTTGGCATGTTGTTATTCCCAATTATGATCCCCTCTCCCATTCACTTTAACTCATCTATCTCACCACATGGTAGTGGTTTAAAAGTCGTAAAGATAGTAACATTGTCACTATTGTTAATTGGTTTGTCTCACCCTCACCCAACCTCTTCCTTTTATCCCCTGTTCTTTGATCCCCATTAACTATAGTGACATGTTTCATGTGTCAAGATTTTCCTAGTATAATAATGTTTTTCAAAGTTTGTTGTCATTCAAATTCTCTTTAGTGACACTCTTTTACCGTCACTTAGTCACCATCACAATTGTGCTTATACTTACAATGCATTCCCTTATTCTCCCATTTTCATGCTTGCGTACTATACCACAACCAAATTGTTGAACCATTAGCACTTGATACATCACCCCGACCACTATACTACAATTTGGTCTACCCCAGATGACATCTTTTCTGATTTGTAAGCCCATATTCTATGACTACTACTATACCATGACTATTTGACCAATATCAGTGGCTCATACTTTGACATTTTACTTCAGATTCATGCACACTTTGTTCTCCATTATGCACTCTTCCTCCTACTAACGCAGGATTTGTTTCCCACTTTCATCCTCTGTGGCACTCGCTGTTGTGAATTGGAAGGTTGATCCGCCTCCACTCATGCACTCTAGCTCTCACCTACATACTCTAGTTAACTTCATGCGATCTAGTCCCCCACCCTTACAAGCCTCACTACCGCCTTTTTGAATGCGTACACTCTTTTAAAATAGCAATACCCCCCCTAGATATTCTAATCCTCCTCTACACACATCCAATCTTTCATATGCGCTCATATCATTGGTTGGAAAATGGTCTACCTCATTTTGGACGTGTTCTAGCCCCTACACGGCTTCACTAAACTCTACATGTTATATACCTCCCATGCACTCCAATCATCCTACATATGGTATAATCACACCATCTTAGTAGTGAAAGAAGTACTACCCATGAATTCCATTCACCCCAATGCTTACTCCCACCCCAACATGCTTTTTTAGATATTAGGGGTGTTCGCCAAAATTTCCTAGATAACATCACCAAAAAGAGTTTCAACACTTGGGGGCACATGCCCCTATGATAATCTATCGTTGAATCTTTATTGAGCACATTCACCCTACGATGTCATTTGACACATATCTAATGTACTTCATAACTCTAACATTTATAAAGGGAAATGTAACAAATTCAATAATATATAATAGAGGACCCACACTAATACATATGCATTATAATTTATTTGAGAAGACTCTTTATTTTACCCATATCCCACATACTTGAAATCTTTTTACCATTTGAAAAAAACTTAGTAAAAATATATTTTGAAATACAAAGGATCCCAACATTAATACCACTTGTCACACCTCTTCCGTATTAAAGTGTGCATACCATATCATTGTACATGATGACGCCCTATTCTTATTCACCTTTCCACTTTGGACAAGTGCTCAACTAGTATTTTTATATCCTACATCATAACATTTATTCATTTTCATAACTTGATAATGTCTTCCTTGCTAACTTCTCCATTCACATTGTGCGCATTTGGATTTCCTGTATCTTGGATGATAAAAATTTGTTCACCCAACTTAACCAACATCTATTCCACATACATTTTTACATAAAAAAGATGTACTAATCTATCCGCCATTTGAGCCCATCGTCAATTATGATGTGTGATGGCATGTACTCAACTTCAACCTACTATTTCTACATTTTCCATCAAAACTCATTGAAATCTTTTCCAATCTTTTTTATATTCCCCATATCTCATGCCACTTAGAAACCTACCCACTCTCCACTTTTGAGGAAACTACGTAGATGGCTCAGCGCCTCAAAGATGTCCATTATGGGTGTCTTATTACCTTCTTGTGTACTTTAGTTACTCCTCCACCTAACCAACCATTGCACTTTTATGGTCACCATGTCATCCTTAAGGATCCTCCTCCTACCTCCTTGCCTCACTTACTCACACCCTCACACCCATTGCCTCCTACTAACAATTATTATTTCTCCACTCCACCTACATATTCATGTGATTCATGTGTCGTTGGTCATAACGAAGAAGATTTTTGTGTAGGTTTCACCAACATTTCTTCTACTTGTGTAATTTTCCTTCCTCAATCCCCTTCTCCATCACCTCGCTTCTTCTAATATTTTCTCTCCCACCATAATTGTTTAGTTTAAGTTCTTCAACACATCCCCTTCGGCACTCATAGGGTCTACACATGTAAAAAATGGGGTTGTAAAATAGTCCGGCTCATAAAGTGAGGGAACTATTCTCTCCACCTTCCATACATGACATGAAATAATAGAGGCAACCATTCTTTCAAATGTACATTTTAAAATTATAAAAAATATTAAACATTTAATAGATTTTAATATATTCAAATTGAAGACAATATAAAATCAAATAATAGATTACCATTTAGAAGTGGTCGATTATGTAAATAAATCTCAAAAATTAATACCGTTTCAAAGATCGTTAATTTGGCGTGAGATGCAACCCCATCCAAGAAGAGACCACATACAAACGTGTTGTTTAGAGCCTAGAACGTACTCGGAGCACACTTTTGGCTCCATATGGACCTTCTCACCATAGTATAACATACAATCATTATTGGTAAACTTATGTACTAATCCTATATTTCTTAAGGAGTGTTTCACTTCCTAAGACTCGAGGAAGATGATTCCCTTGGGAAGAACTCGATAAAGAACTCTACATGATAAGAACTATCCATTATGCCGCTCAAGTATGATTCCCTAAATGTTAATGCGTACAATTGCTGACAGGTGACTTGTCATGAAATTTCTCCAAATACAAATTTTAACGTCATAGATAAATTTTTCTATCACAATTTTCTAAACGATAAAAATTCTCGCCCACAAAAATAGGAGATAAGGAGAGATACTACAGAGGAGCCGTGGATTATTTGGAGTCTGGACAGTAAAATATTTCTTAAGTGTACTATGACATACAGTTACTTGTTTTACATGTTTAATAATGGTTAAGTTGGTCCCTACTACTTGGACTGGTACGCACTTTATATTTACAGCCAAAATATCGATGGCTTTCTCCCCCTAGAGAATTTGTGACTTCTCTTTTGTACACGTACATAGGAAAAACCTGAAGTTAAGAAACAGAAGTACTGCTAAAAATGCATGGAAGTAATCCACACCGTGCGAGCTCGTGAACAATGAAGTCCCCAGGCTCTCCATGCTATCTGGGGCTGATGAGATCCTAAACTAAAAGCATTTCAAATACCTCATGGTCATACCAAAAACTCTATTTTTCCAATATCCACCAATGCATCCACCATACCCATCAGTGCATATTGTGGAATTATGGTGAAAATGCTTCTGGGCACAATCGCCTTTTTCTGATTTGTAAGCCCATATTCTTTAATCGCCTGTAGTCTTTTCATTTTCACTACCATTCGAACAATCATGACGAGGACCTGGAGCAGACTTCCCGCTTCCATCCTCTGTAGGGAGGTTATGCCCTTGGGATTTCCAGTCAGAAATGGAAATTATAGCCTGTCATATATTATGGTGGTTATGAGCATCGAGAGTGTGAGGAAGGCTGTGGCACTCGCTGTTGTGAATTGGAAGGTTGATCCGCATGCTTGTCAGTGTCTGTGTTTGTGTGATGAAACTAGTGTTGTACACAACTTAAAATTACATGGTGCAACATTGAAATGTGACACGTCTGCAATGATAACAAAAACTCCTTCGAGGACAAGAATGTGATCCAGATCCCTCCCTCCTTTAGATCCCTCTTTTTTTAATGACTCAAACCAACACCTCCGCTTTGTTCCTGGACATTAATTTTGCTCATAAGACCGCATTTTGCATTTTGACATTGTTTTTAGTGGCGGTTGCTCAACCATCCCTTATTGATAGAGCAGCAGATGAGCAACTACCCTCTGGCAATAGGGGCGGTTTTTTACACTATAAACTGAGATTAAAACACACATTTTGAATGCGTGTTTTGATTTTGAATTGATTTTCTCTTAGATTTTAATAAGTTGCTTTTACAAAAGCATTTCTCAGTCAAACTAGTTTAAAATAGCATTGTTGGATTGGTCTTGAGTTTCTCCTCCCTTCTTGCTAAATATAGTATGTTGAATTCTTCTCCTCAAGCCGAGTCAAGAAAGACTTCTCCAAATGGAGGAAAGAAAAAATTGCCTCCCAAAAGGCAATGCTAAGAAATTTCTTGATCGACATGTGTTCTTGACATCTTTTCCTCTAACAGCTTGATAAAAATGACACTTTTACTCATATCATTGGTTGGAAATTTTTAAAATTTTGAAATGTTATATTCCCACATTTTGGAGAGGGTATACACAGATAGTTAGTTCTCTACTCTATTTCCCTACTACAATTCCAGTTACCTTCCTGGACAAATAGAACCATCTATTTTCTTGATCTTGTTGATATTCACTACCTTGCTCACTTGAATCAATTGGAGCTCACATTTTGGAAGGAGATTGAAGATGAGGAGACATTGGATGCATCACAACACTAGAACAAGCTACCACAATATTGTAGTGACTTGATTGGAGTTGTATTCAATTATTTGAAGTTTCTAATATATGCATTATTTGTTAGAAGTGAAAGAATTAGTTTGTTTAATTTGTTAAAAGAGAAAGATTTCATCACTTCTCGTACAAGTTTTAATTCTAGTATTACCTTTTAAAATATCTCTTACATAAATCTTCTTCCTTGATAACTTCTTCCCGGTTTATCCTGTGGATCTTCTCAGAAATTGGTTTGATGAAGAAGTGAGGAAATCCTCACATTTCTTTTATTTATTTGTTTTTTTTTTTTTTTAAATTGATTAGCTGAAATATAATTGTACAGGGAAAACTTTTTCTAGTAAAGAGAAAATTACTTCATAGAAGACTTCCTTCCCGACAAACCCGAGGTAGGATATTGATTATAAAATGCTACATAGAACTAAAGTGATAACATTTGAGTACTTCCTCATCGAAGTAGTATTAGTTTTAGTTTAAATCATTTCCCTGTATTTGTAGAAGTAGATCTCATGTTCTTTTATAAATAAAAAAGTACAAATTATTAACTATTTAATTAGTTTCTTTTAATTTCATTTCTTTTAAAAACTTGTTTAAATTACAAAATCGATAGAATAGATATTATTTGTATTTATTTCATTTAATTAATGGTAAAGGAATTTAATGAATTAAAAGATTAAACTCACTTTTATTTTATTTAAATTGCATTTATTTCCCTCATTTGTTTAATATCAATAGTTTAGAATAATTTAAGGACTCAAATTGAAACAATGAACCTAGTCATTAGGATCTTACACTACCGGTTCATAGCCTTTGACCATCCTTTGACTAGCTTCGTTGTTAGGAATTCACACTACCACTTCATAGCCTTTGATAATCCTTTGGCTACCTATCCCCCACCCATCTCATTTTTCACATTTTGGTTGTCTCATCATGACCTCGAGAAGTCAAGTACACTAGGCATCTCATTTTATTTTTCTTGTGTACAATATCTGCTTGTGTTATTATTGTGATAGGTATGAAGGAAGCCAACGAAACAGAAAGTAGTATTAACACCATATTTATTTCATCTCGTTCAGTGACTAAGAACACTTTTGAGGTGTTTTTAATCATATTTAATGATAGTCGTGTCCATAATTTTAGAACAGAGAATACCCATAAAACCCATTAAAGAAAATATAAGAAGGAAAAGTACTAGATGAATATGAATACACTATGCACTGAAGTCTGACCTCCGAGATGAGGTGTATGGGTGATGGGATATCTTCCTCTAAAAACATATTGTGCGGAGTTTCTTCAAAAAGGCTATAAGGATCTGAATGGATCTTCACTTTCCAGTTAGTGACCACCCACACAACAACTTTAGCCATTTGCTTTAAATGGCTTCTAGCTCTGATTTTGAGTCGATAAAAGGGAGTCCCAATCAAGAAGATAGTGACAGAGGTGATCAGTGTTTATGTGATGGCTGCATAGCTTACACCCCAACTCACGTTGTCCTCTATGTAAATCAAACATATCTTGGCGAATAGGGTTCCCAAGAATATGCGAAACATCCACCAGTCGAAGAAGTGGTTCTATTGGGACTTTTCTTTGTGGTGAATCTCATCGAACTGGTCTGCACCAAAAGTGGAAATATTTAGCTTTTTCCCCCTGCACCTACAGATAAAATATATTAGGCGAAGTAAAGTATCCCAGTTTGAAGAGAGAAAATCTTCTCACATCATTCTCCAGATGAGCAAGCATGGGGGTCTCGAAGATGTCAGAGAGAATGCTAATGTCAAAATTCCTATTTCCTGAACATAAACTAAAAATGAATTAAAGATTCCTGGTGTCCCGAATTCCCAATCTAGTGTGTTTACATATTTTGATAAATCCATAGTATTAAATAATGTTGCAAATAAAAACAAGCGCCACCAACATTGTTTTAGACTAAATACAAAATGATCACATTTCTTATTAGGTGTTCATGTTATAGTAAAAATTACATTGAGTTGACACCGAAGGGATGATTGTAACCATCCATCGTTACACAGCTTTCCTCAAATTACTAGTGTTAGCATAATATTACATTTTCTGGTCGGTTGTATGATTGGTTGCCTCCATGTAGCTATGTATTCAATTGGTTGTAACCGTAAGTCATTTATATAAAATTCTCCTCCTCCTCATTGTATAATATATTAAACATATTTCTGCATTCTTCTTGATCCAACAGTGGTATCAGAGAAGTCATTTTGTGCAGGTGTGGAGGATTATTTTAGCACTGTGGGAAGAAGATAAAGGTGAAGCATGTATAGACCTTTATGTAGACCTGTACGGTTACATTGAATTCCCCCGCCTGTACCACAACGACCATAAGAAACTTTTTCATTGCGTAGGGACCTGAAACATATCGAGTGCGACCTACAACAAGACGTCAACTTATTTTGTATATGTTGTTGCTGCCCTCCCTGCACCTGCAAAACTGTCCATCACAAGTAATCTGGAGGAGGACATGTCTGCTAAGGAGTTCGGCTTTTGAAGACCATGCTGGCAGAGAAGTTTGGAGCCAAGTGATCTGAATGTGATCGAGTTGCGTGGAGGATCTGTCAATCATCTTGGCATGTTGTGACCTGCGTGGTCTACCCTTCCTGTGCACTACGTTGGCGGTTTGTTGGAGACATGTGTAGAAATCAGAAGCAGTTGTAAAGACTTCTTTTGTCCAAAACCGTGGAGCAAGGTGTGTGGCGGTAAACATTGAAACAAACCATACGTTTGGATAAGACATAAAATCATACAAGACTATGTGGAGTTTGGCATGAGTGGCATCAACCTGCATGAAGAGCATCAGTTTGGCGTGAGTTGAAAAAGGATCCTGTGTTGAAAAGGAGGATTGTTTCATTACTAACCGACTTGTACAAACAAGCAGAGACTAGCGACCATCGTAACAGTGCGTCCCACGCCATCAATTCGCTGACAAAGCGCAGGGCAAAAGAGCTATTTATCCTGATGAAACTTTAGATCTTGGGCAGTAAATAGAAGAGGAAAAGACAAGCATTGAGCTCGAAAACGAGTTTAAGACCACATATAAGCCAACAAAGCTTCTATACTTTACCAGTCTGCAACATTCTCTGCAACGCTTACAGACAAGCAAATACCTGTCTTGTATTATCTTCCTCTGGCGTGGAAATATTTGGCAGAGTCTAAGGCCAAGTGTTGTGTGGAAAGAGCAGCGCCAAAACACTAGCGAAACAACATTAGGAAAAGAACAAAGGATTGGAGAACGTGCCTCTAAGAAACCAATATCCATACAAGGAACAAATTGGCAAGCAAACTGGACCTGTATGTGATGTACAAAATATCAGGAGGCACGTGGAAGTAGTGTGAGTCAATTGGAACAACAAAAGATAAAAACCCCAAGTTCATTTTTCATCAAATCGTCGATAAAGCTATAAGAGTGGAATGCAAACAACCTGCCATTGATCCTATGCAGAGATATGAGCACATGACAATTGTTTCCCGGAGATTTTAAGAACATTTCAAACAACCACCATAGAGATGTGCAACTTTTGAGATACCGAAGTCAAGCTCACGAGAGTGTCGGTATCTACTCTCCATTTCTTAAAAGTTTCCAACAAGTTACAATTCGAGGACATAGTGGAATGTGCGACCAAGTTTTGTTTGACGTCTAGATGGAGATGAGTCATGCCAAACTTGTAGAAGGATACAATGCAGATGATGAGCGCTAGATAAAATGCTCTCGTGGTGGCCACACATATCACTGCATGATGATACCAATCTCACCTCTTCATCTTCATTTTTGACAAACGCGAGAACACCTAGTCGTAACGATTCATAGTAATCCAGAGATGTCCTCGCCATAAGAAGCGGAAATGACACATCACAATATAACAAGATGGTGAATCCAAAGAAAAAGATGATGATTGGGAGTACATTTGTAAAAACAATATAATAAGGAAGGAATATTAGCATAATATTACATTGTCAGTCAGTTGTATGATTGGTTTCCTCCAAGTGGGTAAGACTTCAGTTGATTTTAACGGTCATTCATTTGTATAAATTCTCCTTCATTATTTTATAATATATTCAACATATTTCTGTATTCTTCTTGATCCAACAATTACTGATATCAGCAGAACTCTGGGTTATTGGGTCGTATCCTTCATATGAGGCTCATTCCATAAAGTCGACATCAACAAAACTAACATTTATTATTATTTAGAGCTCATCTCTCTATATTTTTGTTTGGTTTTCTTAATTCCTTTGACGCACTCAACTCTTAATGCATACAATATACGTTGAATATAAGTTGTCAGTGTGTTGGCATTGAATGTCCTGTATTTAATAGAAGTGAAAATGCATGACAACCCACCGTATCTCTTGCGAATGATGAGAAAATTCTGGCGCAATGAAAAAACAGGGGTCTCCTACAAAATAGAGCCTAGACCCACTACAGAACCAATTATTTTCTCCAATTACAATCATCATGTTCAGGCTTAATGCGAAGGACTTGTGGGGGTACTTTTATTATCTGATCACTTCGAGAATCTAAACAAATGTATAAACTCGAAAATCCAACACTTCAATGTTAGTAAACTCCCAATCCAAACAGAGTTCTTTGGATAAATGATTAAACAATAGTAATAAAATCTCATGTATGCCAATGGTGTTCAAAATTGAACCCTTCACAGCCCGTTCAAGGCCATCAAACCCATCACAAAAGGGTAATTAATATTTTCTAGTAAAAAACAATAAAATTCAAAAAACATTTGATAGTTTAGAATTTTAATCTTTTATTAAACATGTCAAAAGAAGGGAAAAATTGTAATTCCAGTCATTTAACCATCTCAGCAATTACAAGAAGACATAGTCAATTAAATTTACAAATTCCATATTATCATGTCAACAAAGGAACATATCATAGTCATAACTTATTTCCTATTAAAACTAGCAATGACACATGAAATGTGCCATAGAATTACCGAAGGGAGTGTGTTGAAGAAGTTTAACTTGAAGGAGTGAAACAATAAAAGTGGAGGAGAAGAAATGAAGAGGGGATTTGATGGAGTAAAATTTCAAGGATGGGGAAAATGATAGGAAAATGTGAAACTCTTATTTCCTATGACCATGTACATATGAACCACATGCCATTTATGTCAATAATTTGAAAGAGAAAGGGGATGTGGTGCACAATTCATTGAGGCAACATACTTTGGAGATATCACAAAAAGGAAAGCACATTTTATGAATACATTGAAGGGAAACTTGTATATGTTTGAATCCCCAACTCTATATTTGTTAGATACAAAAACACTTTGTTCAGGGTTTATTATATCCTTGATTTAATGCATATTTTTAATTAGGGATTCTCTTTATCAATAAAGTAGTGATCAAGGTTTCCCCTCATCCACAATAAAAACATCGACTTTATATTTCTTCAATGTGTGTTAGACAACCAAAAAGACTCCTATTTGGAAATGCCTATTAGTGTAATTAATGTTTGATGCATTAGAAAATGAGAAAACTATTTTTTGAGTGTGCACCTTGGCCATCTTTTGATCCTTTCGCTCATCCAAGGTTATTAATAGCGTTAGTTTGAAAATTATAATTTGGTTGACCATTTATTTAAATTTTCTCGCATTAGTCTAGTTTGGAAAAATGGCTATCAACATAATTTATTGTTAACATTAAAAATTAAATAACAAGTATCATATATGCATATTGTTTGTGGATAGTTCCTTATTGGCTTATCTTTTTGTGTAGATATAAATGATGGTGTCTATTTTTACAAAGTGCATTTTTTTGATGTAATGAAGGATTTGTGAATTGTGAGTTTATTTCTATTATTTTATAGCATGAATTAGGTTACATTACAAAAATATTGGCACCATATGGGCAAGCACATGGATGGAGGCCAAACGAGTCTTAAGTGGATGTTTTTTTACGAAAAACAAGAAACATCAACTTGAACGAGTTATTTGAGATAGCTACATTCAAAATGTTAAGATATTATTTTAACCTAAATTGTAGCATTTCGATTCTAGCTTCTAAACTATTAAGTTTATTTCAAATGATTAACCGTAAGTGGCTTAAAGATCTAAAATACTAATAGGTGCTCTTATTATTGTGACAAGCATAGTAGATAGTTAGTCATGCCCCCCTCATTTTTAGCACTATTTAGTATTTTTTAAAACCCTTTGGTGGAAGGATAAATAGGATGATCATTTTTGGGATAGGCTTTTTTAAAATATTTTTAGTAAGTATATTTTTAATTATTTTCCAACTAAATTGAATTTGAAATTTGAAAAATAATGGATAACCAATGATCGTGCCCTTCCCCTAACTACCTAAAAATATCAAAAAATTGGTTTTTTTTTGTTTTTAATATGTATATAATTAGTCTTAATTTAGGACTATATAATTTTATTCAATTTGGAGGAATGAAACAAAATATACATGACAATAGAGAAACGTTTATAATCACTAAAAATAGATGCATAAAAGATAGTTTGAAATAAATATAAATGGAAACCTTACGTAGTAAAAAAAGTAAGTGTGTGTGTGTGTGTGTGTGTGTGTGTGTGTGTGTGTGTGTGTGTGTGTGTGTGTGAGAGAGAGAGAGAGAGAGAGAGAGAGAGAGTTTTGCTTTATATTGTACACATAAATTTAAGAATGATCTTAACCATTATTGTAGGAATTATCATCGAAAAGATAAATTTATGGATTTTCAACCAAAAACATGCAGTTATTGTGTTTCAACAGCTTCTAGGGATTAGGTTCAAGAAACCAAAGGATTTTTGACCCTAGTGGAATTTGGTTTATGTGCATAATTCAAGGAACGAGTACATGAAAAGATGGGCATGTGCAAAAATTTTATGCATTCCTCATATATTATGTTGTTGCAAGCTATATATGTACTAAAATTATTGTTCAAGTATCGGTTTTATATTTTTAACTACTTATAATTTATTATTTCTTATACTTTAGATAATTAAGTATAGGTATAAGTATAAACGTATACTTTAATTTTTTTAGTAAATATAAGAAATTAGGGTAACTTTGCACCTTATGGAACTAGTCTCACAACTCCATGAGTCACAATTTGGAAGATAATTTTTCATAATCTAATATAGTTAGTAGCGGAGAGGGGCCAATAGGTTAACATGGTCCAATAGTTGACATGAGTCTTGATCACACAATACCCAATAGTTTTATAGTACCACTTCATAGTTGTCATAGTACTATCTAGTGATTATTTATTTTTGACATAATAATTATGTAGAGTAGTCAATCACATCATGACATGTAAGACCTCTCACCCATGTACAAGTATTAAAAATTCAATGTTCAATCATTATCACCCATGTTCAAGTATTGGTTTCCACCATGGTTATAGTGTAACTCAAATTTACTATTTTAAATCAATTCAAAATATGGTTTTCCCTCCAATTAAACATTCCAAAGAACAAATATAAGTTAAGACAAATCTAAACTACATATTGATGAAAAAAAATAGCAACCCCGAATGATAAACAATTGATTTTGTCGACCCCTTAACTTAGGGTGTACCACTACTAGCCCCTCTCCCCTACAAAGTTATTTTTTACGATTTCGTGCTTTCAACATTCAACCTAAAAGTTTTGGGGTATAAATTGTATAATCAATGTTTGATTTGGGAAAATATATGGTCATTTTGATAGCTTTTGGGGCCTTTTAGATTAGTTACTAAGATTTTTAGGACTTTTAGATGTGTCAATTAAATTTTGTAAAACTCACAACTCTAAAAGATAATGATGGCTTCTCAAATATATGGGCTCATGAAATGTCTTATAATACATACAAAATAAAAAAACATACATGTTTTTATTTATTAAAAAAATCTATACGACATCTATAAATACTACTCCCAATATTTGACCTTTATACAAAATAAACTAAAATTTAAAGTTATTACAATGGTGTTTCTCCAAAATCCTTGACAATTTTCACTTGTTTATCATTAATCAACTCATCTCTCTACTCTTTACCACTCTAGCCCCTCAAATGGTGGACTTGAATCACTTTATGTTTTCTTAAGTTATATATGTTTACGTATTAAAAGTGAGTGGGTGGTTTCTCTTCATGAATCTTTATCCCACTCCTCTTACATGTTTTGTAAACAAATCATGTCATGTGTCCACTATTATTATGTGTCATACAAGCACAACCCAAGGATATATGATCATCCCACATAGTTGTACCATGAAATTATGCAAACATTACACAAAACACCATAATGTAAAAGTCTTTACCTTTCCTTGCAACTTCATGCACACATTGTGCTCTTTTTCTTATGTAATCAATGCACACTTCTCGTAATAGAATTATTCCACAAAGAATCTATGAAATCTCTATGTAATTATCGTCATCACCCACCTTTTTATTACAATTTTCTTTATCCACTATCTCGTATATATAAATATTGCACATTAAAAAATATTTAGCCCATCTTATACTACTATTTAAAAGGTTCTCAAGTGTACAAAGTATCCCTTAATCCAATCTTTTTGTCATTTTAAAAATATTTTAATTCATCTTTCCAGCGTACTTCTTGATACTTATCAACCCATTATCTAACTTCTCCAAGATTATATCCCTAACTCGGGTGACCCACCCTATACTGGGGTGCCTCGAGGCACCCTGGTCCCACTCTGGGTGCCTTGATCTATGCTTAGCCTCTTTCACTCCTTTTTGGGTCAATCCTAGCCGTTGGTTATCTTTATCTTTTCCTTAGTCGGAATTATCGGTACTAATCGTAAAATTAAACTTGAGATCCCTATAAATATAAAGATTATAAGACCATAATAAATTCCTAAGTCATTGCATCCTATCACTACTATCACTCCATCTAGGGATACATCCATTGCATCATCTTGCATCCACATAAAGACCATACATTCAAGCTAGGAAAGTCTCGCATCACACACATTCTTAGAGGAGGAGAGATTCTATTCATTCTATTTTAATAGCTACATCTTCTATAGCTACCATAGCTCACTATTTTAAAAGTGCAATTGGCATGAGAGCACCTAGGGCACGACATACAAAAAATCACGAGAACTAGATCGGGGTTTGTAATGTAGTGAAGCACTCAACGATAAGTCCCCTGGTTTGGCCGGCCGAGGTCAGTCCAACCCCTTTTTCTTCTTCATGTGTAGGGCGTCATCCAGTTCATCTGGTGAATCTAGTGTAACAGATAGAGAGTATTCAGAGACACTTAGCGACCATGCGAATTATGGTTTTAAGCATTTATATTGTTTCGAGCACCCATGCAAGCAGAAACTGGGTGCCCCAAAGACACTACCAAGAGCCCGTGTCATCTCAGAAAACCTAGATCTACCCTTCATAGGGCCTTTGAGTGTTCTTCTACACTACCTGGTTCCTAGCCGGATCCACAACAACTCGCGTGAAAGTATCATCTTATCAACAAAGTCTTTTCCTTACTCCCCACTTGCATATTAGGGTTTTATTTCACTTAGAATAGTTTTTCTACATTTATTTCATACTACTTAAGTTCATTTACATCATTTTAGTCCTCCATTTAGATTAACAATAGAACCCTAAGTACCCCATTTAGGTTCCATTAGGCTTCTTTATTTTTGTTAATCATTTTGGGAACTGTCATTTTTTCATCGCACTTTCTAAGGTGTAGTTTCCCTTTGTCCATGGCCCAAACTCATGAGGAATTTAACGAATCCCACTTAAACCTGTCAACGATCACCTTTTGAAACACCCATAGGATTTAGATTTACTTCTACATGTGGCTCGTGAAAAGGCCACTAACTTGGTTGAGCTCCACCCTTCTACAACCTTTCCTAGTCACTTACCGTCTCTACGATTTCACCCATTTCTACTATTCTAGTTTCAGTTCCCACTCCCACTAACCACTTTACCCCTCCTTTGGTGTCACATCAGAGACAAACATCCTCTACTAGCAATCAAGATTTAACCTCCTTGTATCACGATCTCTAGGCTCAAATTCACAAGTTGCAATAGGCCACCACATCTCCCTCTTTAGATTCTACCTTGTTGTTACATACCCCATTTTCACCTCTTATCTCTACTTACGCTTTTCCTCCTAGCTTTTTCACCCCTAAATTGCCCATTTTTAATGGACACGGTGACCCACATGAGCAACTTCGTGCATTTCATGTTACTGTCCCAATTTTTTAGATAATCACCTCCTATTAGCCAAATGTTTTTTTGCAATCTCCAAGACTATGTCATGCGTTGGTTCTATGATTTACATATTCATTCCATCACCTCCTTTACTCATCTCACCGATGATTTTCTCACACAATTTTCCATCAACATCAATTCTAAGATGACCTATGCCCAATTAGCACAAATCAAACATGGACCTAATGAGAAATTATCTAACTATGTTTTGCGCTACAACCATAATCTTGCCAAAATGACTAATGTCCTTTCCAATTCGAATTACAATATTTATTTATACAAATCCTTTTACCACCTCTCTATGAAAGTGTTCTCTTTGAAACCTTTCCTTCCTTTGACCAACTATGTCATACTCTTAAGCTTCACAAATCTAAGATTCTCTCTATTGGAAAGCTAAAGTATCAAGAACAATCCCCATCCTTTCATTTTCGAACCAATAAACCATTTAAACCTTCTACCTCTAAGCCTATCGACACTAACCTCATAGTCAATAGTGTTACACCTTCTAAGGAGACACCATCCCAACCACCTTGGTGTACTTTTACAACCCTCCCTATGGCACCAAATCTCATATTAACACAACTACTTGATAAAACCTCATCACCCTCCCACCACCACTCGAGTTAGACCCATCATAGCCTAAAGGACACAATTACAATGAAAACTTTTGTTGTGATTACCATCATATTGTGTAGGCCACTCTACTAACCATTGTATGAAACTTCAAGAACTTATCCAAGATCTAATTAACAATGACCAACTTGAATTCCATAAACCTACTAGCCCTCCTCCCACTAAGGACAAGGGTAAAGTCAAAATTTTTAATAAATAATCCAACCAACGTGACAAAAAGGCTATAGAATCTCTCTGCTAATCATACATACCATGCCACACCACCTCCCAATGTAGGAGCACTTGAATTCTTAGTCGTTAGCACTGATATGACCCCACCTATTATTTATTTCTCTCATGCTGACTATCACGCTACATTCACATCCAACCATTTATACATACATGCCCTTATCACCTCAACCCCCATCAACAACACTAAGGTTGACCTATCCTCTCCTATTAGCACATGTTCCTTGTCTCTTCTATGATCTCTTGGTTACCCCCATTACAAATAGACTTTCTATTCAAGAGGCCTTATGGTGTCGTTAAGTTACCTATCACAGTTGTTCCTCTCACTCTTCTCCTCCCTTGCATCATTAATCAAGCCATCCACCACTATGACCTACTTCTCGGCTTAAATTGGATCCATAAATCCCAAGCTATTGTCTCCATCAACCACTTGCACCTTAAGTTCATCCACGAAAACCAAGTTGTCTCCATCGATGGCATCCCTCATTCACCTCCAACATGCTTGCTTGCACTCTCATTCTATTTTCCTATACCTCTTTCTCTCCCTCATACAACTCCTCTTCAATCACCACCTATGTTTCTTGTTCCTACGTCACCACCTCAATTAGCCTATACACGACCACTTCATTCTCTTAGTCTTATATATCGATATAGGCCTATTCCTAAACCAATTATTACCTCTCGTCATGAATCACTGTCTCATTTTATTCCATGTCAATTGTCATCTTCTTTAAGCATGACATCTCCTCGATCTCCACCACCTCTACATTTTACTACACCCCGACGTTCATCTTTCATATACCCCTTACATGCATATCAGATTCATTTTCTTGCACAACACTTATCTCCTATATCGGGATTATTATAACATCTTTCTCACACATCCTCGTCTTAAGTATGGGTCAATGGACATCCATCCACTGCCCTCATTATTTGATTACGTTTTCCTACCTAGTTGAGGGACTTAGCCATTAAACAACCCTCCCACTCCCTCATTATCACACCCTTGTTGCTTGATGATGCACCCAGTGCTTCGGTTCACATTGACTATTAAGGGATTACCATTACCTTGAACTCCACACACTACACTACCAAACCTATACGTATACATCCTACATTATCCTATACATACCTCATCTACTAGTCATTTATACATCATCTATATCATACACGCTACACTAGATTCCCTTACACATGGGTCTAGTTCCACCTATCATCGTTCCATCCACAATTTCTATACATTGCTATCATTACATTCATACATATTACCTATCCTACATCCTACACTATATTTCCTTATACTTGGGTCTAGTTTTATCTATCATCATTACACATTCTCCTTCTACCTACGTGTTTATTACATTACACTCCATACCCACTGCACATTCTACACCACACATTCACCTACCTTGGTCGTATACACTACGTTGTCTTCTACGCATTGCACTCACCACCTTATGATGAACTCTAGTTCTCGGTCCATACTTGTCTACCGAGGGTTTACCAATAAAATGGACCTTACCTACATGCGACATATCATCATACCACATTCCTTGGACTAGTGACCAACGCTCTAGGCTATATCATCACCCATACTCATCATCATATCATGTAGTGGTATACACTTTAGGTTAAATCACCACTTCTTTCCTTATCATACATTATCCTATTACATATAATCATCACCTATCCTATCATCCTATTCTAGGTCATTCTATTACATCATCATTTATCCTACTCATCACTTAGTGGTATACGATTTAGGATAAATCACCACCCTCACCTTATTCATCACATAGTGGTATACGCTTAGTGCTAAAATCACAACCTTATGTTACCCACAAACTACTTATCTACACTTCATCCACCCTCATCACCCATCTAGTAGTGACATACACCATAGAATAGATCGCCACCTTCTTCTTCCATCTTGTTGTGAGGTTGTGGAGCATGTTTTCATGTGTGAAAGTGTTGAAAATTGTACACTAAGAGTACTGTACACTTTCCATAGTTGTCTCGCAAGGATTTGGGGGGCACAACCCCTAAGAAAAAAAAATTTGGCCTCGAAAAATGTGCCCGATATACTAGGAAACATGCTTTTCTCATATTAGTGGTATTTTTGACCCATAGGTTTATGGGACAATTTTGGCCCATGGTTTTGATACCCATGGTTTTGTAAAACTGCTTTAGTAGTTATCTACTTATGTAGTTTTGTTCATATGGTAAGTATGATGTAACATTGCAGATGTGTATGAATTCGGGTGTGAATTCTGTAGATTTTGTTGAGCATAGCTCCAAACAGATCTGGGTATTGTATTGAGAGAGTGGTGGCTTGTAATAAAATATGAGAAAGTAATTCTTGGTGGACGTAGCCCAAATTGGGTGAACCACATTAAATATTATCCCTTTGTGTTGTGTTATTTTTTTTTGCACTTTTATTTAAGATCTGTAATATTTTTTGCATATTAGTTTCTACTGTTGCATTTCTATGAGGGATTGTTCCACATATTTTATCCCTTATTTCCTAACACTTATCAACGATTCATCCACCCTCATCACCCATCTAGTAGTGACATACACCATAGGATAGATCGTCACCATATTCTTCCATCTTGTTGTGATATACGCTTAGGGCTAAATCATCACTCCTTTATCCAACCGATTCATGGTATACGCTTAGGCTATAGGGTCCACGCACACCTTTCTTTATGATGCATTCCCATCCATTCATCTCATAGTTATATACGCTTAGGGCTAAATCATCACTCCTTAACTCAACCTAGTTGTGGTATATGCTTAGGATATAGGGTCCACATAATTTATTTTCCCATACCACTCATCCTCATCCATTCATCTTATAGTGATATACGCTTAGGGATAAATCATCACTCCTCCGATCAACAAAGTTGTGATATACACTTCGACTATAGGGTTCACACACATCATCTCTCCACATGTCCCATTACATCACCACTACACATACACACTCATCATGACTCACTAGACACAACCAACACCACTTGACCATTTCCCAATGATGCACTCTTCTTTATGGTTCATTCTTGAATTCGATGGGGAGAAAATGAACCTCGCTGCATACACTTTCATACACAGGGTGGCATGTTTCTCCTATCATTCCATCCTGCATTCCATTCCATCCATCCATAACATATTGCATTGTGGTGGTAGCATTTACTTTTTCTTACTAGTGTTTTGCATGTTCACTTTATGACACATGTTAGCTTACTTTCCTATATGTCATTATCTTACACACATGTGTGTTTACGCCTTTGTTTAGTGTGATCACAGTGCATGACATTTATATGCAAAGCATGGATGCTTTCCTTCTACCCTTACTATACTTGTCAACAAAGTGTTTAGAAGAAAGTAGTACAGGTGTTATTATTTCATTTTGTACTTAGCATCTTTTAGTACTTGCTTCTACACACTTTGACATATTGGTTTTCACTCTAACATGCTAACGGGTGTTCCATGTGCAACACTTGTTTTACAGGACTACATGTTCCCATGAATACTTGTATTTCTACTTGTCCTGTGTTATTTTCTATTATATGTGAGCTTTACCCTTTGCTTGTGTGCAAGTTTGTCTTCTATTTCCGGCCATGATGGCATTGCATATCTTGCGACATCATGAGTGGTGTCCCTTATTTTAACCCACTTTGTGTAGTCTTCTTGATATTTTTTCAAGTTTAAACTACTTTTCTTAGTAGTTTTTACATTATCTATGTCTTTTACACTTATTTGTATGCATGTGTTCAGACTAACACTTGTATTGGCTAGCCATCCCCTTTTGTGTGTGCCTTGGTATCTACCAAGTGCTTTCCCTTCCCCCCTATAGGGATAAGTTGGTTATAAGGTCAGAGTGTGGTTGGTCCTCTTTTGGGGTTGCATTCTCCTTCCAGGGTCATCACATGCACCCCCAAAGAGGGGGGAATCATTGAGGGTTTCTACTAACACAACGTATCTACACCGGTTCACACACAACGAGTGAGTTCAGACCAGTCTATGAACTCCATACACAATGGCCTTAACAGGACATGGTGTCCTTCGACAATTTTGCGGAGCGGTTACATGCTTAGGGGTTACAATGGGTGGCCTCTCTACACTTCTCTGTCCAGTGGCATAGGATCTCCCAAAAACTAGTGTAGTATAGAGATATCTTCAAAAAATTGCAGCAGAAGTGGTTAGAGATGGAGGACACCAAGCATTTCCTCCATACACTTCTTCACCAAGGTGGTGTGAGATTGCCTAAAAACTTGTGACATAACAAGATATCCTTCTACACCTTTTTTACACGTGGATTAGGTGATCGTTTTCTCCTGCAAATCCACCATATGAGAAAAAAATTCAAATTGTGGGAAACAACAACGAACAATGAAAATGACAACACCAATGAAAATGACAAGGAGAACAACAACAATGAAAATGACAACACACCGTGATAGTACTTGCCATACTAACCATGCAAGTACACCACATATATGCAGCAACTACACACACATTTTGCCCTAGGTTCACTCTCATCACTTTTTACAAATGATTCATCTTTAGAATCCACACTTCTCCACATTTTTTCTTTCTTTAATTCCACACTTCTAGTCCATCGGCGTGTTTTCTTCTACACTCTGCATGGACTTTAGGTACACTTTTCTATCAACTTTATGTTATTGAGTTGTTCACTCACCAACATAAAGTGGGGGCGAATGTAGACACAAATATTGCTTATTAGATAATATTTATCCCGTCTTATACTATTATTATTTAGAAGGTTTTCAAGTGTACAAAGTACCGCTTAGTCCCAACCTTTTAGTATCTTTGTTTTATGTTTTACTTCTTCTTTCCTGCCAATTTCCCAATACCTCTCACCCAATTTATAACTTCTCAAGATTCTAGCCCTGATTCCGAGTGCCATACCTTATCTTTGGGGTGCCATTAGGTTCTCCAATCCCACTCTCGGTACCTCGATCTATGCTTAGCCTCTTTCACTCCTTTTTGGGTCACTTCTAGCTGTTGGTCATCTTTATATTTTCCTCGAGTTGACATTTTCGAGATTAATTAAGAAAATAAACTTGAGAGCCCTATATATATAAAGCTTATAATACCATAATAAGGTTCCTAGGTCATTACATCCTATCACTACTATCACTCTATCTAGGGTTGCATCCATTGCACCATCTGGCATCCATATAGCACCATACATTCAAGCTAGGAAAGTTTGCATCACACACATTCTTAGAGGAGGAGGGATTTTATTCATTCTATTCTAATATCTACATATTCTATAAAGCTAACCATAGCTCAATTTCACAAATTAAAACGCACGAGAGCTCCTAGGGCACGATATACACACTCACTAGAACTACATTCAGTTCCATAATGTAGTGCAACGCTTAGCGATACATCCACTAGTTTGGTAGATGAGGTCAGTTTGACCCCTTCTTTTCTTCTTCATATGGAGGGCCTCATCTAGTTCATCTGGTGAATCAAGTGTGACAGATCGTGAGTATTTAGAGACACTTAGCGATCATGTCGGATTATAGTTTTGAGTATTTATACTATTTATAGTGCCCAGATTGCTGACCAAGGTGCTCTAGTACACTCTCGTGCACTGTGTCATCTCGTAAAACCTAGATTCTCCTTCGCTAGGCCCTTGAGTGTTTGTTTGCACTTTGGAGTTACATTTCCAGATCCGCAACAACTGCACGCATAGTTTCCTCTTATCGCCTAAGTCTTTTCCTTACTCCCTCTTTCATATTAGGATTTTATTTAACTTAGAATAGTTTTTCTACATTTATTTCATCTTGCTTTAGTTCATTTACAACATTTTAGTCCTTGTATTTACATTACGATATTTTTTTGTTCAAATCCTCTTAGCACCACCGCAGAGTGTATTATCTTTGAGACCTCTCCTTCATTTGATCAATTATGTTATATGCTCAAAATGTGTGAAGCTAAAATTATATCTATGGGAAAAGTCAAATATAAAGATAATCCATCATCTTCAAATAGGTGTCAAGATAAATCACAATTCAATCCTTTTCCTAAGCCCACCGAAGAAAAAAAGCTATAAATTTTTTATCTCCACCTAAAAATCTTCAATGATAACCTCCAAAGCATAATTTCACCAAATTACCCTATGTACCTTTATTTCTATTTACTCAACCCATCAAAATAAATATAATCAATTTTCCACTACCGATTAATCTTGATCTATCTTACCGATGTGGCCGTAATTATGATGAAAATTCTAAATGTGACTATCACCAATGCATTAGGAATTATATTGATCACTGCTTCATTCTCAGGCATCTGATTCAAGATATTATTTACAATAATTCACTCAAGCTCCCTAAGACATCTAATTTTAAGTCGTTTAATGATAATAAAAATCTAAAAGAACTTTAATGACCCTTTGACTAAGTATGACACACAAGCTCCTGATTCTTCTTCTAATCATACATATCAAGTTATGCCCCTCCTTCATCAGACCCCTTGACTTCCTTGTCACTTTTGTTGATGCATCACCACCAACCATTTCATTTTAAGATCATGAATATTGTGCTATATTCACTTATGATTCATTACATATCAGTGCTTCTATCGGCTCATATATTGTCAATAACGCCATGATCTATCCAAATGGATCCTACTAATGTGTGCTCTATTACACTTCTCATGGCTATCAAATGTCTAATATATAATATCACATATCCAGTTCCTAATTATTTTGGCTACATTAGGTTTCCCGTTACAGTTGGGCCTCTTACCATGTTTCTTCCATTTGTTGTGGCATCTTCGATAAAAGTTTTGACATGCTCTTAGGTGTTCATTGTCTCCATGTTTCCCTATCCATTCCCTCCCTGAATAATTTGTGTCTCAAGTTCATTCAAAATAAGTAATTTATCACTCTTTAAGGTGTTCCACAATGTGGACCATTTCCTAAGCCTATTCTTGATCACATATTTCCACCAACTACAACATCTAAGCCTCCTACAACTCTCAAATCTAAGGCACACTCTACACCTAGTTCTCATATTCTTAAAAGACCTACCTTGACCTCATCATCCTCATCAGTCCAATATCCCATTTCATTGGCCTAAGTCCCTTACTTTGGAAGCTCCTTCAAATAGGTGTTCACAACCTCCTTTACCATGAATGTCTCACTCACATACACATCACAACCTCATACTCCATTGATCTTAGAGCATCATCACACACCTTTATTTCCTCCGATATCGGTTGGAGGTCCCTTACCCTTCACTATCATGGGATAGTCTTCTATCCTTCTCACACTTGGGAGGGAATCACGCTTATTTCCCTCTCCTAGCATCATGAGTTTTCTATAGTATCTACTATCATGCTCACTTATTCACAATGAATCTTTCTTATTACTCTTACACATCTTAATACACAAATTTTATCATCATTACCCTATGAAGCACTCTCATGCTATAGTTCATATTCAATGATGAGGGTTTAAATATTAAATAAACCTCTCCACATTTACTCTTCACACGTTATGCTTCATGTTCTATCTTTCAAGCACACATTTTTCATACCATTACCCAATGATGCACTCTTGTTCTATGGTTTATTCTTGATTTTTTAGGGTTCTCTTATAAAGGAACCCCATCTCATACACATATAGTAGAGGGCATGTTGTTCTATCACAATTAAACATTGCATACCATTCCATCACACTCATACACTACATTTACATATCTTGTTTATATTTACTCTTGCTAACTTATTCTATTTATATGTTACACTTTATTTTCTATGATAGACGAATTCTTAGTATGTCATTATATTTATATATACACACATGTACATTCACTTGGTATTTTATAGATTTTTATAGGATGCAATGATGTTTGGCACCGCACCTTTACTAGTCCTACCAAGCCTTCTAGGGGCATCTATTTTTACTACTCTCACACCCTACACATTCCAGGTTCTATTGCTAAATTATTCACTATTTCTCGTTATATGTCGCTCTAATTTTTCACTTCTATATACATGCTCTTGACATATTATTTATCTTTCTAACATTCTAATGGGTTCTCCTGTGTAGAATTTTCCTTCCAGGACTATATACAACCATGGCTATCTATCACACTTTGTTTGATCTTGTTTAGTACTATATGCTATTTTTTGGGCTATGCCCTATGTATTGTATAATCATTATATGTTTCTAGTCGCTTCGACCTTGATTTCTTGGTGACATTATGAACAAATTCCCTTGTTTGAAACGTTCTATTTGTGGTCTATCTTGTTGACACACTTGCTTATTACATTGTCTTCTATTGCATTCTTTATAATTTTCCTATTAACATATGTACTAGCCTACTATTTTTGCATATGAATTGATTTATACTATGCACATCCACTCCACTTTGCATGGATATAATCATAATATGACACTAGCACCCAGTGACTCGCAACACTAGTTCCCGATCGTTCTTCACCACTCATGGGAACTAATGTCCTTGGGGTGGATACAATAATTTTTTTAGATTAACACACTTAACATAAGACTTTAGAGAAATTATACAATTATAATAACAATCGTTCATTCTGAGAATGCATTCTACACCTAAAACTAGTACAATCATAAATAATTTAGAATAATCGAGACAAAAAGAAAAACGTGAACAAAATTGGGATGCACCATATGTAGTGGTGCTTATTGGGAAGATTTATGAAAGGAGATTGAAACTAGACCTCTCTCGCCGACACTTGCTCCTTGGTGTGAGATCACCCAAAAAAATTGCACTTAGTATGACCCCACCCAAAACACTTGGTCTTAACATGAGATCACCAAAAATATCACCCTTCACATAATTTGAAGACATCTTCCGATCCCTTACACTCTTATATATCAGGTGTCAACTTTTCCTTTTTATATACTTTCATAATTTTACATACTTTTACATACTTTGCTAAGATGTTTCATATATAGGACTTTGAATCCTATTTCTCTCTTCTTTTGGAGGTCCATATTTAATACGTAACAATAAGCAACTTAAAAACACAAATACAAGCATTAAAATATGTACAAGTAACATATACACTTCATCCCTAGGGTCACTTTCCTTTCCTAGTCTCCACAATTCACTTTGCAATTACTTTACTTGTCCACTCGGCACAATATTCACCACACGCTCTACAGGATCAAAAGATATGCATCTTCTATCTACTTTTTGTTATTGAGTATTAACTCAACAATGAAACTGAGGACAAATGTAAACAACAAATCATGCACTTGGCTATTGATTAAGAAAAAATATGTATTTAATATGCCTAATGTGATTGCTATTTTAGAAATAAAAGAGTAATAAATTAAATTAAAAAATTAACCCAAGAAAACTAAGCTAGAAAATATCAAATGCTAAGTGCAAAGATGAGATATAATGACTTAGTTATTTTGTGCAGACTCAGAAGGTGTACAATGTTGGAAAACTAGCCAATCTGAAACATAAACTATCACACCGAAGCTTACAAAAATGTAGATATGGAGGAATAAGTTGGACAGAGCACACTGTAGGTGCCATCCACTTGCAATAGGCACCTAATACTACAAAAAATGCTTAGAAAACCACATTTGACTAGTTGTAAGGTGTTCATTTTCCTTCACCTTTGCTCGCTAGTATGTCACACAATTTTCACCGAGCTTGTTGGAAACATGTAATGAAGTATTGACCTCAAAATACTCAAATAGACATCAAATCCTAAAAATAAAGATAAAAATGATGGGTCGAATGTCTTTTGATGTATAATCACAAAGACCCCTAAATATTTGCAACTCGATGGGTTGAGACTCTCTATGTGATTGCATAACATGGAGCTTCTACCAAAGTGTGGGACTTTGCAAGAGAGCTCTCCAAATGAAGGCCAGTTCTTATTCCTCTATTCAGGTGCACACATACAATTTGCAGAGGATCTACTCTAAAACTACTCTAACTTGCCAAGGAGATAGGGTTAAGAAGATGCAAGAAAATAAACCTAAATTAATAGAGGTGATGCACCAAAGGAATGTTGAACACTTGCTTTGCAATTAAACACAAACCATTAAAAGTGTAATACAACCACCATGCACAGATAACCAGGATTGCAATGAGAGATCGGAAGATACAATGAACATAAGAGAGGGTTGAAATCATCCAAAACTTTATTTTATCACTCCAATAATTCCATAGAGTCCATTATAATGGCCACAAGGAAAAAAGTTGCATTACAGTTTGAAATGGGAGGTTTGAACTCCACAAATTCACTTGTAGACAAGAGAAGAAGGGAGGGTGCAAAACCAAAAATTCCAACCTTTTGAAAAATTTCCCTCCTTACAATATATATGAAGAATGAGAGAAGGAGATGAAAGAATTCTAATTCTTGCTCCAAACCACTCAAGAAATGCATTGAATTTACCTTCAACAATGATGGGCTCTACTACAAAACCCATGCCTCCATGTGTTGTTCCTTGTTGGGAAAGAAAGAAAGCCCATACCTTCATTATGGTGGTAGGTGAGAAGTCTGACACCCCAAAAATGGTGAACTGTATTTCTTCATTTTGAAAAACTTAGCCTCACTAATTTAAAGATATCTAGTAATAGTTGCGTAGAAGATGCCGAGAGATTTCCAAAAGGTCCTCTCTTGCTCAAATTTGACATTCCAGTCAAAAGATATGGCCATCTAAAGGTCGAGATGTCATTCTACAAAAATGGTGGGTTGTTGGCTCATTTCTTCGAGTCAAAAATGCATGCAACCTCCGAAATCCCAAAATTTAGACTTTCAGACATTTCCATTTCGAGATTGGGTTATTATTCATCTGCCAATTTTTCTTAAGAGTTCCGAAAGTCTGAAATTTTGGACTTTCAAAATTTGAGATTTCAGACATGGAGGGGTGATTATTGTGTTTTGGGGATCGAGACTTCCAAAACTCCAAAGTCTGAAACCCTAAAACTCTGAAGTCAGACATTTCGGACTTCGACTTTCGAGATTTTGGGAATTTTCTTGCTTTGCTTTTTTGGCACAATTCCCAAAATTCCTAAAACCCCGAAAGTCTAACATTTTGGACTTTCAGACTTGAGATTTCAAACATTTCGCATCATTTTTGGCATGCATCCCGAGGTCTCTGAAACCCAAAATCCCGAAAGTCCAAAATTCAGACTTTCGGACTTCGGGATTTTAAACATTTAGGGCCAATTTTCCAACTTTGCGCCTAAGAGTTTTGAAATCTAAAAGTTCAAAATTTTGGACTTTGAGATTTCAGGTTTTGGACATTGACTTCCCATTTTTTCCTTGTGTTTATTCAAGTGCCAAAAATGTAAAAAACTAAAAACTTGATCGTTTCATCCTTCCTCTTGAGCTCTAATGTCTTTCGACATTTGCTTAACAATTTCATTTTCCGACCTTGCATATCTATTGACGATCCTGCCTGCAACCTAATTTTTGAAATTGGATGTGAGCTCGTATGACCGAACCAACTCGCTCCATCTCTCCTGTGTAAAATTTTGCTTGATCAATTTTTCCTGACATAGGTATAAAAAGTGCAAAAAGTGGGACATAATTATATGCTTTTGAATCAATTATCGCACAATATCCTTAATACGTAAGATATTATTAGTAATTGGCTTGGTTATTCCTTAGTGTAAAGAGGGTAAACACTCTTATGTAATATTAGGAGCCTTATTATCTATAAAGTTGATGAGAAAGGCTCCTTGAAGCTCCGAATATATGCTCATAGATCTACTAGGAAGGTAGGTAAACCAATATTGTGCATCACCAATGTTAAAATTTGTAAGAAAGATTTATGAAGCAAGCTATGATTGTTATAGAAGACATTTTAATCTATAGTATTCAAGATGTAGATAAGGCTCGAATGTCCCATCAAATGATTGAAATGTACACATTGAAAATATCATGAGCGGAGGAGGATTTGAATATTTTATGCTAAATAGGGTTGTCATTTCTAGTATTAGAACAAATTTCAATGTAGTAAGTCTTACTTTGTAGGGTCAAAGTAAGAATTTTATATTGTAAATCACCTACCACATTAATGAGAGAAATAACATCTTGAGGAGGAACCACATAAAATTTGAGAGGCTCATTTAAGGGTTGCATTTTTCCATTTATAGTAGCCATAAGAACACTATTTTTTTAAAAAGACATGTCGTCATAATGAGGCACGTAAAACTAGAGCTTTAGTTTCAAGATGTGCAAATTTTATTTATAGGTTTTCCCCTCTTCTCCTATCGGGATTTAATTTCAATTTCTTTTACTTTGTATATACATTCCTTACTACCACGAGTCTAATACAAATCTTCATTTAAGTGTATCTTGAAATTTCTAATACAACTCTGAAACCATCATTCAATGCAAAACTTAATTCCGGTTGATTGATAGGCTTGGTGGTGCTTAAATATATTAACCCTAATGCACCATAACCCTTAGGTCAATAGGTGTTATCGAACAATGAAAGTGGGTTTTATATTAGCATAATGGTTGATTACTTGTAGGATGAGTATGATTTCTTTTGTGGACCTTCCATCTCTTCCTTTATGGATTTGTTTTGAATCAAACTTTAACTCTAAATATGTGCCTCACTACCTCTTGTTTGATATGCCTTCTCATTTGAGTGTATCTTGGAATTTATTTTATGACTCTAAAATCTTTATTCACCAAAAACATAATTCCAAATTGGTTAATAGGCTTGGTCCACATTAGTAGATAAAACATTATATATAATGATCTTTATGTCATAATGGAAGTGGAATTCCTACTAACATAATGGTTGATTGGTTGCAAGATGATTATGTTTTCTTGTTCGGGAATCCCATATCCTCTTTTTTTTTCCTCCAATATAATAAAACTTTGACTTTTTATTCATGTCTTACTACCCTAAAAGTGATATGTGTATTATTCTCATTTCATTTTGGAATTGCTTTTACAACTTTAAAATTTTCATTTGTTGAGAAAATTAATTCCAATTTCATTTATAAAATTAGTCCACATCAATATATAAACCCCCATATACCATTATCCTTATCCTAATATGGGTTAGGCCATAATGAAAGTTGACTTCATACTAACCTAATGTTGATTTTTAATTGGATGAGATTTTTTTTTCTCAACCTTCATTTATCGCTTTAATTATTCCAAAATGAATGATTTTATTGGTTCACACACACACACACACACACACACACACACACACACACACACACACACACACACACACACACACACACACACACACACACACACACACACACACACACACACACCATGATACTTACGGTAAAGGAGGTGACACCAAATTTGGTGAGGATGGATATTATGAAGTATTTATGATACTAAAAATTTATATATTCATGTTATATTAATTTTTATATTATTCTTGTTGTCATGAAAATGTGTTGCATAGAAATTTCAAACTTTTAAGCATGACAACTTACCTAAATGTGAAAAAATTCTCCCGAGTCTTTCGAACCTCCTCCTTGTTAGTTTTCCTCCCATACCATACTCATACTCACCTTGTAATTGATTCCAATATGTTGAACAATATTTTCATTTTATTTTCAATTTTTTCTCAAGGTCATTCATCTCATACCATGAATGTTTTTCAAACACTAGTCTTCCGGAAGGCATAGAAAGGAAAATTTAGTTGTTTCAGGCTAGATGTGCATCCAATGGGATGAATCCAAAGGCCCACACTCACCGTGAGGTGGTATTAAATAGATTAAAATATTTTGGAACTGATTTAGGAAATTTTAGGGAAGTTTCATAGGTTTAGCAACAAGCTGTGTAATAGTGGGTTTCTAAGGTGCAAGAAGTGTATAGTCAAAATCAATACCTAGTCTTCCCCAGTGATGATTACGAGAGACCTATAAGGAGTTATAATCCAATAAAATAATAATAGTAAATATTGAATATCCCTCTACATGATGGAAGTTTCAAATATTTCACAAGAATCAAGTATCTCTCAGGGCATCTCATGCTGTGTATACACACCCTTTTGTCCTCAAGCAAAAGAGCTATTTCAATGAGTTTCAGTGCCGACATTAATTATGAGACCCATCACAATGTTTGTATAATTATTTTGGGAGTAAAAATCATATAATACTTCACCCAAAATGAACTCATGTATCTCTGGAAACATCATCTTAAAGTCTTCTCTCTCACAAGTATGATTTTCACAATTAGCAAATTTTTCAATAAGACACTTGTCACATCTAGGTTGAGGCACATTTTTGTTTCCCTCCTCTGTCCCTATTCCATGTAAACAGAGGGGAAAATAAAAATTTCCCCAAGAAAATATTTAAACATCTAGCTTTCAACCTAACTACTTCTACGTCATATGTGCACTCAAACATCACTACCGAGAAGCAAAACAATAAAATCACTTTTACTTACCTCCATTTCTTCACTAGTCCGATCATCTCTGCCATGAATGAAGATATTAAACCTCCGGATACATGAAAACACATCCATCATGTTGTTAAAATCTCCCCATAGCATCCATGATTACAAGAAAGGATCTTTTCTCATTGCTAGCGAACCAAGAAACTGATTGTACCAAGCGTTTGAGCTATGTTTTCTTCTCTCGAAGAATCCCTATGATAATTGAAGTTCAATGAATCCATTAATTACTACCACATGACAAATTCAGGTTTGACACCCTTTCCCTATAAAATTTCTATTTTGATTTCAAAGAGTTTTAGCAGGTGGAAAACAATGAAATTCCGAGCACGAAATCGTAACAAGGAGCCAAATTCAACAAAAATATTTCCGATGCAAACCAAGTATAGAATAAATATATAAAACATGTATATTTTTGAATTAAAACATATGCAATTTCTCTATCTATAAGCGATGATGATGTAAACTTTCCAACATGACCAAAAAGCCCATCTCCCCATGCAATACACCAATGGATTGCACTCAAATAATGATTAGTGTTTTCGTATATTTTTCAAACAAGATGGCGAGAGTAATTGTGATGAGAGTAGTATAAGTTCATGTGTTCAAACCTTGGTGATAAAATTCTAAGCCTGGTTAATTCGATGCATGATTAGTCATCATGAAAACCTTTTGTAATATAGATAATATGATAGTACTTCAAATTTATCCGGTGTTAAGAACGTGGATTGTTAAGGATAAATTATTGTTAAAAATCCAAAAGTAAAATATTAAAAATGATACCTATTATTGCATAGGAGAGCATGGACAATGGCATAACCCAATGGTCTATAAAAATTACACAAAACTATATGATCGGACCTTTGTTTTGTGGTTATCAAATTCAACAACTTCAATGACTTGACTTTGGATGATGACTCCACTCGATGTGTTCTTATCTCTAAAATGTATCTTGACATAGAACAATATTCCCCTTATATGTATATCTTCACATATATTATCCTTGTTTAAAACAACCAATTCCTAAATACTAAATACTAAATTCATATATATATATATATATATATAATATAAACATATTTTATAAACAAGATCTTTAGATTTATCCAATATGGAGCTTACACATATTTCTTGGCCTTAATTACCAAGGATTGAAGAGAATTCGTTCCATCAAATTCCCCCAAGTATGATCCCGACTACTATTATTGTATCATTGAGGCTAACGGGTTTTTATGAATGGCATCGCTAGAAATGTAGTTGAAAAAAACCTTGTCCTTATCCTACTAGCTATATATAATAAAATGTATAGTTGTAAGAATGATTTCACCCATGGAATATGTGTCGTGCATGTACATATTTAATTCCAACATTTTCTCTAACTTTCCATTCACGTATTTGTCTTTTCTAACAAATTGAAGCCCTCCCATTTGTGATCCTTGTCAATGCTACTTAGAGTTTGGATGGCGCCAACTAGTGTATCGATGGTCGGAGATAAAACCGCCGAATCCGAATTGTTGGCCATGGTAGTTTGAATTATGACCAACTCGCTTAACTATACGATTGTATTATAGAGAAGGCCCTTGACCACCCACTAACATGTTTTCATATACACCACTCAACTTGGGACAAGAACCTTAAGTTTTATGTAAGGATGCTTGTTTGCACATTTCTTGCTTTCCTACATTTATTCAACCTTACAATTGAAAGGGGGACAACCAAGGAGCAAACATTGTGGTTGGGTTTTGGATGAGACACCTATTGAAATTTCCACATTTTCTATTTTTACTTTTTAATCACAACTTGCACTCACTTGAATGATGCAAGTGACGTGAAGATAATAATGGCATTTATATATAACAAGTATTATTTCGATAAGAACTATTCCAATCATGGAATAGGTGTGGGACATGTAGGTTTTTAATTACCACCTTATTTCTGAATTTTCATTCTTGTTTGTGTCTTATCTAACAAATTGAACATCATCCAATTGGAATCTTTGACTTTGATGTATTCACATTTCAAGTAATTTCTTTTGAACAATCACCATAAATGGCTACTCCTCCCTAATATTTCCACACAATATACCACCACCCAATGTACTATTTTTAAATTCTATTCCACTATCTCTTCCTCCATATTACCGACAAATAAAAACCCTTGACCAACAAAATTGTACTCTTCTTCTTTTCCTTCCTCTTTCCACAAATATTTCTTCTATTGCATCCCTTACGCATTCACATCGCACTACTCATGTGCGATTGCTAGTTTGAATAACACATTGAGATTCTTATAATAGTATTCCTTTTTAACTTATTTTATTGTCAATGACACATCACCATATTTGTATAATGAAATTTTAATAATAAAGGGTACTTTGGAAGATACAAATTGGTACACATATTTTTCTAGGAATTCCTTAGAAAAGCTCTTCATTAATATATATTCAGACCATCACACTCGCCGAAATCAGTTTCAAATATTAAATTTCCCTTCCGTAATTGAAAGAGAAAATAGAGGACATGAAATGGATGATATAATTGTTTTCGTGCTTGAGAGGGGCGAATTTTTTACACATTTATCTATGTAATGTATGGTGTTTCAACTTTAGTCTTGGAGGTGGAGCTATGCAGAAATGACAGAGGCATTTAGAAGCTGTGATAGTGTTATTATAATCAACTTGTGAGACTCCAACATTAAAATAGTGGTAGTACTCAATTTGGCCTCCATGTTACTTATGGTACAAACATTCTGAAAAACTCTTATGGGATATTTTATCTGATCATCTTTTCATAAAACTTTTACGAGTTTTTTTTTTTCACATTCATATTTTATGGAAGGAATGTGTTTGGAATTTTACTTGGATTAAATTGTATGGCCACTATATTACATTTGTGTGTTTCCCCTGCAACTTAATTGATTGTTGCCATTCAAAATTTCTGGTATTTTGAAAGTAAAGTATACATCTAATTTATTCATTCTTGAATTCAAAATAATTTTTTCCCCAAAAAGATCTAATACCAATATCAGTGACCAAAACAATAGCTTATATTCAATAAAAATATTTGTCAATCTTTATTTTAGATGGACTAAGATCTCATAGATATAATTAATTTGATGAATAAATAATTAAAAATATATTTCTTTTCTAAATAAAATTACGTTTAATTATGCTACGTTTTTTTCAGTATATCGGCGGCCGGCATTTCCCCGTACGTCGACGTCCGTTCCGAACACCGTCCGACCATCCGATCTCTGACTTGCAATCTGTGATTTATTTTTTCTAAGCAGAACATCAGATCTCTGGACGATGAATCTTTATTTGACAGGGTACCCACATCGACATTGAGACTTTTTCCTTGCCTTCGTCCGTGATCTGTGGGCCTGCAATTTAGTTTTTCTACCAGGTATTCTCCCTGAGCGAATGCGTTCTCGGCAAGGTTCAACACTGTCAGCTCACTAAATTTCCTAGAGAAGCAGGGATTTCACCTGTGAATTCATTGGTCGTCAAATGAAGAACCTGCAAGGATGACAACGGAGACAAATCTGGCAGAGTCCCGGAAAGAGAATTTGTTGTAAGGTCGAGATACTGAAGCTTACTGCAATTGTTCATGGGAGGTATTTTCCCACGCAATTCACTAGAGGGCAAGTGGATTTTCTTCAAGCTTTGTAGAGGGCCGTTGAGAGATTTGTTTTCGACCGCGGTCTCAGTCGCCATGCCTGTGTGACTGTGGCAGGTTATCCCTTCCCAATTGCAAGGTGCATCAATGGAGTCTTTCCAATTGGTCAAGGCATTGTGAGCAAAGTTTTTTCCATTTTCAGAAGAACTCGAATTTCCTGGAAACTTTCCCGGATACCATTACATGCCAAAATCAATGACAGGAAGCCTGTGATCCAGCCCAGATATGATTGCTCCATTTTTTTTCTCTCTCCCCCTTAGGTTGAGAAGAATCCTAGGAAAAAAATTCTCCATTTGAATAAGAGACAGCTGAATTGGTGGACGTGGGTGGTGGTCACTGTTCACTAGTTAATTGGGGCACAACAAATTCTTTGAAATGTGGAAATCAGAGAGGGGTCTCATTTTTGGACACTTGGAGAGATGGGTCACAAGAGTCTCTGCACGTTGGAAGTTTCTTAAGAGACGTGTGGATGATAGACACCGGAAATGTGGGCCTTAAACGCGGTCTTTTAAAAGTCGGTCAAGTACAGTGGTATTGAAAATTAAATTGTTTTGGATTTAGCAGGCAGACTTATCTTTAACGTAACACGTTGACTGAGTGACTTGATAGTTGGCAAAGGTTTATTAGCGACTCAGCGAGAGACTCGTTTTTCTGGGAAGAGACGAAGGACGATAGCGTCAATCCACAAAGTATAATTTTAATGGTTTCATGATCTATGACTACGCTGAAAGGCGTTGTTCCGCTTGGGTTGAGTAACTAATGCAGTATATAAAGCAACATCATTTTCTAATATAAAGCAACATCATTTTATAAGATTCACCATTTTCTAATATTCATTAGTTTTCTTCTGAAGTAATTAATGCAGTATATAAAGCAACATCATTTGATTTTTATTATTCTTTTGATTCTTGTTTTGATTTTGATTTGGTTTGTTTCCTTTTGTTTTTCAAATTTAATTTGTATTTGGCTACCCTACAATCTTCCTTTTTGTGTCTTAATTTCCCACAATTGTGACATTTTCCATCAAAACTGACTTTTAGGTGATTATTCCTTGGTTTATTATCTTTACTAGGGGGTGTAAAGTTTGATTTGAACTTTTGATTCCTATTAAACCTAGAAAAGTTATTCTTAGGATTTTGAGCGAGAAGTGCTTGAGTGACATTCTTCTTTGAATCAAAATTCATCATGACTTTCTCTTCTTGAATTAGGAGAGCACTAAGAGTAGATAAGTCTGGAATATCTTGTTCAATTTGATATTTTGAGTTTAAGATGGAAATGAAGTTCCTAAATATTTCATGGATGTTCATTTGAATAATAAAGTATAACAACTTGTCTTGAATCAAATTACAGTTACATCCATCTAATTGAGATTTAATATCTTTCATTTTAGATTAAAAAAATAGCCTTGTATATAGTTCTAGTTGTAAAGTGCATATTTGAAGATAAAAATTAAAAATACACTGTTCTATTATGTAAATTAACTCAAGTTTATTGTTGGTCTTATGCCAACATGCTTGTCACTGATTTTGATATAATCATCAATAACCTCATTTTAAAACCATAAGTCAATTCCATCAAGTATAAAATTCACATTGTCATGTTTCTTATGAAAGAATAACTTGAAAATTGTTTGACGTAGATTAACCTTGATGGTTCTCAAACATGATTCCCATAGCTAATAAAATCAAACGTATCAAAATTTTTAATGAATTTTAGGATATCAACAAGGATTGTCCCAAAGATTACTTCCCTGCCAAATGTTAACACTATTGTTGAAAACACCACATGGTATGAGATTCTCTCCATCATGAATGGATTCTTTAGATACGATTAAATAGTAATTACACCCAAGACCAACATAAAATATCATTTTCAATAACCTCGAGGAACTATTGTTACAAGGTCATGTCTTTTGGCCTTAAAACTTATGGGACCACTTATCTATGTATGATGACATGTATTTTCCATGATGATATGCATGACATTTTCAAGGACTATATTGATGATATCCTCATCAAATGTATGTTATGAGATAACCACTTGTCCATCCTAAATATTTGCTTGATTCTTAGAGTATGTAGACATTAAAAACCCATCTCTAAGGTCACATCATTTACAAAAATACAAAAACAATATAAAACATAAAACTCCCATAAATACAACTAAAATATATAAAATAAAGTTGATTAAAGACATGTCACCCATTTATTTACCCTCCCCCATTTACATTTGATCATGTCATAACACTTTGTGCATACACTAAACTCTTAATCACCACACCTACCAATTTGCATCTCCAATGCACATTGGACCCTTATCATCTCAAATTTCTATGCAATTTGCACCCATATCCATCCCAATATTTTATTCACCTAAAATTTATTACATAAGAATCACCTTGTCCCTTCATTACTATTTACTATTTACACACTTGTTGCTCATGCTTGGAGGTTTTGTAGAAGGAAAATTAAGATCATCTAGACAACCCAAATCTCACAAAAACTAGATTTTAGAATCTCAACATAGCGTAAAATCAAAAATTATAATAGCATGTAAATACTTTACAAATTCTTTGCAGTCATAACTTCAAGTAAGATGTCACCGGAGATTAAAATTAATTGATCAATACACCATAAAAAATCAACAATCTTACACAAATAAACTTTGAATATTGTCTTGGTCCCTTGAAGACCCCAAAGAGGTATACCATTTAATTTGAGTTATTTCATTTATCATTAAATTTCTTACATGTTATTTTACAAACCTATAATAGGGATAGGGATATAAGCGAGGCAACTCTCCCGACTTTAAAAAGGGACTAAGTTTTTTCTCTACTTTTGTAATTAGAAAATAAGATTCAAGAGTTGGCATACTTTATTCATTGAAAGAACATCATGATTATCCCTAAATTTTACAATGGCAACATAAGCCCATCCTTATTTCTAGCATGCCTTGAGCTCAAGTTATTTGATATCTCTAGCAAACTATAGGGTGGCTTGATATCTTGGTATACATTTTGGATATCACTACCCAACCATTCACTCATATGAACATATTGGCATTCCACCACTTCTAACTCTATGTGTTGGATTCTAACTCACGATCCCACTTTCAACACTTCCGTTTACCATCAATTTTCCTCGCATAAAAATGGATTCACAATTTTTGACCCTTAAAGTGGGATACCCCAGTTTAGTAGTGAATTATCACTTTCCAACCCACTTGCTTCACTCTCATTAGCCCACTCTTGTTCACTCACAACATTTATAGTTTTTGTTGCACAAGTAATCTAATCGATCTCTCTTTTATTGTTTCCCCTAATTGTTCCCATTTCTCATGAGACAATCCAAATTATTTATCACTACTCCCTTGTCTCCTTAACTAAAAACCAAGAATTAAGATACTTATACCCTACCTTCTTGTGGTGTTATCATGTCCATCGACATCAACCCACTTCCAACACCTAACTTTGTTGTAGCTATAAAGTCAAGTCACTAGTGCAACTTATTTGGCATGTTGTTATTCCCAATTATGATCCCCTCTCCCATTCACTTTAACTCATCTATCTCACCACTTGGTAGTGGTTTAAAAGTCTTAAAGATAGTAACATTGTCACTATTGTTGATTGGTTTTTCTTGCCCTCACCCAACCTCTTTCTTTTATCCCTTCTCTTTGATCCCCATTAACTATAGTGACATGTTTCATGTGTCAAGAATTTTCCAGTATAATAATGTTTTTCAAAGTTTGTTGTCGCAAATTCTCTTTATTGACACCTTTTTCACCTATTCACCATCACAATTCTCCTTATACTTACAATGCATTCCATTATTCTCCCATTTTCATGCTTGCACTATACCACAACCAGATTGTTGAAACATTAGCACTTGAGACATCACCACGACCACCATACTACAATTGGTCTACCACGATGACATCTCGTGACCATTATACTACTATACCATGACTATTTGACCAATATTGTGGCTCACACTTTGACATTTTACTTCAGATTCATGCACGCTTTGGTTCTCCATTATGCACTCTTCCTCCTACTTGAGGCTATGTTTCCCACTTTCATCCTCCACCTTCCACTCGTGCACTCGCTCTCACCTACATACTCTGGTTAACTTCATGCGCTCTAGGCCCCTACATTCCTCACTACCCCTACACTCTTCAATCTCCCTAGATATTCTAATCCCCTCTACACATCATCGATCTTTCCTATGCGCTATGGTCTACCTCACGTGTTCTAGCCCCCTACACGATTCACTATACTCTACATGTTATAGTACCTCCCATGCACTCCAATCATCCTACATATGGTATAATCACACCATCTTAGTAGTCACTACCCATGAATTCCATTCACCCCAATGCTTACTCCCACCCCAACATGCTTTGCCAAAATCTCCTAGATAACATCACCAAAAAAGAGTTTCAACACTTGGGGGCACATGTCCCTATGATAATCTATCATTGAATCTTTATTGAGCCCATTCACCCTACGATGTCATTTGACACATATCTAATGTACTTCATAACTCTAACATTTAGCAAATTCAATAGTACAGACGACCCACAACACAACATGTAGGACTCTTTTACCCATATCCTGCATACTTGAAATCTTTACCATTTGAAAAATTTAGTAGCAAAAAGGATCCCCAATGCCACTTGCACCTCTTCCGTTGTGCATACCATATCATTCAACATGATGACGCCCTATTCTTATTCACCTTTCCACTTTGGACAAGTGCTCAACTAGTATTTTTATATCCTACATCATAGCATTTATTCATTTTCATAACTTGATAATGTCTTCCTTGCTAACTTCTCCATTCACATTGTGCCCAAACCCAACTTAACCAACATCTATTCACTTAATCTATCCTCCATTGAGCCGTCGTCAATTATGATGTGTGGTGGCATGTACTCAACTACTGACCTTCTATTTCTACATTTTCCATCAAAACCCATTGAAATATTTTCCAATCTTTGCATTCCCCATATCTCATGCCACATAGAAACCTACCCACTCTCCACTTTTGAGGAAACTACGCGAGATGGCTCAGGGCGCCTCAAAGATGTCCATTATGGGTGTCTTATTACCTTCTTGTGTACTTTAGTTCCTCCTCCACCTAACCAACCATTGCACTTGTATGGTTGCCATGTCATCCTTAAGGATCCTCCTCCTACCTTCTTGCCTCACTTATTCACACCCTCACACCCATTGTCTCCTACTAACAATGATCATTTTCTCTACTCCGCCTACATATTCATGTGATTCAAGTGTCGCTGGTCATAACGAAGAAGATTTTTGTGTAGGTTTCACCAACATTTCTTCTACTCGGGTAATTTTCCTTCCTCAATCCCTTTCTCCATCACCTCGCTTCTTCTAATATTTTTTTGTCTAGTTTAATTTCTTCAACACATCCCCTTTGGCATCTCATAGGGTCTGCACATGTAAAAAAAAACGGGGTTGTAAAAAGTCCGGCCTTTTGCTAATGTGAGGGAACAATTCTCTCCACCTTCCGGACATGGCATGAAATAATGGAGGAAACCATTCTTTCAAATGTACATTTTAAAAATATAAAAAAATATTAAACATTTAATAGATTTAAATATATTTAAATTGAAGACAATGTAAAATCAAATAATAGATTACCGTTTAGAAGTGGTCGATTATGTAAATAAATCTCAAAAATTTAATACAGTTTCAGAGAGTGTTAATTTGGCATGAGATGCAACCCCATCCAAGAAGAGAGCACATACGAACGTGTTGTTTAGAGCCTAGAACGTACTCGGAGCACACCTTTTGGCTCCATATGGAGACCCTATCCATTATGTCGCTCAAGTATGATTCCTAATATGTGTTATGAAAAAGTATTCCCTAAATGTTAATGCGTACAATTGCTGACAGGTGACTTGTGATGAAATTTCTCCAAATACAAATTCTAACGTCATAGACAAATTTTTCTATCACAAATTTCTAAACGACAAAAATTCTCGCCCACAAAAATAGGAGATAAGGAGAGATATTACAGAGGACAGAGGAGCCATGGATTATTTGGAGTCTGGACAGTAAAATATTTCTCAAGTGTACTATGACATACAGTTACTTGTTTTACATGTTTAATAATGGTTAAGTTGGTCCCTACTACTTGGACTGGTACGCACTTTATATTTATAACCAAAATATCGATGGCTTTCTCCCCATAGAGAATCTGTGACTTCTCTTTTGTACACGTACACAGGAAAACGTGAAGTTAAGAAACAGAAGTACTGCTAAAAATGCATGGAAGTAATCAACACCATGCGAGCTCATGAACAACAGAAGTCCCCAGGCTCTCCATGCTATCTGGGGCTTGGTCATACAAAAACACTCTATTTTTCCAATATCCACCAATGCATCCGCCATACCCATCAGTGCATACTGTGGAATTATGGTGAAAATGATTCTGGGCACAATCACCTTTTTCTGATTTGCAAGCCCATATTCTTTAATCGCCTGTAGTCTTTTCATTTTCACTACCATTCCAACAATCATGGCGAGGACTTGGAGTAGACTTCCTGCTTCCATCCTATGTAGGGCGGTTATGCCCTTGGGATTTCCAGTTAGAAATAGAAATTATAGCCTGTCATATATTACGGTGGTTATGAGCATCGAGAGTGTGAGGAAGGATGTGGCACTCACTGTTGTGAATTGGAAGGTTGATCCACATGCTTGTCCAGTGTCTGTGTTTGTGAGATGAAACTAGTGTTGTACACAACTTAAAATTACATGGTGCAACATTGAAATGTGACATGTCTGCAATGATAACAAAAACTCCTTCAAGGATAAGAGTGTGATCCAGATCCATCCCTCTCTCCTTTACATCCCTCTTTTGACTCAAACCAACACCTCCGCTTTGTTCCTGGACATTAATTTTGTTCATAAGACTGCATTTTACATTTTGGCATTGTTTTTAGTGGCGGTTACTCAACCACCCCTTATTGATAGAGTAGTAGATGAGAAACTACCCCTCTGGCAACAGGGGTGGTTTTTCCACACCGTAAACTAAGATTAAAACCCACATTTTTGAATGCGTGTTTTGATTTCAAATTGATTTTCTCTCGCATTTCTCAGTCAAATTAGTTTAAAATAGCATTGTTTGATTGGTCTTGAGTTTCTCCTCCTTTTTGCTAAATATAGTATGTTGAATTCTTCTCCTCAAGCTAAGTCACCGTTTCTTGATCGACATGTGTTCTTGACATCTTCTCCTCCAGCAACTTATAAAAATGAGACTTTTATTCATATCATGGGTTGGGTAATTTATTAAAATTTTGAAATGTTATGTTGCCATATTTTGGAGAGGGTCTACACAGATAGTTAGTTCTCTACTCTATTTCCCTACTACTCATATTCCAGTTACCTTCCCTGCACAAATACAACCATCTATTTTCTTGATCTTCTGCTGATATTCACTACCTTGCTCACTTGGATCAATTGGAGCTCACATTTTGGAAGGAGATTGAAGCTGAGGAGACATTGGATGCATCACAACACTAGAACAAGTTACCACAATATTGTAGTGACTAGGTTGGAGTTGTATTCAATTATTTGAAGTTTCTAATACATGCATTATTTGTTAGAAGTGAAAGAAGTATTTCATCACTTCTAGTACAAGTTTTAATTCTAGTAATACCTTTTAAAATATCTCTTACATAAATCTTCTTCCCTTGATAACTTCTTCCTGGTTTATCCCTGTGGATCTTCTTAGGAAATTGGTTTGGATGAAGAAGTGAGGAAATCCTCACATTTCTTTTATTCTTATTTATTTTTTTCGATTAGCTGAAATATAATTGTACGGGAAAACTTTTTCTAGTAAAGAGAAAATTACTTCATAGAAGACTTCCTTCCCGATAAACCTGAGGTAGGATATTGATTATAAAATGCTACGTAGAACTAAAGCAATAACATTTGAGTACTTCCTCATTAGAAGTAGTATTAGTTTTAGTTTAAATCATTTCCTTGTATTTGTAGAAGTAGATCTCATGTTCTTTTATAAATAAAAAGCACAAATTACTAACTATTTAATTAGTTTCTTTTAATTTCATTTCTTTTAAAAACTTGGTTAAATTACAAAATCGATAGAATAGATACTATTTGTATTTATTTTATTTAATTAATGGTAAAGGAATTTAATGAATTAAAAGATTAAACTCACTTTTATTTTATTTAAATTACATTTATTTCCATCATTTGTTTAATATCAAGAGTTTAGAATAATTTAAGGACTCAAATTGAAACAATGAACCTAGTCATTAAGATCTTACACTACCGGTTCATAGCCTCGACCATCCTTTCACTAGCTTAGTTGTTAGGAATTCACACTTTGCCAGTTCATAGCATTTGATAATCCTTTGGCTACCTATCCCCTACCCAGCTCATTTTCACATTTTGGTTGTCTCATCATAACCTTGAGAAGTCAAGTACTCTAGGCATCTCATTTTATTTTTCTGTGTACAATGTCTGCTTGTGTTATTATTGTGATGGGTATGAAGGAAGCCAACCAAACAGAAAGTAGTATTAACACCATATTTATTTCATCTAGTTCAGTCACTGTGAACACTTTTGAGGTGTTTTTTTATCATATTTAATGATAGTCGTGTCCATAATTTTAGAACAGAGAATACCCATAAAACCCATTAAAGAACATATAAGAAGTAAAAGTACTAGATGAATATGAATACACTATGTACTGACCTCCGAGATGAGGTATGGCTGATGGGATATCTTCCTCTAAAAACATATTCTACGGAGTTTCTTCAAAGAGGCTAGAAGGATCTGAATGGATCTTCACTTTCCAGTTAGTGACCACCCACACAACTACTTTAGCCATTTGCTTTAAATGGCTTCTAGCTCATATTTTGAGTCGATAAAGGGAGACCCAATCAAGAAGATAGTGACAGAGGTGATCAGTGTTTATGTGATGGCTGCATGGCTTACACCTCAACTCACGTTGTCCTCTATGTAAATTAAACATATCTTGGCGAATAGGGTTCCCAAGAATATGCGAAACATCCACCAGTCGAAGACGTGGTTTTTTAAGACTTTTCTTTGTGGTGAATCTCATCGAACTGGTCTGCACCAAAAGTGGAAATATTTAGCTTTTCCCCCTGCACCTACAGATAAAATATATTAGGCTAAGTAAAGTATCCCAGTTTGAAGAGAGAAAATCTTCTCACGTCATTCTCCAGATGAGCAAGCATGGGGGTCTCGAAGATGTCAGAGAGAATGCTAATGTCAACATTCCTATTTCCTGAACATAAACTAAAAATGAATTAAAGATTCCTGGTGTCCCGAATTCCCGATCTAGCGTGTTTACATATTTTGATAAATCCATTGTATTAAATAATGTTGCAAATAAAAACAAGCGCCACCAACATTGTTTTAGACTACATACAAAATGATCACATTTCTTATTAGGTGTTCTTGTTATAGTAAAAATACATTGAGTTGACACCGAAGGGATGATTGTAAGTTGTAACCATCCATTGTTACACAACTTTCCTCAAATTACTGTTAGCATATTATTACATTTTCTGGTCGGTTGTATGATTTTTTGCCTCCATGTAGCTATGTATTCAATTGGTTGTAACCGTAAGTCATTTATATAAATTCTCCTCCTCCTCATTGTATAATATATTAAACATATTTCTGCATTCTTCGTGATCCAACAGTGGTATCAGAGAAGTCATTTTGGTGCAGGTGTGGAGGATTATTTTAGCACTGTGGGAAGAAGATAAAGGTGAAGCATGTATAGACCTTTATGTAGACCTGTGCAGGTTACATTGAATTTCCCCGCCTGTACCACAACGACCATAAGAAACTTTTTCATTGCGTAGGGACCTGAAATCTCTCGAGTGCGACCTACAACAAGACGTCAACTTATTTTGTATATGTTGTTGCTGCCCTCCCTGCACCTGCAAACTGTCCATCACAAGTGATCTGGAGGAGGACATGTCTGCTAAGGAGTTCGGCTTTTGAAGACCATGCTGGCAGAGAAGTTTGGAGCCAAGTGATCTGAATGTGATCGAGTTGCGTGGAGGATCTGTCAATCATCTTGGCATGTTGTGACCTGCGTGGTCTACCCTTCCTGTGCACTTCATTGGCGGTTTGTTGGAGACTTGTGTAGAAATCAGAATCAGTTGTAAAGACTTGTTTTGTCCAAGACCGTGGAGCAAGGTGTGTGGCGGTAAACATTGAAACAAACCATACGTTTGGATAAGACATAAAATCATACAAGACTATGTGGAGTTTGGCATGATGGGCATCAACCTGCATGAAGAGCATCAGTTTGGCGTGAGTTGAGAAAGGATCCTGTGTTGAAAAAGAGGATTGTTTCATTACTAACCGACTTGTACAAACAAGCAGAGACTAGCGACCATCGTAACAGTGCGTCCCACGCCATCAATTCGCTGACAAAGAGCCGGGCAAAAGACCTATTTATCCTGATGAAACTTTAGATCTTGGGCTGTAAATAGAAGAGGAAAAGACGAGCATTGAGCTCGAAAACGAGTTTAACAACACATATAAGCCAACAAAGATTCTATACTTTCCCAGTCTGCAACATTCTCTGAAACGCCTACAGACAAGCAAATACCTGTCTTGTATTATCTTCCTCTGGCGTGGAAATATTTGGCAGAGTCTAAGGCCAAGTGTTGTGTGGAAAGAGCAGCGCCAAAACACTAGCGAAACAACATTAGCAAACGAACTAACGATTGGAGAACGTGCCTCGAAGAAACCAATATCCATACAAGGAACAAATTGGCGAGTAAACTGGACCTGTATGTGATGTACAAAATATCAGGAGGCACGTGGAACTAGTGTGAGTCAATTGGGACAACAAAATATAAAAACCCCAAGTTCATTTTTCATCAAATCTTCGATAAACCTATAAGAGTGGAATGTAAACAACCTGCCAATGATCCTATGCAGAGATATGAGCACGTGACAATTGTTTCCCGGAGATTTTAAAAACATTTCAAACAACCGCCATAGAGATGTGCAACTTTTGAGATACTGAAGTCAAGTTCACGAGAGCGTCGGTATCTACTCTCCATTTCTTAAAAGTTTCTAACAAGTTACAATCCGAGGACATAGTGGAATGTGCGACCAAGTCTTGTTTGACGTCTAGATGGAGATGAGTCATGCCAAACTTGTAGAAGGATACGATGCGGATGATGAGCGCTAGATAAAATGCTCTCAGAGGTGGCCACATATCACTTTGCATGATGATACCAATCTCACCTCTTCATCTTCATTTTTGATAAACACGAGAACACCTAGTAGTAACGATTCATAGTAATCCGAAGACGTCCTTGCCACAAGAAGCAGAAATGACACATCACAATATAACAAGATGGTGAATCCAAAAAAAGATGATGATTGGGGACACATTTATAAAAATGATGTAATAAGGAAGGAATATTAGCATAATATTACATTGTCAGTCAGTTGTGTGATTGGTTTCCTCCAAGTAGGTAAGACTTCAGTTGATTTTAACGGTCATTCATTTCTATAAATTCTCCTTCTCACTATTTTATAATATATTCAACATATTTCTGTATTCTTCTTGATCCAACAATTACTGATATCAGCAGAACTCTGGGTTATTGGGTCGTATCCTTCATATTAGACTCATTCCATAAAGTCGACATCAACAAAACTAACATTTATTATTATTTAGAGCTCATCTCTCTATATTTTTGTTTGGTTTTTTAAATCCTTTGACGCACTCAACTCTTAATCCATACAATATACGTTGAATGTAAGTTGTCAGTGTGTTGGCATTGAATGTCCTGTATTTAATAGAAGTGAAAAATGCATGACAACCCACCGTATCTCTTGCAAATGTTGAGAAATTTCTGGCGCAATGAAAAACAAGGGTCTCCTACAAAATAGAGCCTAGACCCACTACAGAACCAATGATTTTCTCCAATTACAATCATCATCTTCAGGCTTAATGCGAAGGACTTGCGGGGGTACTTTTATTATCTGATCACTTCGAGAATCTAAACAAATGTATAAACTCGAAAATCCAACACTTCAATGTTAGTAAACTGTTATGCCCAGCTGGGCATCGGATTCTTTTTCTTCTACCTGCCTCCACTGCCACCTTGGCCTCCTCCCAACCACCCAACCTGTAAATTTTTTTAGACTGTCACGTCTGTCCTTGCGTGGAGTCATTTTTTCTTCACCATAATCTCTTCTTGGATCCTCCTTCAATGCGTACAGGTGGGTGTGGGTCTCAAAAATCATGCTGTGCAGGCAGTATCCGTGGAGCGTTGAACTGAATTTCTCCTGGGAGGGCCGTGAGGAAGATTTGGCTGTATGCAGCAGCTACAGGGTCGAGAGGTAAACTTATCTCAGAAAATCAGCGGCCTCCAGAGAGAGTATGTGCGACAGCTGCTGCAGGGCGAGCCCAGGGAGCCGTGGTGTTGATCCTGATGTTCTGGTTGCACGCGACCACAGTCGAGACCAGTTGTTGCAGAATCTTGCAGCTGTAGTAGAAGAACGAGGTAAAGTCTTTAGTTGAGCTGTCTTGCCTTTTCATTTTGGAAAGTCGCTTCTGTCCAGGTGGTGAATCTAACATGGAAGAAGCTCGATCAATCTTGTGGGCTGCGTATACTGCTTTGAGGAGGACACTTGCCCCAAATCGTGGCTGTTGAAAAGGCCGTGGATCTCTCTTGCAAATGCATTTAGCTGGTGCAGAGACGTCCTCCTTGGTTGCTGTCGTTTTCTCCCTGCCCGTGCCTTTCAAGGGGAGCCTGGAGTGGAATTTGAGCACTCAACAAGCAAAGAAGAAGGAGCTTCACCTTGTGTTATAGTTTCTTCAGCCTGGTTGACGTGGGTGCAGGTTGAGGCGTGTAAATCAGGTGGAGACTGGTTCCTTGTGGAGGAGGGACGTGGAAACCAGCTAGTGTAGCAGGCGTGTTACCTCCACTTTCTTTGGGAGCTGTAAGGTGTGTTCTTGTTGGGGATCCACAGCAACTGCCTGCAACAGTAAATAGCCAGGCAACAGGCATGCTACAGTTTGGTAGAAGCCTTCGTGAGCACCTCCAACAGGCAGGTTGTCCAACTAGGTTGTTTTCTGTTCTGTATCTCTGCATCCTCAAATTCGGGATCCTCCTTCATGGTGACAGATCACACCCACGGGCACAGGAGATCTATGCAATGTTGGAGAAAATGTCTTGGGAGATGAAGGTAGCAGGATATTCTTCAGATCCAGAGCATGCACTGAGTTTGTATCTCCAAAATCGGTTATGTGACAGTGAGAGTATTACCAGAAGACCTGATGAAATTTATTTCTAAGATTCTCTATTGCTTTCTTACTTGTTTACGATGTAACTCATGGAAGAGAATCTCATAGGGGCGGATCTGTTTCATATCAGAGTATTTATGAAGCACTTTTTGCTTTGCAATGATATGAGCTGCTTCAACAAGTCACTAAGTTGGCAGGCATAAAGGTCTCTGTTGAAATTATCATCACCTTACAAGCTTCAGCTGCAATGTTTGCACCGAGAGTTTGATGCTGTCCCCAAATCTGATGAAGGAAAAGGATTGTGTATCAATACGGTAGATGCCTTTCAGAACCAGGAGCGATGTAATCATTATGTCTTGTGTCCGAGCTTCAAACCATGGTCGGTGTTTAGCTTTCTAGCGCAAGTGCTCTCGGACTGAGTGGTAAGCAGTTCGACTCTCACCCCAAAGCAGCTGCATGGAAGCAATCTAGTGTTTGGACAGCCACCTATTGCATCCTTCTAGTCGTGCCTTCAAAAGGGAATCCTGGTGTGGTATATTGCAAGAAAAGACCAGTGAAACAGAGGATAAAGCGAAGGGCGTGTGGCTGTAGCAGTCCTTGCTGGATGTACACGACTGGTGGATGCTTTAAATATACTAGTATCTAATAACCATATACATAATATGCTAGTATCTAATAACCTCTTGAAATGAAACTTTTTCTTTCTAGAAATTGGTTTAAATCTGTGATTTTGTGGATTTGCGTTCAGTACATGGTTAACAGTTTGTTACTTCTGGATTTTCCTCTGTTGGTTGTTCTTGTTGACGTGATCAAACCCTTTTATATATAAAACAAACAAAGGTTCTCAGTGTATGCTTCGATTGATCATATGAAAATATATATATATATATATAATTTTAAAGTTACTTCCTTCTGCAAAAATGTCGTTGTTTCTTTTGTGAACCTGGGTATGTAATCGCCCCTAGAACGTTGCAGCTTTGACTAGTATTGGTTTCCTTTTATGTTGTTGCCCTAGAGGAAAATATACAGTTAAATTATTTTTTTTTTTTTTATGATAAGCGTGATTATGCACTTCGTGTATTGTGCAAATTATTAGGGCATTTGGAAATTAGAAGTTCAATATATATGCTTGTTAAGAAGGAAGTTTTGGACCGAAAATATGTCCTGGGTTGATAGAAGGGCATAAATTATTGATAGAACCCCCTTTTGATTCTACTCTTTCTATGATTAAAATTTGATAAAATTAATGACCTTTATGGTGTTGAGATATGGTATGTTGATGATTCCTTGTGTGATCGATTTAATTATGTATAGACATAATGCCTTGATGGAGTAAGGTAATATCTTCGCATGGTTCAGTGAGAGTTAAGGTTTTCATCAACCGCTTAAGGTAACATGAAGTTCCTTAATTTAGTCAAACTTGTTTTCTACTTCCTTCTTGATGAGTGACCTTTCATTACAAATTTAAGATGATTGTGATGGAAGGTCATGAATATATTTTGTTGTCTAAAAAGGAAAAGAAGCTATGGAATAGTTTGTTTATGTATCGAACGTAATAATTGTAATTACATCGTTATAGAAGTTCATTATTAGAGGATATATATCTTTAATGATATATTATGTGTTTAATCACTGCATAAGTTACCATAAACTTAGTGATGAGATGTAAGTTAAAGAGAGTTGAGAGACTTTTTTTTGTATACATCGTTTATGATATTAGGAAGTGAGTTGACGTCGGAAAATTTCAACCAAGTCTAGATTCATGGCTATGTTCCTCTAGAACGGGAGGGTTATAAATCTAAGGTATTATGAAAATTGCAAGGATGTGTTTAGAGTACTAGATTGCCTACTCAACTTGGGTATTAATGAGGCTTTTCGCTATTCCGGCCCTGGTTATGTTCAGTAGGTAGGCTGTTAGACAATGCCTATTCCGGACATTCTTATCGTCATTTCCACTCATCCTTTTAGCTATGAAGTCACTTATTACCTAAGATATAATGGTTGTGGGTTGAATATAATATTTTCATCCTTTAAACCTTTTTTATTACATGATGGAACTTTGTTATTACCCTCGTTGTTCGTTTCTAGCCTATTAGGCCTATGGCCCTACGGAACGATTCCAAAACTATATTCTTTTTGGCAGCTAAGATCGGGTCTGGTTTTTATCTTTTGACTTCACCTTGAGAATGTGGATTGATGGGTTACACTTTAGATTTCAATCACGTAATCTACGGGATTACATGATTGAAATCCTAATACTCTCAACTCTTGTGTCTAATCTTTTAAATTTCATAGTCTTGCGTATTTGGTTGTCAAACTTTTGTAGTTTTTGAGGTATTTTTCATAACTAAAATTTATGGATTTTCTTCTTAGTTGATATGTTGAAAATTATGTCTTGTTTCAAAAGGTTGTTAGAGGTTAGAACTTGATCCATTTCTTGAAATAGAATGTTACCTTTCATGGTATTGTTAGCTAGTAGCTTATTGTTGCTATGTATAGTCTTATCTTGCTCAGTTCTCGAACTGACTCAGGTTATTAATTGTTGCAGATGGCTTATGTGGTTAGATGATGGAAGAACTTGTAGATTACTGCATCAATCTTGGTTATGATGTTCCTTTGTATGAATGAGTATTATGTTATAAAAATTTGGAAAGGGCCTTTGGACATTTTAGAAGAAGGGTCAGTGCCTTAGTAAATGTATTGTAGAGTATTGTTGTTGTAACTGTTGAAACTTTGGTTTGTTTGGTTATCATGTGAAAGATGAAATTTGATTACCGCTTGGTTACGGGATATTCTAGTGTATTTTAATCCTTAGAATAGTAGTGGGGCATGTCCCATGTTATTACTCTCTTGCTCCCTAGTCATGGCTCAATAGAGATGGTATGTCCTCTGATTTGTGCATCATGTTGGAATGAATTGATATAACCTTGTTTTGTTTCCGCAAACGAGTACTGTTAAACTTTGCTCTTGAGTTAAAATGTTGAGTTGTAAATCCTCCTAAGGCTTAGTAGCAATGAGTTTGTAAGCACTATAAAGTGAGCTGGATAGTCCTGATAAAAGTTAAACTAAAATTTATATATATGAATATATTAATGTAGATGTGATCTACTAGATAACCTTTGAGACCTGGAACAATCAAGAGGAAACTATCTTTTGTAATGAAATATGATTACTCATTTTTTTCCCGCGCCAAACTAATAAACATTATCCTTTTACGGTGAAACCTTAAATGATCTCATGGTGAAATCAATGGTTAGATTTTAGAAGATGATAGGATTTAATAAGTAGGAAGGAAATTGATTAATAAAACCTTAAATATCTCTCTATCATTTGAAATGTCCTCCTTTGTCAAACTTAATTAAGTAAAGTCTAGATGGAGCATTTAACCAATCTTGATAAACTCTTAACCTCAATAAAAGACTGATAGTAAACAATGTGACCCTGAAGCTAAATTCCGTTGTCCTGTTCTGTTAACCCTTGCCTTGATTCATGGTGATATTTCTTAAGCAAGGTCAAAGTTTGATCCTTAAACAAGAAGGTTATTGTTATGAACCCTAAGTGGTACTTTCCACTCAATTGGAGCTTATGCCTTCACCTGTGCAACAGAGGTGTGGAACATGTGTTAGTGGCTTGAATAAGATTAATTAACCTTGTAAGAAATGGAAAATGTTCTAAAATCAAATGAATAAAAAGCTTTGGACATAAAATTGATGATCCTAGTTTAGAAAGCCTGGCCTTAAGCTATTTAGTCAATAGTTGAAAAGAAAGAAGTTCTCCCTTGTGAAAAAAAAATTGTGTGAATCATTACATGAAATTTTATAGGGACGTAAGATAAGATTGAAGAGACATCTTAGTAAACAAGAAAATTTAACAAGAATTTCCTCATGGGATGCCCTAACTGTAAGTGTGTTTTGTGGTTGGACTTCAATGTTGTTCTGTCAAAAAGAGAAAAGTAAATTGTCCTTGATAGGTGTGAACGTTTCCGTGCTGCCTTTATGGTCATCCTTGTATCAGGTTGTTCACAGTGTTAGTTGTATCCTTGGTGACGACTTGTTGCGTCATGTTATGTGTCGGCAAGTTCAGTCAAAAAAATTATCCTGTATTTCACTGTGTTGTTCGTGTGTCGTGATTTTTGGGTTGTTACACTTGGTATCAGAGCGTAGGTTCATGCTCTCGAACCTATGGGCCGATTGGTGTTGTATGATGATGTTACATGGTGGTGGTGGTGTTACATGATGATACTGCATGATGATGATGATGTTGCATGATGGCGGTAGATATTGGAAGAGTAATGTGCTTCAAGCGTGATGTGATTATTATCGTAATTGTGATATTGTGAACGCACATGATGTGTATGTCACCTTGTGCATGTTTGTAATCATGTTGATATGATGGGGATGGGAGTATTCTCTCTCCTTCTTGTGGATTCTATGAAGAGTTCACGTGTGAATTACTGTATGTGGCGTGTGAAAAGAATTATATAGTGGATGACATAGTGTTAGAGCATTGTGACATATTGTGATATGTAGGTGTATCAATGTGTTGTATGACTAGATTGATGTTAAAAGAAATGAGTTGTATCATGATGTTTTACCATGTTTTGGAGAAATGTGGGTACCACCTTGTTATGTAGCAATGGATGTCATGTTGTGATGTACTATGTTCATCGTATGTATGATTGTGCAAATATGTAATGCTTTATGTTGTGATTTGGGGTCATACGGTGAGTGTATGAACCCTATCGTATGGTGATTGCACCTTGGGTGTAGAAAGTGGTAAAGTGATGTGTTACACTCAGTGAATGTATGATCATGATCTACCCTGTATATGTACCATATGTAAGATGTTATGGTAGTTATGTGTGTGCCACCGTTATGTTAGTGATGTTGTTGTATGTTATGTTGTGAACCTTACGCTAACCGATCCTGAGGGAAATCGGTAGAAGTGTATGTTGAGAGTGAGGAATGGTGTACCATGGGTCAATAACTCGAGCCAAAACTCGGTTTAGTAGATAACATGTGATTCTTTCCTCTCTCCCTATGTGGTTGTATGTATGCAACCTAAGTGCAACTATGACTATGTTTAGCCTTGTCGAAGTGGTGGCGGGATGATTCAGATGGAGGTGATGACAGTTGTATTATTGATATGTATTTTATGAGCTGAGGCTCGATGTTCCAGAAGTCTTCTTGAACTCATTGAGTACCCTTGGTGGCCAGATAAGGCCACACAGTTATCGTAATGTGACATTATTATAAGTTGATTTTATTCGTAAATTGAGCTTTTTACTTTATTTTGTAAGGACCAGCAACTTTTCTTGATTGCCATGCTTTACAATTTTGGGCATTTCCTTGGTTTGTGGCACTAACATGGGGATTTTGATACTAACTATGGCTATTTGGCCATTTATTTAGCTTGATTTGGGGTCTTCTTTTAAATTTGGAATTCTTACCGCCTTGCCCAAGGCTTGTACTTTGCCACTTGGCACTTTGGATTGGATTGTTGTGCTGGTTCTATTGTCGTGATGTGTGGAATAGGGTCATAGGATGCACCATGGATTGGTTGGACCTATGGACCCGCTTCGTTGTATAGGGGGTATGCCCCAAGGAGTACAGATAACTAGCGGGTTGTTGAACCACGCGTTATTATGTCACTTGGGTTAGGAGTGTTCGAACTCTATGTGTCTTGGACCATAGGGTCAACCGGCCTCCTTGAGGGAGGCATAAGAGACTTGAGGGAGGCATAAGAGTTTGAGGGAGGCATAAGAGACTTGAGGGAGGCATAAGAGTTTGAGGGAGGCTTATGATATTTGTCTGTATGGTTGATGTTTCAGGATATATGTTGAGTTATTGTGCTGTTTGGTAGTGGTCTTTTGATGTATGTGTTACTCATGTCAGATGGATATGTGTTGTGATGTTGTGGTTATGTCATTGATTTCCTTGTGGACACTATGTACCTGTAGCATGGTTTGGTGTTATGTGAGTTTTTCACTGATGCAAATTGAGGGAATGTCTGGTGGATTGTAGTACTCTTTTGTTTGAGTATTTTGTATGTCAGTCATTGATGTGTGACGAGTACTATGTTATGTGGAGTGTGCCTATTCTATTCCGTATTTGTGTAACCTTTTGTGGTGTAATACAATCTTGAAGTATATACTTGTGTACTTGTGAATCCGTAGGGTCTTGTGAACCTGATAGGGTGTTGTGTTAGCAGCTCATGTTGGGCACCCACAATAAGGAATAAATCAAAACTCTTCAATGATGATATTTTTAAAAGAGACTAAAACTAGAAATAATGATAATGGAAAGAGACTAATGAAATAATGAACAAGAAAGAACTGCCAATCTTCACAGAACATTGAAAGTTAAAAATTCTACCAAATGTTCCTAAGGCTACCTTGTGACCGTGCTTTAATCAACTAAAATTTTAAACCATAGAGTGTACTTTCTCCTGCTGTTCTTGGTTGCATGAACCTTTTCTTTTCCATTGTGTTATGTCACATCGAGGACGATGCTTTCTTAAGGGGAGGAGAATGTAATGCCCAGCTGGGCATCGGATTCTTTTCTTCTACCTGCCTCCACTGCCACCTTGGCCTCCTCCCAACCACCCAACCTGTAAATTTTTTTAGACTGTCATGTCTGTCCTTGCGTGAGGAGTCGGTGGAGTCATTTTTTCTTCACCATAATCTCTTTTTGGATTCTCCTTCAATGCGTACAGGTGGGTGTGGGTCTCAAAATCATCTTTGTTGAGGCGATCCAGTGGGCGTTGAATCGAATTTCTCTGGGAGGGCCGTGAGGAATATTTGTGTATCACAGTCAAACTACGGGTCGAGAGGTAAACTTATCTCGAAAATCAGCGGCCTCCCGGAGAGAGTATGTGCGATAGCTGCTGTAGGGTGAGCCCATGGAGCCGTGGTGTTGATCCTAATGTTCAGTTTGTGCGCGACCACGCCGAGTCGAGACCATTGTTGTTGCAGAATCTTGCAGCGGTAGTAGAAGAATGAGGTAAAGTCTTGTTGAGCTGTCTTGCCTTTTCATTTTGGAAAGTCACTTCTGTCCCGGTGGTGAATCTAACATGGAAGAAGCTCGATCAATCTTGTGGGCTGCGAATACTACTTTGAGGAGGACACTTGCCCCAAATCGTGGGTACATGAAAAGGTGTGGATCTCTCTTGCAAATGCATTTAGCTTGGTGTAGAGACGTCCTCCTTGGTTCTTGTCGTTTTCTCCTGCGCGTGCCTTTGAGGGGAGCACAGGAGTGGAATTTGAGCACTCAATAAGAAAATAAGAAGGAGCTTCACCTTGTGTTATAATTTCTTGACTGGTTGACGTGGGTGCAAGTTGAGGCGTGTAAATCGGTGGAGACTAGTTCCTTGTGGAGGAGGGATGTGGAAACCAGCTAATGTACTAGGTGTGTTACCTCCACTTTCTTTGGGAGCTGTAAGGTGTGTTCTTGTTAGGGATCCACAAAGCCAATCGCTGCCGGCACGGTAAATAGCCGAGCAACGGGCATGCTACATTTTGGTAGAAGCCTCTGTGGCGCCTCCAGCAGAAGGTTGTCCAACTAGGTTGTTTTCTGCATTACGTATCTTTGCATCCTCAAATTCGGGATCCTCCTTCATGGTGACAGGATCACACCCACGGCACGAGGGGAGATCTATGCAATGTTGGAGAAAATGTCTTGAGAGATGAAGGTAGCAGGATATTCTTGGATCCAAAGCATGCACCGAGTTTTTATCTCCAAAATCGGTTATGTGACAGTGAGAGTATTACCAGAGACTGATGAAATTTATTTCTAAGATTCTCTATTGCTTTCTTACTTGTTTACGATGTAACTCATGGAAGAGAATCTCTTAGGGAGTGGATCTGTTTCATATCGTAGTCTTTATGAAGCACTTTTTGCTTTGCAATTATATGAGATGCTTTAACAAGTCACTAAGTTGGCAGAGCATAAAGGTCTTTATTGAAATTATCATCACCTTACAAGCTTCACCTGCAATGTTTGCAGACCGAGAGTTTGATGTTATCCCCAAATCGATGAAGGAAAAGGATTGTGTATCAATATGGTAGATGCCTTTGAGAACCGGAGCGATGTAATCATTATGTCTTGTGTCCGAGCTTCAAACCATGGTCGGTGTTTAGCTTTCTAGCGCAAGTGCTCTCGGGGCCGAGTGGTAAGCGGTTCGACTCTCACCCCCAAAGCAATCAGCTGCATGGAAGCAATCTAGTGTTTGGACAGCCACCTATTGCATCCTTCTAGTCATGCCTTCAAAAGGGAATCACGGTGTGGTATATTGTAAGAAAAGACCAAAGGTGAAACGAGAGGATAAAGAGAAGGGCGTGTGGTCACATGCAGATCCTTCTTTGGATGTAAACAGATCGGTGGATGCTTTAAATATACTAGTATCTAATAACCATATACATAATATACTAGTATCTAATAACCTCTTGAAATGAAACTTCTTCTTTCTAGAAATTGGTTTAAATCAGTGATTTTGTGGATTTGCGTTCAGTACATGGTTAACAGTTTGTTACTTCTGGATTTGCCTCTGTTGGTTGTTCTTGTTGATGTGATCAAACCCTTTTATATATAAAACAAACAAAGGTTCTCAGTGTATGCTTTGATTGATCATATGAAAATATATATATATATATATATATATATATATATATATATATATATAATTTTAAAGTTACTTCCTTCTGCAAAAATGTCGTTGTTTATTTTGTGAACCTGGGTATGTAATCGCCCCTAGAACGTTGCAGCTTTGACTAGTATTGGGTTCCTTTTATGTTGTTGCCCTAGAGGAAAATATACAGTTAAATTATTATTATTTTTTTATGATAAGCGTGATTATGCACTTCGTGTATTGTGCAAATTATTAGGGCTTTTGGAAATTAGAAGTTCAATATATATGCTTGTTAAGAAGGAAGTTTTGGACCGAAAATATGTCCTGGGTTGATAGAAGGGCATAAATTATTGATAGAACCCCCTTTTGATTCTACTCTTTCTATGAGTAAAATTTGATAAAATTAATGACCTTTATGGTGTTACGATGTGGAATGTTGATGATTCCATGTGTGGTCGATTTAATCAAGTATAGACATGATGCCTTGATGGAGTTAAGGTAATATCTTTCGTGGTTTGTGAAATTTAAGGATTTCATCGACTGATTAAGGTAACATGACGTTCCTTAATTTAGTCAAACTTGTTTTGTACTTCCTTCTTGATGAGTGACCTTTCATTACAAATTTAGAATGATTGTGATGGAAGGTCGTGAATATATTTTGTTGTCTAAAAAGGGAAAAGAAGCTATGGAATAGTTTGTTTATGTATCGAACGTAATAATTGTAATTACATCGTTATAGAAGTTCATTATTGGAGGATATCTATCTTCAATGATATATTATGTGTTTAATCACTGCATAGGTTACCATAAACTTAGTGATGAGATGTAAGTTAAAGAGAGTTGAGAGACTTTTTTTTTGTATACATCGTTTATGATATTAGGAAGTGAGTTGATGTCGGAAAATTTCAACCAAGTCTAGATTCATGGCTATGTTCCTCTAGAATGGGAGGATTATAAATCTAAGGTATTATGAAAATTGCAAGGATGTGTTTAGAGTACTAGATTGCCTACTCAACTTGGGTATTAATGAGGCTTTTCGCTATCCCGGCCCTAGTTATGTTCAGTAGGTAGGCTGTTAGACAATGCCTATTCCGGACATTCTTATCGTCATTTCCACTCATCCTTTTAGCTATGAAGTCACTTATTACCTAAGATATAATGGTTGTGGGTTGAATATAATATTTTCATCCTTTAAACCTTTTTGATTACATGATGGAACTTTGTTATTACCCTCGTTGTTTGTTTCTAGCCTATTAGGCCTATGGCCCTACTGGAATGATTCCAAAACTATATTCTTTTTGGCAGCTAAGATCGGGTCTGGTTTTTATCTTTTGACTTCACCTTGAGAATGTGGATTGATGGGTTACACTTTAGATTTCAATCACGTAATCTACGGGATTACATGATTGAAATCCTAATACTCTCAACTCTTGTGTCTAATCTTTTAAAATTCATAGTCTTGCGTATTTGGTTGTCAAACTTTTGTAGTTTTCGAGGTATTTTTCATAACTAAAATTTATGGATTTTCTTCTTAGTTGATATGTTGAAAATTATATCTTGTTTCAAAAGGTTGTTAGAGGTTAGAACTTGATCCATTTCTTGAAATAGAATGTTACCTTTCATGATATTGTTAGCTAGTAGCTTATTGTTGCTATGTATAGTCTTATCTTGCTCAGTTCTCGCGAACTGACTCAGGTTATTAATTGTTGCAGATGGCTTATGTGGTTAGATGATGGAAGAACTTGTAGATTACTGCATCAATCTTGGTTATGATGTTCCTTTGTACGAATGAGTATTATGTTATAAAAATTTGGAAAGGGCCTTTGGACATTTTAGAAGAAGGGTCAGTGCCTTAGTAAATGTATTGTAGAGTATTGTTGTTGTAACTGTTGAAACTTTGGTTTGTTTGGTTATCACGTGAAAGATGAAATTTGATTACCGCTTGGTTACGGGATATTCTAGTGTATTTTAATCCTTAGAATAGTAGCGGGGCATGTCCCATGTTATTACTCTCTTGCTCCTAGTCATGGCTCAATAGAGATGGTATGTCCCTTTGATTTGTGCATCATGTTGGAATGAATTGATATAACCTTGTTTTGTTTCCGCAAACGCAGTCTGTTAAACTTTGCTCTTGAGTTAAAATGTTGAGTTGTAAATCCTCCTAAGGCTTAGTAGTAATGAGTTGGTAAGCACTATAAAGTGAGCTGGATAGTCCTGATAAAAGTTAAACTAAAATTTACATATATGAATATATTAATGTAGATGTGATCTACTAGATAACCTTTGAGACCTGGAACAATCAAGAGGAAACTATCTTTTGTAATGAAATATGATTACTCATTTTTTTCCCACGCCAAACTAATAAACATTATCCTTTTACGGTGAAACCTTAAATGATCTCATGGTGAAATCAATGGTTAGATTTTAGAAGATGATAGGATTTAATAAGTAGGAAGGAAATTGATTAATAAAACCTTAAATATCTCTCTATCGTTTGAAATGTCCTCCTTTGTCAAACTTAATTAAGTAAAGTCTAGATGGAGCATTTAACCAATCTTGATAAACTCTTAACCTCAATAAAAGACTGATAAGTAAACAATGTGGCCAGAAGCTAAATTCATTGTCCTGCATTACATTAACCCTTGCCTTGATTCATGGTGATATTTCTTAAGCAAGGTCAAAGTTTGATCCTTAAACAAGAAGGTTATTGTTATGAACCCTAAGCGGTACTTTCCACTCAATTGGAGCTTATGCCTTCACCTGTGCAATAGAGGTGTGGAACATGTGTTAGTGGCTTGAATAAGATTAATTAACCTTGTAAGAAATGGAAAATGTTCTAAAATCAAATGAATAAAAATCTTTGGACATAAAATTGATGATCCTAGTTTAGAAAGCCTGGCCTTAAGATATTTAGTCAATAGTTGAAAAGAAATAAGTTCTCCCTTGTGAAAAAAATTGTGTGAATCATTACATGAAATTTTATAGGGACGTAAGATAAGATTGAAGAGACATCTTAGTAAACAAGAAAATTTAACAAGAATTTCCTCATGGGATGCCCTAACTGTAAGTGTGTTTTGTGGTTGGACTTCAACTTTGTTATGTCAAAAAGAGAAAAGTAGATTGTCCTTGATAGGTGTGAACGTTTACATCTTGCCTTTATGGTCATCCTTGTATCGTCAGGTTGTTGACGAGTGTTAGTTGTATCCTTGGTGACGACTTGTTGCGTCATGTTATGTGTCGAGCAAGTTCAAGTAAAAAAAAATTATCCCGTATTTCACATTGTGTTGTTCTTGTGTCGTGATTTTTGGGTGGTTACAAAACTCCCAATCCAAATAGAGTTCTTTGGATAAATGATTAAACAATAGTAATAAAATCTTATGTATGCCAATGGTGTTCAAAATTGAACCCTTCACGGACGTTCAAGGCCATCAAACCCATCACAAAAGGGTAATTAATATTTTCTAATAAAAACTATAAAATTCAAAAACATTTGATAGTTTAGAATTTTAACCTTTTATTAAACATGTCAAAAGAAGGAAAAATTGTAATTCCAGTCATTTAACCATCTCAGCAATTACAACAAGGCATAGTCAATTAAATTTACAAATTCCATATTATCATGTCAACAAAGGAACATATCATAGTCATAACTTATTTCCTATTAAAACTAGCAATGACACATGAAATGTGCAATAGAATTACCAAAGGGAGTAGTTGAAGAAGTTTAACTTGAAGGAGTGAAACAATAAAAGTGGAGGAGAAGAAATGAAGAGGGGATTTGAAGGAGTAAAATTTCGGGATGGGGAAAATGATAGGAAAATGTGAAACTCTTATTTCCTATGACCATGTACATATGAACCACATGCCATTTATGTCAATAATTTGAAAGAGAAAGGGGATGTGGTGCACAATTCATTGAGGCAACATACTTTGGAGATATCACAAAAAGGAAAGCACATTTTATGAATACATTAAAGGGAACTTGTATATGTTTGAATCCCCAACTCTATATTTGTTAGATACCAAAACGCTTTGTTCGGGGTTCATTATATCCTTGATTTAATGCATATTTTTAATTAGGGATTCTCTTTATCAATAAAGGTAGTGATCAAGGTTTCCCCTCATCCACAATAAAAACATCGACTTTATATTCTTCGATGTGTGTTACACAACCAAAGAGACTCCTATTTGGAAATGCCTATTAGTGTAATTAATGTTTGATGCATTAGAAAATGAGAAAAACTATTTTTTTGAGTGTGCACCTCGGCCATCTTTTGATCCCTTCACTTATCCAAGGTTATTAATAGCATTAGTTTGAAAATTATAATTTGGTTGACCATTTATTTAAATTTTCTCGCATTAGTCTAGTTTGGAAAAATAGCTATCAACATAATTACTTGTTAACATTAAAAATTCAATAACGGGTATCACATATGCATATTGTTTGTGGATAGTTCCTTATTGGCTTATCTTTTTGTGTATATATAAATGATGGTGTCTATTTTTACAAAGTGCATTTTTTTGATGTAATGAAGGATTTGTGAATTGTGAGTTTATTTCTATTATTTTACTGAGAATGAATTAGGTTACATTACAAAAACATTGGCACCATAGGGCAAGCACATGGATGGAGGCCAAACGGGGGTCTTAAGTGGATGTTTGTTTACAAAAACAAGAAACGTCAACGTGTACGAGTTATTTGAGATAGCTACATTCAAAATGTTAAGATATTATTTTAACCTAAATTGTAGCATTTCGATTCTAGCTTCTAAACTATTAAGTTTATTTCAAATGATTAACTGTAAGTGTCTTAAAGATCTAAAATACTAATAGGTGCTCTTATTATTGTGACAAGCATAGTAGATAGTCAATCATGCCCCCTCATTTTTAGCACTATTTAGTATTTTTAAAACCCTTTGGTGGAAGGATAAATAGGATGATCATTTTTGGGATAGGATTTTTTTAATATTGTTAGTAAGTATTTTTTAAATTATTTTCCAAATAAATTGAATTTTAAATTTGAATAATAATGGATAACCAATGATCGTGCCCTTCCCCTAACTACCTAAAAACTATCAAAAAATTGTTTTTTTTTTTTTGTTTTTAATATGTATATAATTAGTCTTAATTTGGAACCATATAATTTTATTCAATTTGGAGGAGTGAAAAAAATATACATGACAATAGAGAAACATTTATAATCACTAAAAATAGATGCATAAAAGATAGTTTGAAATAAATATAAATGGAAACCTTACAGGTAGTAAGAGAGAGAGAGAGAGAGAGAGAGAGAGAGAGAGAGAGAGAGAGAGAGAGAGAGAGAGAGAGAGAGAGAGAGGGAGAGAGAGAGAGAGAGTAGTTTACTTTATATTGTACACATAGATTTAAGAATGATCTTAACCATTATTGTAGGAATTATCATGGAAAAAGATAAATTTATGGATTTTCAACAAAAACATGCAGAGCTATTGTGTTTCAACATTCTAGGGATTAGGTTATGTGTATAATTCAAGGAACGAGTACATGAAAAGATGGGCATTTGCAAAATTTGTATGCATTCCTCATATATTATGTTGTTGCAAGCTATATATGTACTAAAATTATTGTTCAAGTATTGGTTTTATAGTTTTAACTAATTATAATTTATTATTTCTTATACTTTAAATAATTAAGTATAGGTATAAGTATAAACGTATACTTTAATTTTTTAGTAAATATAAGAAATTAGGGTTACTTTGTACCTTATGGAACTAGTCTCACAACTCCATGAGTCACAATTTGGAAGATAATTTTTCATTATCTAATATAGTTAGTAGGAGAGAGGGGCCAATAGGTGAACATGGTCCAATAGTTGACATGAGTCTTGATCACACAATACCCAATAGTTGTTATAGTACCACTTCATAGTTGTCATAGTACTATCTAGTGGTTATTTATTTTTGACATAATAATTATGTAGAGTAGCCAATCACATCATGACATGTAAGACCTCTCACCCATGTACAAGTATTAAAAATTCAATGTTCAATCATTATCACCCATGTTCAAGTATTGGTTTCCACCATGGTTGTAGTGTAACTCAAATTTACTATTTTAAATCAATTCAAAATATGGCTTTCCCTCCAATTAAACATTTCAAAGAACAAATATAAGTTAAGACAAATATGAACTACATATTGGTGAAAAAATCACAACCCCACATGATAAACAATTGATTTTGTGGACCCCTTAACTTAGGGTGTACCACTACTAGCCCCTCTCCCCTACAAAGTTATTTTTACGATTTCAGGATTTCAACATTCAACCTAAAAGTTTTGGGGTATAAATTGTATAATCAATGTTTGTTTTGGGAAAATATATGGTCATTTGGATAGCTTTTGGGGCCTTTTAGATTAGTTACTAAGATTTTTAGGACTTTTAGATGTGTCAATTAAATTTTGTAAAACTCACAACTCTAAAAGATAATGACAGCTTATCAAATATGTGGGCTCATGAAATGCCTTATAATACATAAAAAATAAAAAAACATACATGTTTTTTATTTATTAAAAAATTTGTACGACATCTATAAATACTACTCCCACTATTTGCCTTTACAAAAAATAAACTAAAATTTAAAGCTATTACAATGTTGTTTCTCCAAAATCCTTGACAATTTTCACTTGTTTATCATTAATCAACTCGTCTCTCTACTCTTTTTCAATCTATCCCCTTAAATAGTGAACTTGAATCACTTTATGTTTTATAGTAAGTTATATATGTTTATGTATTAAAAGTGAGTGGGTGGTTTCTTTTCATGAATCTTTATCCAACTCCTATTACATGTTTTGTAAACAAATCATGTCATGCGTCCACTATTATTATGTGTCATACAAGCACAATCCAAGGATCTATGATCAACCCACATAGTTGTACCATGAAATTAAGCAAACACTACACAGAACACCATAATGTAAAAGTATTTTCCTTTCCCTCGCAACTTCATGGACACATTGTGCTCTTTTTCTTATGTAATCAATGCACATTCTGCAATAGAATTATTCCACAAAGAATCTATGAAATCTTTATGTAATTATCGTCATCACCCACCTTTTTATTACAATTTACTTTATCCACTATCTCGTTGATATAAATATTTCACATTAAAAACTATTTAGCCCGTTCTTATACTACTATTTAGAAGGTTCTCAAGTGTACAAAGTATCCCTTAATCCAATCTTTTTGTCACTTTAAAAATATTTTACTTCGTCTTTCCAAACGTATTTCTCGATACTTATCAACCTATCATCTAAATTCCCCAAGATTATATCCCTAACTCCCGGTGACCCACCCTATCTTCGGTGTCCCCGGGACCCCGGTCCCACTCCGGTGCCTTGATCTATGCTTAGCCTCTTTCGCTCCTTTTTGGGTCAATCCTAGCCATTAATTATCTTTATCTTTTCCTTAGTCGGAATTATCGGTATTAATCATAAAATTAAACTTGAGAGCCCTATAAATATAAAGATTATAAGACCATAACAAGGGTCCTAGGTCATTGCATCCTATCACTACTATCACTCCATCTAGGGATGCATCCATTGCACCATCTTACATCCACATAGCACCATACATTCAAGCTAGGAAAGTCTGCATCACACACATTCTTAGAGGAGGAGAGATTCTATTCATTCTATTTTAATAGCTACATCTTCTATAGCTACCATAGCTCACTATTTTACAAAGTGCACGGTGCACGAGCACCTAGGGCACGACATACAAAAATCACGAGAACTAGATCATGGTTTGTAATGTAGTGAAGCACTCAATGATAAGTCCCTCGGTTTGGCCTCTCGAGGTCAGTTTGACCCCTTTTCCTTCTTCATGTGTAGGCGTCATCCAGGTTTATCCGGTGAATCCGGTCACGGCGAGACAAAGAGTATTCAAAGACACTTAGCAACCATGCCGAATTATGGTTTTAAGAATTTATATTGTTTGAGCACCCATACAAAGTGAGACTAGGGTGCCCCAAGATACACTACCAAGATCCCGTGTCATCTCGGATAACCTAGATCTACCCTTCATAGTGCCCTTGAGTGTTCTTACGCACTAGCGAGTTCCAGCCTTCAGATCCACAACAACTGCGAAAGTATCATGTTATCAACAAAGTCTTTTCCTTACTCCCCTCTTGCATATCGGGGTTTTATTTCACTTAGAATAGTTTTTCTACTTTTATTTCATACTACTTAAGTTCATTTACATCGTTTTAGTCCTCTATTTAGATTAACAATAGAACCCTAAGTACCCCATTTAGGTTCCATTAGGCTTCTTTATTTTTGTTAATCATTTTGTTGAACCTATCATTTTTGTATCACACTTTCTGAGGTGTAGTTTCCCCTTTTTCCATGGCCCAAACTCATGAGGAATTTAACAAAGCCAAGCTTAAACCTATCGGTGATCACCTTGCGGAACACCCATAGGATTTAGATTTACTTCTACATGTGGCTCGTGAAGAGGCCACTAACTTGGCTGAGCTCAACCCTTCTACAACCTTTCCCACTCAACCTCCCGCCTCTACGCTTCCACCCATTTCTATTGTTTTGGTTTCAGTTCCCACTCCCACTAACCACTTTACCCCTCCTTTGGTGTCACATCAGTGAAAAACATCCTCTGCTAGAAATCAAGATTTAACCTCCTTGTATCACGATCTCTAAGCTCAAATTCACAAGTTGCAATAGGCCACCACATCTCCCTCTTTAGATTCTACCTTGTTGTTGCATACCCCATTTTCACCTCTTATCTCTACTTACCCTCTTCCTCCTAACTTTTTCACCCCTAAATTGCCCATTTTTAATGGACACGGTGACCCACAGGAGCATCTTCGTGCATTTCATGTTACCTATCTCGATTTTTTTGATGATCACCTCCTATTAGCCAAAGTTTTCCTTGCAGTCTCCAGGACTATGTCATGCGTTGGTTCTATGATTTACCTATTCATTCCATCACCTCCTTTACTCATCTCACCGATGATTTTCTCACACAATTTTCCATCAACATCGGTTCTAAGATGACCTACACCTAATTAGAACAAATTAAACATGGACCTAATCAGAAATTATCTAACTATGTTCTACGCTACAAGCATAATCTTTCCAAAATGAATAATGTCCTTGCCGATTCGAGTTACAAGATTTATTTATACAAATCCTTTTACCACCTCTCTACGAAAGTGTTCTCTTTGAAACCTTTCCTTCCTTTGACCAACTATGTCATACTCTTAAGCTTCACGAATCTAAGCTTCTCTCTATTGGAAAGCTAAAGTATCAAGAACAATCCCCATCCTTTCATTTTCAAACCAATAAACCGTTTAAATCTTTTACCTCTAAGTCTATCGACACTAAACTCGCATCAATAGTTTTACACCTTCTAAGGAGACACCATCCCAACCACCTTGGCGTACATTTACCACCCTCCCTATGGCACCAAATTTCATATTAACACAACTACTTGATAAAGAACCTCATCACCCTCCCTCCACCACTTGAGTTAGACCCATCATGGCCTAAAGGACACAATTACAATGAAAAATTTTGTTGTGATTACTATCATTGTGCAGCCACTCTACTAACCATTGTATGAAACTTCAGCACTTATTCAAGATCTAATTAACAATGACCAACTTGAATTCCATGCACCTACTATCCCTCCTCCCACTAAGGACAAGGGTAAATTCAAATTTTGTGACAAATAATTAAAACCAAAGTGACAAAAAGGCTACAGAATCCTCCGCTAATCATACATACCATGCCACAAAACCTCCTAATGTAGGAGTAGTTGAATTCTTAGTCGTCAACACTCGATCGATCCCACCCATTTTTATTTCTCTCATGCTTTGACTATCACGCTACATTCGCATCCAACCATTTATACATACATTCCCTTATTGCCTCAATCCCCATCAATCACACTAAGCTTTACCTATCGTCTCCTATTAGCACATGTTCCTTTTCTCTTCTACGATCTCTTGGTTAACCTCCATTACAAATAGACTTTCTATTCAAGAGGCCTTATGGTGTCGTTAAGTTACCTATAACAGTTGGTCCTCTCACTCTTCTCCTCCTTGCATCATTACTCAAGGCATCAACCACTATGACCTATTTCTCGCTTAAATTGGATCCATAAATCCCAAGCTATTGTCTCCATCAACCACTTGTGCCTTAAGTTAATCTATGAAAACCAAGTTGTCTCCATTGATGGCATCCCTCATTCAACTATAGCATGCTTGCACTCTCATTCTGCTTTTCCTATACCTCTTTCTCTCCCTCACACAACTCCTCTTCGCCACCACCTAAGTTTCTTGTTCCCACGTCACCACCTCAATTAGCCTCCGTACGTGACCACTTCATTCTCTTAGTCTTATACATCGATATAGGCCCATTCCTAAACTAATTACCACCTCTCGTCATAAATCATTGTCTCATTTTATTCCATGTCAATTTTCATCTTATTTAAGCATGTCATCTCCTCGATCTCCACCACCTCCGCATTTTACTACACCCCGATGTTCATCTTTCATACACCCCTTGCATGCATATCGGCTTCATTTTCTTGCACAACAATTATCTCCTATATTAGGATTATTATAACATCCTTCTCACACATCCTCCTGTTAAGTATGGGTCGATGGACATCCATCCACCGCCCTCATTATTTGATTACTACTTGACACAACCAACACTACTTGACCATTTCCCGATGATGCACTCTTGTTTATGGTTCATTCTTGACTTGATGGGGAGAAAAATGAACCTCGCCGCATACACTTTCATACACAGGGGTGGCATGTTGCTCCTATAATTCCATCCTGCATTCCATTCCATCCATCCATAACATACTGCATTGTCTTGGTAGCATTTACTTTTTCTTACTAGTGTTTTGCATGTTCACTTTATTACACATGTTAGCTTACTTTCCTAAATGTCATTATCTTACACACATGTGTGTTTATGCCTTTTTTAGTGTGATCACAGTGTACGAGACATTTATATGCAGCATGGATGCTTTCCTTCTACCCTTACTATACTTGTCAACAAAGTGTGTAGAAGTAAGTAGTAGTACAGGTGTTATTGTTTCATTTTGTACTTAGCATCTTTTAGTACTTTCTTCTACACACTTTGACATATTGGTTTTCACTCGACATGCTAACGGGTGTTCCATGTGCATCACTTGTTTTACAGGACTACATGTTCCCATGAATACTTGTATTTCTACTTGTCTGTGTTATTTTCTATTATATGTGGGCTTTACCAGTTCTTTGTGTGCAAGTTTGTCTTCTATTTCCAGCCATGATGGCATTGCATATATTGCGACATCGTGAGTGATGTCCCTTTTTTGTAACCCACTTTGTGTAGTCTTCTTGATATTTCTTTCAATTTTAAACTACTTTTCTTAGTAGTTTTACATTATCTTTGTTTTTACACTTATTTGTATGCATGTGTTCATACTAACACTTGTATTGTTTAGTCATCCCCGTTTGTGTGCGCCTTGGTGTCTACCAAGTGCTTTCCCTTCCCCCAGTAGGGATAAGTTTGTAACAAGATCGAGTACGGTGGTCCTCTTTTGGGGTTGCATTCTCCTTCCAGGGGTCATCACATGCACCCCCAAAGAGTGGGGGATTCATTGAGGGTTTCTACTAACACAACATATCTACACTAGTTCACACACAACGAGTGATTTCAGACCCAGATCCACGAACTCCATACACAATGTCCTTAGTAGGACATGGTGTCCTTCGACAATTTTGAGGAGCGGTAACATGCTCATGGGTTACAAGTGGGTGGGCTCTCTACACTTGTCCATCCAAAGTGACATAGGATCACCCGAAAAACTAGTGTAGTATAAATATATCTTCAACAAATTGCATCGAAGTGGTTAGAGATGGAGGACACCGAGCATTTCCTCCATACACTTCTTAATCCCGGGGTGGTGTGAGATTTCTGAAATACTTGCGACATAACAGGATATCCTTCTGCACCCTTTTTTCAACGTGGATTAGGTGCACATGTTACATTTTTCCATTTACACTTTCTATTCTAGAAAAAATTACATTTACGTACTTTACACAACTTTTTTACATACATACATATTTAACTACTTGATCATTTTCTCCTTGCAAATCCACTTTGTATGAGAGAAAAAAAATCAAATTGGGGGAAACAACAACGAACAAGAAAACGACAATGAGAACAACAACAACGAAAATGATAACACACCGCGATGGTACTTTGCATACTAACCATGCAAGTAGACCACACATATGCAACACTACACACATGTTACGCCCTAGGTTCACTCTCATCACTTTTTACACATGATTCATCTTTAGAATTCACACTTCTCCACATTTTTTCTTTTTTCATTCCACGCTTCTATTCCATCAGCGTGTTTTCTTCTACACTCTGCATGGACTTTAGGTACGCTTTTCTATCAAATTTATGTTACCGAGTTGTTCGCTCACCAACATAAAATGGGGGAAGCGAGTGTAGACACAAATATTGCTTATTAGATAATATTTATCCCAGGTCTTATACTATTATTTAGAAGGTTTTCAAGTGTACAAAGTACCAATTAATCCCAACCTTTTAGTATCTTTGTTTTATGTTTTACTTCTTCTTTCCCGCCAATTTCCCAATACTTCTCACCCAATTTATAACTTCTCCGATTCTTGCCCCGATTCCGAGTGCCCTACCCTATACTTTGGGGTGCCACAAGGTTCCCAGTCCCACTCTCTCGGTACCTCGATCTATGCTTAGCCTCTTTCACTCCTTTTTGGGTCATTCTTAGCCATTGGTCATCTTTATATTTTCCTCACTTGACATTTTGAGATTAATTGAGAAAATAAACTTGAGAGCCCTATATATATAAAGCTTATAATACCATAATAAGGTTCCTAGGTCATTGCATCCTATCACTACTATCACTCCATCTAGGGGTGCATCCATTGCACCATCCGGTATCCATATAGAACCATACATTCAAGCTTAGGAAAGTTTGCATCACACATATTCTTAGAGGAGGGATTTTATTCAATCTATTCTAATATCTACATATTCTATAGCTACCATATCTCGGTATTTCACAAATTACAACTCGGCACGAGAGCTCCTAAGGCATGACATACACACTCACTAGAACTACATCCAGCCCATAATGTAGTGCAATGCTACGCGATACGTCCACTAGTTTGGTAGATGAGGTCGGACCCCTTATTTTTCTTCTTCATATGGAGGGCCTCGCCTATTTCATCCTAGGTGAATCAAGTGTGACAGACTCGAGAGTATTTAGAGACACTTAGTGATCATGTTGGATTACGGTTTTGAGTATTTATACTATTTATAGTGCCCAAATTGCTGACCAAGGTGCTCAGTACACTCTCGTGCACCCGTGTCATCTCGAAAACCTAGATTCTCCCTTCACTGGGCCCTTGAGTGTTTGTTTGCAGACTGCAGAGTTACGCCCAGATCTGCAACAACCTACAATAGTTTCCTCTTATCGCTAAGTCTTTTCCTTACTCCCTCTTGCATATTAGGATTTTATTTAACTTAGAATAGTTTTTCTACATTTATTTCATACTTGATTTAGTTCATTTACAACATTTTAGTCTTCGTATTTACATTACGATATTTTTTTGTTCAAATCCTCTTAGCACCACCGCAGAGTGTATTATCTTTGAGACCTCTCCTTAATTTGATCAATTATGTTATATGCTAAAATGTGTGAAGTCAAAATTATATCTATGGGAAAAATCAAATATAAATATAATCCATCATCTTCAAATAGGTGCAAGATAAATCACAATTCAATCCTTCTCCTAAGCCCACCGAAGAAAAAAAAGCTGTAAATTTTTTATCTCCACCTAAAAATCTTCAATGATAACCTCCAAAGTGTAATTTCACCAAATTACCCTATGTACCTTTGTTTCTATTTCCTCAACCCATCAAAATAAATATAATCAATTTTCCACTACCGATTAATCCTAATCCATCTTATCGATGTGGCCATAATTATGATGAAAATTCTAAATGTGACTATCACCAATGCATCGGGAATTCTATTGATCATTGCTTCATTCTTAGGCATCGATTCAAGATATTATTTACAATAATTCACTCAAGCTCCCTAATACATCTAATTTTAAGTCATCAATGATAATAAAAATCTAAAAATCTTCAATGACCCTTTGCCTAAGCATGACACACAAGCTCTTGATTCTTCTGCTAATCATACATATCAAGTTGTGCCCCCTCCTTCATCAGGGCCCCTTGAATTCCTTGTCACTTTTGTTGATGCATCACCACCAACCATTTCATTTTCAGATCATGATTATCATGCTACATTCACTTCTGATTCATTACATATCAATGCTTCTATTGGTTCATATATTGTCAATAACACCATGATCTATCCAACGGATCCTATTAATGTGTGCTCTATTACACTTCTCATGGCTATCAAATTTCCACTATCTAATATCACATATCCAATTCCTAATTATTTTGGCTACATCAGGCTTCCCATTACAGTTGGGCCTCTTACCATGTTTCTTCCATCTGTGTGGCATCTTCAATCAAAGGTTTTGACATGCTCTTAGGTGTTACTTGTCTCCACGTTTCCCTATCCATTCCCTCCATAAATAATTTGTGTCTCAAGTTCATTCAAAATAAGAAATTTATCACTCTTTAAGGTGTTCCACAATGTGGACCATTTCCTAAGCCTATTCTTGATCTCATATTTCCACCATTTCTACAACATCTAAGCCTCTTACGACTCTCAAATCTAAGGCACATTCTACACCTAGTTCTCATATTCGCAAAAGACCTACCTTGACCTCGCTCGTCCTCATCAGTCCAATATCCCATCTCATTAGCCTAATTCCCTTACTTTGGAAGCTCCTTCACATAGGTATTCACAACCTCATTTACCATGAAAGTCTCACTCACATACACATCACAACCTCATACTCCATTGATCTTAGAGCATCATCAAACACCTTTATTTCCTTTGATATCGGTTGAGGTCCCTTACCCTTCACTATCATGGGATAGTCTTCTATCCTTCTCACACTTGGGAGGGAATCAAGGTTTATTTCCCTCTCCTAGCATCATGATTTTTCTATGGTATCTACTATCATGCTCACTTATTCACAATGAATCTTTCTTATTACTCTTACACATCTTAATACACAACTTTTATCATCATTACCCTATGACGCACTCTCATTCAATAGTTCATATAAAATCATTTGAGGTTTAAATATTAAATAAACCTCTCCACATTTACTCTTCACGCTTTATGCTTCATGTTCTATCTTTCAAGCACACATTTTTCATACCATTACCCAATGATGCACTCTCATTCTATGGTTCATTCTTGATTTTTGAGGGTTCTCTTATAAAGGAACCCCATATCATACACATTTGGTAGAGGGCATGTTGTTTCTATCACAATTAAACATTGCATACCATTCCATCACACTCATACACTAAATTTGCATATCTTGTTTATATTTACTCTTGTTAGCTTATTCTATTTATATGTTACACTTTATTTTCTATGATAGATGAATTCTTAGTATGTCATTATATTTATATATACACACATGTACATTCACTTGGTATTTTACATATTTTTACGGGATGCAATGATGTTTGGCGCTGTACCTTTTACTAGTCCTACCAAGCCTTCTAGGGGCATCTATTTTTACTACTCTCACACCCTACACATTCCAGGTTCTATTTCTAAATTATTCACTATTTCTCATTATATGTCGCTCTAATATTTGACTTCTATATACATGCTCTTGACATATTATTTATCTTTCTAACATTCTAATGGGTTCTCCTGTGTAGAATTTTCCTTCCAGGACTATATACACCATGTCTATCTGTCACACTTTGTTTGATCTTGTTTAGTACTATATGCTATTTTTTTGCGGGCTATGCCCTATGTATTGTATAATAATTTTATGTTTCTGGTCGCCGACCTTGATTTATCGGTGACATTATGAACAAATTCCCTTGTTTGAAACATTCTTTTCGTGGTCTATCTTGTTGACACACTTGCTTATTACATTGTCTTCTATTGCATGCTTTATAATTTTCCTATTAACACATGTACTAGCCTACTATTTTTGCATATGCATTGATTTATACTATGCACATCCACTCCACCCTACATGGATATAATCATAATACGATTACTTAGCGCCCTGAGACTCAAACACTAGTTCTTGACTTTTCTTGACCACTCATGGGAACTAATGTCCTTGGGGTGGATACAATAATTTTTTAGATTAACACACTTAACATAAGAATTTAGAGAAATTATATAATTATATTAACATTCGTTCGATTACACAATGCATTCTACGTCCAAAAATCGGTAAAATCAGAAATAATTTAGAAAAATCGAAAAAAAGAAAACGTGAACAAAATTGGGATGCACCATATGTAGTGGTGCTTATCGAGAAGATTTATGAAAGGAGATTAAAACTAGACCTCTCTCCCGACACTTGCTCCTTGGTGTGAGATCACCCAAAAAATTACACTTGGTATGACCTCACCCAACAAAATTGGTCTTAACATGAGATCACCAAAAATATCACCCTTCACAAAATTTGAAGACATCTTCCATCCATTACACTCTTATATATTAGGTGCAACTTTTTATTTTTACATACTTTCATAATTTTACATACTTGGCTAAGATGTTTCACATATAGGACTTTGAATCCTATTTATCTCTTCTTTTGGAGGTCCATCTTTAATACGTAACAATAAGCAACTTGAAAACACAAATACAAGCATTAAAATATGTACAAGCAACATATATGCTTCATCCCTAGGGTCACTTTGCAATTACTTCACTTGTCCACTAGGCACAATATTCACCACATGCTCTACAAGATCAAAAGATATGCCTTCTTCTATCTACTTTTTGTTATTGAGTATTAACTCAACAACATAAAGTGGGGACAAATGTAAACAAAAAAACATGCACTTGGCTTTTGATTAAGCAAAATATGTATTTAATATGCCTAATGTGATTGCTATTGTGGCAACAAAAGAGTAATAAATTAAATAAAAAAATTAGCCCAAGAAAACTAAGCTAGGAAATATCAAACCCTAAGTGAAAAGATGAGATATAATGACTTAGTTATTTTGTAAAGACACCGAAGATGTACAATGTTGGAAAACCAGCCAATCTAAACATAAACTATCGCATTAAAGCTTACAAAAATGTAGATATGGAGGAATAAGTTGGACAGGGCACTGTAGGTGTCATCCACTTGCAATAGGCACCTAATACTACAAAAATGCTTAGAAAACCGCATTTGATCTGGTTGTAAGGTGTTTATTTTCCCTCACCTTTGGTCGCTAGTATGTCACACAATTTTCACCGAGCTTGGCTGAAACACCTCAGTAATGAAGTATTGACCTACAAAATACTCAAATAGACATCAAATCCTAAAAATAAAGATGAAAAATGATGGGTCGTAATGTCTTTTGATGTATAATCACAAAGACCCCCGAATATCTCGTAACTCGATGGGTTAAGACTCTCTCGTGTGATTGCATAACATGGAGCTTCTACCAAAGTGTGGGACTTTGCGGGAGAGCTCTTCGGATGAAGGCCGGTTCTTATTCCTCTATTCAGGTGCACACATATAATTTGTAGAGGATCTACTCTAAAACCTACTCTAACTTATCAAGGAGATAGGGTTAAGAAGATGCAAGAAAATAAACCTAAATTAATAGAGGTGATGCACCAAAGGAATGTTGAACACCTGCTTTGCAATTAAACACAAACCATTAAAAGTGTAATACAACCACCATGCACAGATAACTAGGATTGCAATGAGAGATCAGGAAGATACAATGAACATAAGAGAGGGTTGAAATCATCCACAAACTTTATTTTATTGCTCCAAGAATTTGATACAGTCCATTACAATGGCCAAGAGGAAAAAAATTGCATTACAGTTTGAAATGGGAGGTTTGAACTCCACAAATTCACTTGTAGACAAGAGAAGAAGGGAGGGTGCAAAACCAAAAATGTCCAACCTTTTAAAAATTTCCCTCCTTACAATATATAGGAAGAATGAGAGAAGGAGATGAGAAGAATTCTAATTCTTGCTCCAAACCACTCAAAAATGCATTGAATTCGCCTTCAACAATGATGGGCTTTACTCCAAAACCCATGCCTCCAAGTGTTGTTCCTTGTTGGGAAGGAAAGAAAGCCCATACCTTCATTATGGTGGTAGGTGAGAAGTCGACACCCCAAAAATGGTGAACTGTATTTCTTCATTTTGAAAAGCTTAGCCTCACTAATTTAAAGATATCTAGTAATAGTTGCGTAGAAGACGCCGAGAGATTTCCAAAAGGTCCTCTCTTGCTCAAATCGACCTTCCAGTCAAAAAAATGGCCATCCAAGGTCGAGATGTCATTCTACAAAAATGGCGGGTTGTTGGCTCTGTATTTCTTTAGAGTCAAAAATGCATGCAACCTCCTAAATCCAAAAATTCAGACTTTTGGACATTTCCATTTCGGATATCGTTCTTGTTCATCCGCCAATTTTTTTAAGAGTTCCTAAGTCTCAAATTTTCGACTTTGAAATTTGGGATTTCAGACATGGAGGGTGATTATTGTGTTTTGGGGATCGAGACTTCCAAAACTCCAAAGTCTGAAACCGTGAAACTCCAAAGTCGAAATTTCAGACTTCGACTTTCAGGATTTCGGGCTTTTTCTCGCTACTTTTCGCACAATTTCCAAAATTCTGAAATCTTGAAAGTCTGAAATTTTGGACTTTCGACTTCAGGATTTCAAACATTTCTGCATCATTTTGGCATGCATCCCGAGGTCTCTGAAACCCTGAAATCCCGAAAGTCCAAAATTGACTTCTAGACTTTCGGGATTTCAGACATTTGGGGTCAATTTTCCAACTTTGCACTGAGAGTTCCGAAATCCGAAAGTCCAAAATTTTGGACTTTCTCGGATTTTAGGTTTTGGACATTATGATCGCCCATTTTTGCCTTGTTTTTCTCCGAAGTGCCAAAATGCAAAAACTAAAAAAACTTGATCGTTTCATGCTTCCTCTTGAGCTCGATCTCTTTCAACATTCGCTTAACAATTTAATTTTCTGATCTTGCATCTCTATTGACGATCCTACCCGTAGCCTAATTTTTGAAATTGGATGTGAGCTCGTATGACCGAACCAACCGCTCCATCTCTCCTATGTAAGATTTTGTTTGATCAATTTTTCCGACATAGGTATAAAAAGTGCAAAAAGTGGGACACAATTATATGCTTTGTGAATCAATTATTGCACAATATCGTTAATACGTAAGATATTATTAGTAATTGGCTTGGTTATTCCTTAATGTAAAGAGGGTAAACACTCTTATGTAATATTAGGAGCCTTATTATCAATAAAGTTGATGAGAAAGGCTCCTTGAAGCTCGAATATATGCTCATAGATCTACTAGGAAGGTTGGTAAACCAATATTGTGCATCACCAATGTTATAATTTTTAAGAAAGATTTATGAAGCAAGCTATGATTGTTATAGAAGACATATTTAATCTACGTATTCAAGATGTAGATAAGGCTCGAAGGTCCCATCAAATGATTGAAATGTACACCTTTGAAAAAATCATGATCAAAGGAGGATTTGAATATTTTATGCTAAATAGGGTTGTCATTTCTAGTAGTAGAACAAATTTCAACGTAGTAAGTCTTACTTTCTAGGTCAAAGTAAAATTTTTATATACCTACCACATTAATGAGAGAAATAACATCTTGAGGAGGAACCACATAAATTTGAGAGGCTCATTCAAGGGTTGCATTTTTCCATTTATAGTAGCCATAAGAACATTATTTTTTTTAAAAGACATGTCATCATAATGAGGCACGTAAAAAAAAAGAGCTTTAGTTTCAAGACGTGCAAATTTTATTTATAGGTTTTCCCTCTTCTCATATAGGGATTTAATTTCAATTTCTTTTCTGTATATACATTCCTTACTACCACGAGTCTAATACAACTCTTCATTTAAGTGTATCTTGAAATTTCTAATACAACTCAAACCATCATTCATCGTAAAAACTTAATTCTAGGTTGATTTTTAGGCTTGGTGGTGCTTAAATATATTAACCCTAATGCACCATTACCCTTATGTCAATAGGTGTTATCAAACAATGAAAGTGGGTTTTATATTAGCATAATGGCTGATTACTTGTAGGATGAGTATGATTTCTTTTGTGGACCTTCCATCTCTTCCTTTATTGATTTGTTTGAATCAAACTTTAACTCTAAATATGTGCCTCACTACCTCTAGTTTGATATGCCTTCTCATTTGAGTGTATCTTGGAATTTATTCTATGACTCTAAAATTATTATTCACTGAAAAACATAATTCCAATTTGGTTAATAGGCTTGGTCCACATTAGTAGATAAGACATTATATATAATGATCTTTATGTCAAAATGGAAGTGGAATTCCTACTAACATAATGGTTGATTGGTTGAAGATGATTATGTTTTCTTGTTCTAGAATCCCATATTCTCTTTTTTTCCCTCCAATATAATAAAACTTTGACTTTTTATTCATGCCTTACTACCCTAAAAGTGATATGTGTATTATTCTCATTTCATTTTGGAATTGCTTTTACAACTTTAAAATTTTCATTTGTTGAGAAAATTAATTCCAATTTCATTTATAAAATTAGTCCACATCAATATATAACCCCATATACCATTATCCTTATCCTAATATGGGTTAGGCCATAATGAAATGGGTTAGGCTATAATGAAAGTTGACTTCATACTAACCTAATGTTGATTTTTAATTGATGAGAATTTTTTTCTCAACCTTGATTTATCGCTTTAATTATTCCAAAATGAATGATTTTATTGGTTCACACACACACACACACACACACACACACACACACACACACACACACACACACACACACACACACACACACACACACACACACACACACACACACACACACACACACACACACACACACACACACACACACACACACAATGATACTTACACTAAAGGAGGTGACACAAAATTTGGTGAGGATGGATATTATGAAGTATTTATGATACTAAAAATTTATATATTCATGTTATATTAATTTTTATATTATTCTTGTTGTCATGAAACCGTGTCATATAGAAATTTCAAACTTTTAAGCATGACAACTTACCTAAATATGAAAAAAATTCTCCGAGTCTTTCTCAACCTCCTCCTTGTTAGTTTTCCTCCCATAACATACTCATACTCACCTTGTAATTGATTCCAATATGTTGAACAATATTTTCCTTTTATTTTCAATTTTTCACAAGGTCATTCATTTCATACCATGAATGTTTTTCAAACACTAGTCTTCCTGAAGGCATAGAAAGGAAAATTTTAGTTGTTTCAAGCTAGATGTGCATCCAATGGGATGAATCCAAAGGCCCACACTCACCGTGAGGTGGTATTAAATAGATTGAAAATTTTGGAACTGATTTAGGAAATTTTAGGGAAGTTTCATAGGTTTAGCAACAAGTCGTGTAATAGCGGGTTTCTAAGGTGCAAGAAGTGTACATTCAAAATCAATACTTGGTCTTCCCCAAATGATTACGAGAGATCCGTAAGGAGTTATAATCCAATAAAATAATAATAATAAATATTGAATATTTCTCTACATGATGGAAGTTTCAAATATTTCACAAGAATCAAGTATCACTTAGGCATCTCATTCGGTGTATACACACCCTTTTGTCTGAAGCAAAAGGAGCTATTTCAATGAGTTTCAGCCGACATTAATTATGAGACCCATCACAATGTTTGTATAATTATATTGGGAGTAAAAATCATATAATACTTCACCCAAAATGAACTCATGTATCTCTGGAAACATCATCTTAAAGTCTTCTCTCTCACGATATGATTTTCACAATTAGCAAAATTCAATAAGACACTTGTCACATCTAGGTTGAGGCACATTTTTGTTTCCCTCATGTTCCTATTCCATGTAGACAGAGGGGAAAATAAAAATTTCCCAAGAAAAAGATTTAAACCCCTAGCTTTAGACCTAACTACTTCTACGTCATATGTGCACTCAAACATCACTACCGAGAAGCAAAAAATAAAATCACTTCTACTTAACTCCATTTCTTCACCGTCCGATCATCTCTACCATGAATGAAGATATTTAACCTCCGGATACATGAAAACACATCCATCATGTTGTTAAAATCTCCCCATAGCATCCATGATTACAAGAAAGGAGCTTTTCTCATTCTATGTGAACCAAGAAACTGATTGTACTAAGGGTTTCAAATATGTTTTCTTCTCTCAAGCATCCCTATGATAATTGAAGCTCAATGAATCTATTAATTACTACCACATGACAACTTCAGGTTTGACACCCTTTCCCTATAAAATTTCTATTTTGATTTCAAATAGTTTTAATGCGGGTGGAAAACAATGAAATTCCCAAAGCATGAAATCGTAACAAGGAGCCAAATTCAACAAAAATATTTTCGATGTGAACTCGAGTATAGAATAAATATATAAAACATGTAGATTTTTGAATTAAAACATATGCAATTTCTCTATCTACAAGCGATGATGATGTAAACTTTCCAACATGACCAAAAAGCCCATCTCCCCGCAATACACCAATGGATCACGCTCAAATAATGATTAGTGTTTTCTTATATTTTTCAAACAAGATGGCGTGTAATCGTGACAAGATTAGTATAAGGTCATGTGTTCAAACCTTGGTGATAAAATTCTAAGCTTTGGTTAATTCGATGCATGATTAGTCATCATGAAAACCTTTTGTAATATAGATAAATATGATAGTACTTCAAATTTATCCTGTTAAGAACGTGGATTGTTAAGGATAAATTTTTGGCTAAAAATCCAAAAATAAAATATTAAAAATGATACCTATTATTGCATAGAGAGCATGGACAATGGCATAACCCAATGGTCTATAAAAATGACACAAAACCATATGATCAGACCTTTGTTTTGTGGTTATCAAATTCAACAACTTCAATGACTTGACTTTGGATGATGACTCTGCTTTCGACGTGTTCTTATCTCTAAAATGTATCTTGACATAGAACAATATTCCCCTTATATGTATATCTTCACATATATTATCCTTGTTTAAAACAACCAATTCCTAAATACTAAATTCATATATATATATATATATATATATAAACATTAAGATATTTATAAACAAGGTCTTTAGATCTATCCAATATGAAGCTTAAAAATATTTCTTGGCCTTAATTACAAAGGAATGAGGAGAATTCGTTCCATCAAATTCCCCCAGTATGATCCCAACTACTATTATTGTATCATTGAGGCTAATAGGTTTTTATGAATGGCATCGCTAGAAATGTAGTTAATAAAAAAACCTTATCCTTATCCTCCTAGCTATCTATAATAAAATGTATAGTTGTAAGAATGATTCCACCCATGGAATATGTGTCGTGCATGTACATATTTACTTATAAAATTTTCACTAACTTTCCATTCACGTATTTGTATTTTCTAACAAATTGAAGCCCTCTCATTTGTGATCCTTGGCAATGCTACTTAGAGCTGGATGGCGCCAACTAGTGTATCGATGGCTGGAGATAAAACCGCCGAATCCCGAATTGTTGGCCATGGTAGTTTGAATTATGACCAACTCAGCTTAACTATACAGCTTGTATTATAGAGGAGGCCCTTAACCACCCACTAACATGTTTTCATATACACCACTCAACTTGGGACAAGAACCTTAAGTTTTATGTAAGGATGCTTGTTTGCACATTTCTTGCTTCCTACATTTACTCAACCTTACAATTGAAAGGGGGCAACCAAGGAGCAAACATTGTGGTTGGGTTTGGATGAGACACCTATTGAAATTTCCACATTTTCTATTTTACTTTTTAATCACAACTTGCACTCACTTGAATGATGCAAGTGACGTGAAGATAATAATGGCATTCATATATAACAAGTATTATTTCGATAAGAACTATTCCGATCATGGAATAGGTGTGGGACATGTAGGTTTTTAATTACCACCTTATTTCTAAATTTTCATTCTTGTTTGTGTCTTATTTAACAAATTGAACATCATCCAATTGGAATCTTTGACTTTGATGTATTCACATTTCAAGTAATTTCTTTTGAACAATCACCATAAATGGCTACTCCTCCCTAACATTTCCACACAATATACCACCACCCGATGTACTATTTTTAAATTCTATTCCACTATCTCTTCCTCCATATTCTTGACAAATAAAAAATAACCTTGACCAACAAAATTGTACTCTTCTTCTTTTCCTTCCCTTTTCCAAAAATATTTCTTCCATTGCATCCCTTACAGCGTTCACATCACAATGCTCATGTGCAATTGCTAGTTTGAATAACACATTGAGATTCTTATAATGGTATTCCTTTTTTAAGTTATTTTATTTTCAATGACACATCACCATATTTGTATAATGAAATTTTAATAATAAAGGGTACTTTGAAGATACAAATTGGTACCCATATTTTTCTAGGAATTCCTTTGAAAAGCTCTTCATTAATATATACTCAGACCATCACACTCGCCGAAATCAGTTTCAAATATTAAATTTCCCTCCCGTAATTGAAAGAGAAAATAGAGGAGATGAAATGGATGATATAAATGTTTTCGTGCTTGAGAGGGGCGAATTTTTACACATTTATCTATGTAATGTATGGTGTTTCAACTTTAGTCTTGGAGGTGGAGCTATGCAGAAATGACAGAGGCATTTAGAAGCTGTGATAGTGTTATTATAATCAACTTGTGAGACTCCGACATTAAAATAGTGGTAGTACTCAATTTGGCCTCCATGTTACTTATGGTACTAACATTCTGAAAAACTCTTATGGGATATTTTATCTGATCATCTTTTCATAAAACTTTTATGAGTTTTTTTTTTCACATTCATATTTTATGGAAGGAATGTGTTTGGAATTTTACTTGGATCCATTGGGATTAAATTGTATGGCCACTATATTACATTTGTGTATTTCCCCTGCAACTTAGTTGATTATTGCCATTCAAAATTTCTGGTATTTTGAAAGTAAAGTATACATCTAATTTATTCATTCTTGAATTCAAAATAATTTTTTCCCAAAAAGATCTAATACCAATATCAGTGACCAAAACAATAGCTTATATTCAATAAAAATATTTGTCAATCTTTATTTTAGATGGGACTAAGATTTCATAGATATAATTAATTTGATGAATAAATAATTTAAAATATGTTTCTTTTCTAAATAAAATTACGTTTAATTATGCTGCGTTTTTTATCAGTATATCGGCGGCCCGCATTTCCCCGTACGTCGACGTCCGTTCCGAACACCGTCCGACCTTCCGATCTCTGACTTGCAATCTGTGATTTATTTTTTCTAAGAAGAACATCAGATCTCTGGACGATGAATCTTTATTTTCCAGGGTACCCACATCGACATTGAGACTTTTCCTTGCCTTCGTCTGTGATCTGTGGGCCTGCAATTTAGTTTTTCTACCAGGTATTCTCCCTGAGCGAATGCGTTCTCGGCAAGGTTCAACACTGTCAGCTCACTAAAATTTCCTAGAGAAGCAGGGATTTCACCTGTGAATTCATTGGTCGTCAAATGAATAACCTCCAAGGATGGCAACGGAGACAAATCTGGCAGAGTCCCGGAAAGAGAATTTGTTGTAAGGTCGAGATACTGAAGCTTACTGCAATTGTTCATGGGAGGTATTTTCCCACGCAATTCACTAGAGGGCAAGTGGATTTTCTTCAAGCTTTGTAGAGGGCCGTTGAGAGATTTGTTTTCGACCGCGGTCTCAGTCGCCATACCTGTGTGACTGTGGCAGGTTATCCCTTCCCAATTGCAAGGAGCATCAATGGAGTCTTTCCAATTGGTCAAGGCATTGTGAGCAAAGTTTTTTTTTCATTTTCAGAAGAACTCGAATTTCCTGGAAACTTTCCCGGATACCATTACATGCCAAAATCAATGACAGCAAGCCTGTGATCCAGCCCAGATATGATTGCTCCATTATTTTCTCTCTCTCCCTTAGGTTGAGAAGAATCCTAGGAAAAAAATTCTCCATTTGAATCAAAGACAGGTGGACGTGGGTGGGGGTCACTGTTCACTAGTTAATTGGGGCACAACAAATTCTTTGAAATGTAGAAATCTGAAAGTGAAGCTACTTCCATTCTTCGTACAGTCTTAGACACTTGGAAGAGAGGGGTCTCATTCTTGGACACTTGGAGAGATGACTCACAAGAGTCTCAGCACGTTGGAAGTTTCTTAAGAGACGTGTGGAGGATAGACACCGGAAAATGTGGGCATTAAACGCGGTCTTTAAAGAGTCGGTCAAGTACAGTGGTATTGAAAATTAAATTGTGTTGGATTTAGCAGGCAGACTTATCTTTAACGTAACGCGTTGACTGAGTGACCTGATAGCTGGTAAAGGTTTATTAGCGACTCAGCGAGGGACGAAGGACGATAGCGCCAATCCACAAAAGTATAATTTTAATGGTTTCATGATCTATGACTACGCTGAAAGGCGTTGTTCCGGTTGGGTTGAGGCGGGGGCTCTAACACATAATATGTGCGCACATGGGGAGATGAAGCGGAATACAGCATGTCATGAACCGCAGGGTAGAGAGAGGACGGTTCACAAATCAAGAAATCTTGATGATGAGAGTGTCTCATTGCGACTATGAATCATTATGTCGAAGGCGTTCCCCTTATGGGAAAGGCCTCTGCGGACGTTTCTACGACTATGTTAAATTTGACGTCCGTTTGGACGTTTTTCAAGTCGATTAAATTTGACGGCCGTTTTGATGGTTTTGATGGGCGTCCAGACGTTTTTTTGTGTTTTTCTGCGTTTTGTAGCTGTAGTCGCCGATGTCTTTTCCGAGCTATGTTGTTGTAATCTATTTCTACGCCCCATCCTCAATTCATCGACAACCAGACAAAAAGGAACTCTGCCGAACAAACGGAAACGAAATTTCCGTCAATCCCGTTCACGACCGATCTCTCCTAAACATGGGCGGCTCCGCGGTTAGGCTGGGACGGTTTGAGATGAATGAGATTGATTTCGGGTGGGGAGAATCCGTGGTAGTTAGGAGTGGGAGCGCCAATCATTTTGATGGGAAGGGGAGGCAGTGTTGATTTGGAGATTTGTTTGCTTCCACACCGGATGAATGCCTTGGAAATCGACTGCAACTTCATTTGCAACTCTCCATAATATAGTTAGATAAAAACTATTGAAGGTGATCCCTGGATAAAGGTTCCGAGGAGGAGACGGTTCATATGTTGAAAAAAAGGAAATTCACGTATGAAATCCTTTTGTAATGATGTCGTGAGTCAAGCTACGTGCTTAAAATCCCAGACAATTTGGCAGTCACTCCAAATGCATTTTTGTATATATTATTATTTTAAAAACAAAAGCAATATCATGATACCACATGAAAATTGCTCCACTTTGAAAGTTGGAATGAAAGTAACATGTTACATCCTATCACTTCAAGACTGCTAAAATCGGTAAATGCCAGTATACTATCTAACTCTAAGTACAGGTGTATACAAACAAAAGTAGAATTACCTAAAATCATTACAAACTTTGGCCTCATCATAGCATAATGATTGCAAATTTGCTTGTAAAGATTTAATTCGACTATCCTTTTACAGTTATTGTATCATAAATAGTTGATGATTCTAAACTCAACTTTATGATAACCTCCCACTATATTGGTCTGTGTCTAAACTCAACAACTAGTAATCCCTGTTATAAAAAATATAATAAAACAAGCAATTCTTCATTATTAGAAAATCACAGCAACTTCAATTTTCTATTTGTTTTTTAGAACTCTTGCAGTACAAATCTAATCTCTGTAGAATTTTTAATCTGCATAATCATAATAGAAATGTGTTTTCTGTCACTAAATGTTAACAATTTAGCTTTATATATAATTCCTAGAACACCCAAAATAAGATTATGTCCTTGTAGAGATTTTCGTATGCAATTCTACATAGTTTTTTGGATTCCTAACAGAAAAAGATATTGGAGACTACCTATAAGAAAAATAAGAGCATATAAATTGTATGAACTTAATCCTAGCATCTTTTAATGGATTGACAAAGTTCATATATTTGTACGTATACCAATAAGGTTAAGGTTTATAGGTTGCATGATAATACAAAGTTTCAAATTTCATCATATCTTCCAACAAAACCAACATTATCAAGTTAGATTTGTTGTTTTGAATAATGCTTTTACCTATGTATAAAGTTTGCCATTCCAATTGGGGGTTTTGTGGCAGTTCATAAGGTCCTTCCTCGTCGGAGAAACCTTAGGATTGCCTTTCCAATAAGCTGTTGGATCTCTGTCTTCCCACTTGATCCTTTGGCTTCCATTTCGGATCTCATGTACCAATCTCTCCCATGGTGGTATTTGTAATTCTGCCTTGAAAGTGTATAAAAAATCCATCATTCATCCTGAGGCTACAATTCCAAATTTTCAACCACCATTAGCCTAGAATATTTTACTTAATGTTAAGACAAACACCACTATCCTCGGGCTACAATTCCAAGTTTTCAATCACCATTAGCCTTGTATACAATAGTAGATCATACTTCTTTCATGTAGTTATTCATATTGATCTCAATCTTAGGAGATCAAGTCAAGGTCATATACTTATTCAAAGTCTTATTTTTCAGTAATCTTGAAGGAAATATATCCCTAGGCCAGGAGCTAAGTCTTTATTATGTTTCTTGTTGATCATTTTAATCGTGAAAATACCACTCTTCTAAATGACAGGGCAATAGAACATGTTTGTACAATCCTAAAAAATTGCTTGTTTTATTATATTTTTTTATAACAAGGATTACTAGTTGTTGTGTTTAGACACGCACCAATATAGTGGCATGTTATCATAAAGTTGAGTTTAGACTCATCAACTGCTTTATGATACAATAACCGTAAAAGGATAGTTGAATTAAATCTTTGCAAACAAATTTGCAATCGTTATGCTATGATGAGGCCAAAGTTTGTAATGATTTTGATAGTTTGATTGAATTTATTTACCATTTTTGCAATTGAAGGCATGATCAGGATCTTGTGATGGTGAGAAGGCTTCAACAGTAACAAAATCTATTGAATTGGTCGAGTAGGAATGCATGCGTCATGTATATTGATGATGGAAAGATTTTGAGACAAAATACAACTCCTATAGAAAAAGTATATACCATAAGACCCTAATGTGTTGTGTCGTCCACTTTGATCGTTTCGATGTTGTGGGATTAGAAAATGATATCATTCAAAGGGCTATACCTATCAAGCTATCATGTTTGAGTTTTAGCTTTTATAATATATACATTCTTAATGAAACTAATCAATAAGTTTCTACAAGTACATGTTACTTGAGTCCTTGTTTCAGATTGACATCTATTGCAACCGTTAGAGGTCGTTATGCATCATAAATGACTTTTACAGGTTCTGGACAAAAAAACTCTCTTTTGGGACGAGATGAACTAGAGGTCCTCATAGAGAATTGTTGCATGGAATCTGAGCTTCCTTGTTTGGCTGAGCAATTTTGTGACTCTTTGCATCAATTGTTTGGATTCTTGTTCAACAATGACGATGCTTTACCAGGTTTGATGTTCATAATAGGTGATCATCGTAATTGTTTCTACGAACAAAGACTACACATACCATATGGGGTTTTACAACAATATCCCTTTTACCATTTTTGCAATTGAAGGCATGATCAGGATCTTGTGATGGTGAGAAGGCTTCAATAGTAACAAAATCTATTGAATTGGTCGAGTGGGAATGCATGCGTAATGTATATTGATGATGGAAATATTTTGAGACAAAATACAACTCCTATAGAAAAATTATATACCATAAGACCCTAATGTGTTGTGTGGTCCACTTTGATCATTGTTGATTATAAAATGATATCATTCAAAGGGCTATACCTATCATGCTATCATGTTTGGGTATTAGCTTTTATAATATATATGTTCTTCATGAAACTAATTAATAAGTCTCTACAAGTACATGTTACTTGAGTCCTTGTTTCAGAATGACATCTATTGCAACCTTTAGAGGTTGTTATGCATCCCAAATGACTTTTACAGGTTCTTGTCATAAAAACTCCCTTTTGGGACGAGATGAACTAGAGGTCCTCATAGAGAACTATTACATGGAATTTGAGCTTCCTTGTTTGGATGAGAAATTTTGTGACTCTTTGCATCAATTGTTTGGATTCTTGTTCAACAAAGATGATGATTTACCAGGTTTGATGTTCAGAATAGGTGATCACCATATTTGTTTCTACGAACAAAGACTACACATACCATATGGGGTTTTACAACAATATCCCTTTTACCATTTTTTCAATTGAAGGCATGATCGGATCTTGTGATGGTGAGAAGGCTTCAACAGTAACAAAATCTATTGAATTGGTTGAGTGGGAATGCATGCGTAATGTATATTGATGATGGAAATATTTTGAGACAAAATACAACTCCTATAGAAAAATTATATACCATAAGACCCTAATGTGTTGTGTGGTCCACTTTGATCATTGCTAATGCTGTGGGATTAGAAAATGATATCATTCTTAGGGCTATACCTATACAGCTATCATGTTTGGGTTTTAGCTTTTATAATATATATGTTCTTCATGAAACTAATTAATAAGTCTCTACAAGTACATGTTACTTGAGTCCTTGTTTCAGAATGACATCTATTACAACCTTTAGAGGTCGTTATGCATCACAAATTACTTTTACAGGTTATGGGCATAAAAACTCCCTTTTGGGACGAGATGAACTAGAGGTCCTCATAGAGAACTGTTGCATGGAATCTGAGCTTCCTTGTTTGGTTGAGAAATTTGTTGACTCTTTTCATCAATTGTTTGGATTATTGTTCAACAACGACGATGCTTTACCAAGTTTGATGTTCAGAATAAACGATCATCGTAATTGTTTCTATGAACAAAGACTAAACATACCATATGGGGTTCAAGGGAAGAATACACGCTAGTTTGACCCCCAAAATAGATGGTGCGTCTGGATTGGTCACACCCTTTATCAACATCAACTAGAAAAATAATAACTATCCCTCTAAATCAAATAACATATACCATTTGGTGTTCACATTGCATTGTATACATGTGATTGCTAGTTTTATAAATGTGGAGACAATGGTGTAGCCTTGTAGGTGATTAGGAACATATGAAGAATAAACGTCGGCCTACCATTCACATAAAAACATGTTTTTTTGTGGGCTTTTCTTCTCTTCCAACATGGATTTTCTGCAACATTAAAATTGAAATGTAAGCGTATTGTGTTTTCTACTTATTTCTCAAAGTTGGATTAAGCCATTTTGGAATAGCCAAACTATTTAGCATTAATCTTTTCTTATAATCACTTATATGTTGTAGTAATAAGTAAATGGTTCATGACTTATTAATGATCTCGTTAAGGTTAACGATATGCCCGGAGATTTGATTTTGCGTCCAAGGTGTAAATTATTTTTAGGGATAGGTTAGATAAATGGATGGTTGTTCATGATCCTCTTTCGTTTATTTTATGGTTTGAAACTATACATTACATAATTCTTTTAAATAGGGATTTAATTTTGGTTTTTATTCTTAATTTTTATGCCATGCTTTATAATAGATGGATCAATTTTTTTGTTTAAGGAATTTCTTGATTTAGTTCCTTGTTTACAATATTAGTTTAGCTTATTATTTATGTAGTTTTATGACCATGTTTTTTCTATAGTAAGAATTGAAACTACGTATTGCTAGGCTTCAACTTTTATGGGCGGTTTTATTGTGATTATTATTTTTTCTTCTTTATAGTTATTTTTTATATTATTTGGATCTATTTGTTGTAAGAGAATTTTCCTACCAACACACCCATAATTCCTAGTGTACAAGGTTCTTCTAAGCAAACGCATGCGATGGCTAAGCCCATTGATAGCCATGTTGTTTCACGAAGGTCATGAAATTGATGGCATTGATGATGAGTGGTGATCCCGAGTTTAAACATTTTGAAGCATTCCATATGCATATAAATATTGATTTCCTTATTCCTTCCGAGGAGTTAAATTTGATGTTCGTTTACACATTTTTATTTATTTTAGCCATTAAATACTTGCAAATATTTGAAATAATCATCACACGTTACTTGTAAATTTAATATGTGACCGTCATTTTTAATATAGATTTGTATGTAACTTGTATTAATATATATTAAAAATAATTAGATAAATATTAAATAGTTGGTATGAATAACACGAATTTGTAGTTTTGAAGGACAATACTGAATTATTGTCATCACCAAAAAATGTTGGAAAGGGTGTAGGTGGTCAGTTAAATTTAACCACATTCACATTTGTGCAACATTAAAGTTAAAATAAACTTTCGAGTTTTGCCCCATGAACGCTCTTTTGTGAATGATTCCAAGGGTGCTCGTGATTTTGGCCATATTTTTATATACTCATTACGCTAATAGCTTTGCTTACAAAGGAAAGTGTGAGGGGACTCCAACGTAATATTTTAAACTTTTCATTGACATGGTCATTTGTATAAATTTCCATGTACTACAAAATCTTCATCACCCACGTTATCAAACGTATCGACGTCAAAGTAAGTATTATGTTTCTTGCTTGGCCCTCGTAGTTTTGAATCATGGTATGACAGGTGTATATATTGATACTAATTTTGGTCATTGATTCAATTGAGTAGATGATGGAAATAACAAAGGTGTTTCCATTCCATTTCCAGTATGAACCCAAGATGTGGTTTTCAAGCGCATTTACAAAGTGTTTTGTGGTTCCAATTTTGTGCAGTAAATTCCTAGGGGTGGGTGGTGCGTTAGAGTCATTGGGGATGTGCATTTTCCTACAAAAAAGTGTTGAGGGTTTCATTTCATCAACGTCTATCATAGAAAAATCCAATTTAACAATCGAGGAGAGTAGTGAATGATTGCACAAAACAACAAGATTTAGAAGAAACTTGCAATTATCTTGGAATATTTATTATCCTCACGTAGAAATGATTAGCAAGAATATTACCAGTGTGAAATGAATGCAAAGAACAATCATTCTCATTAGCTTGTCATATTTCAATTTTTAAGCAAAGATAATTGTGCAATATTAAACGTGTAAAGTGACACAAATGTATTCGATTTTATCATATAACCTTTCCGATGCATGACTTGTATGTCTGTTATTAACTTGATAGTGATTGGTTGTATTGGCTTCTCTAACTAGAGTTATTGTCTCCATCAAGATTCATTAGCATCAATGTGATTAAAAATGAGACATGTTTAATTTATTTAAGTACTAATTAGAAACCCAAAATATCAGCCTCTACTTTGGGTATATTTTTATTTTGCATACCTTCTAGCATGTATGAGACATGTGGGTATTTAATTCTATGGTGTCATTCACCTACATTGGACACACGTGAAAAAATTGCATTCCTTACGAGATAAACATTATTCTTTTCCCTTATAGAATACAAGTATTTAGTGGGTTGTCCTCATTCTTTAGATTTTTTTCGCTTTGAAATAATATTGAATTCATGTACATAAGACGTAAACTATAATAACTAAAATTGTGTTCTAATTACACATGAAATGCAAGAACCCAATTTTCTAACAACTAGTGACATTGGTGGTTCTCATTGTTCGCTCTTTTCTTTTTTAGATATCTCCAAAAATATGTTTCCTTGACCTCTTTCACATCGTTTTCTTTGTGGCCAGTTTCCAAAGTTGGAACATGTTGGCTTTTCCTTTTTTTATTTATCCCCTTTAGACTTAAATTGCACTCGTGTGAATACTACACTACCCTAATCGTTAACTTGATAGTTGGCCAAACACACCAATCTAAATTTTGCATGAAATTGATACCTAAGCATTTTAAGTACATTCCACATCTTCTTTTCCATGTCGTGTACTTTATAACATGCATTCAAATTCCCCTTACATTTACTTTGTTTAGAATAACCCAATAAATTCAAGCACTACAAATTCAAACAAGTATTCGCCTCAGAAACATTTTCCATCAGCTACTTGTATTTTCAAATATCTCCCTCTATAGTTTCATCTACATCTTTCCTGGCACAAGATTTCTCCTAATTTTGATTGACATACATGTCATGCTCTTCATAGAGACTTCATTTTCACATTGACTCCTCTATTCCTCTTTCCTTTCCTTAGCCCTTCTTTACCCTCAAACGTCTTTTGCTACACCCATCTTCCTTTCTGTTGTTCCTCTCCATCCAATTTCACTTCTTCCCTCTATCCTATTCATCTTTCCTAGAATGGCCTTTTGTTTTCACCCATGTCTTATTCCACTATGAAAGGAAATTCATAGCAAAAGGGAAAAAACAAATCATATAAAGTTAAATAATTATAGTTTTTAAAATTCATTATTGATGATGGGAAGAAAATAGAATATTATTATTTATTAAATAAATTAATTCACTGATTAGTTATTTAAATATTAAATTTAATTATTGATAATTTTAATAAGTAGTTATTTAACTCTTAGATAACTAAAAAAAACTCTTCTATTTTTTTTTAAATTTTTATATGGTAGCACAATCTTGCATCTTCCCTCTATAATAGTTGATTGGATGTGGTTATGATGGCATGTCACCTTATTCACCAAGTTTCAAAATCTCCAACTAATACCGACATTGTTGTTTATTGCATTGTCAATCAAAAGAAAATATACATGTAAATCCCAACATATCATGATCCTTATGTCAACAAGGATGTTGTCACGAGGGGAGTTCCTCATTAAATAAAAAAAATCCCACATTGGTTGGATTTGTCTACAATATGATAACATATAAACCTCAATAAATCATGATCCTTATGACAATAAGGGTAGCGCCACAATGGAAATGATCCTTTTACTAACACAATGGTTGATTGGCTCCAGGATGAGCGTGTTTCCCTGATCAACCTTCCCCTCTCCTCTATAACCATTAGAAAAAATCTTATGAATCCCAAAGATTCTATTTGTCAAATCTAAGAAAAGGCATGTATTGATCCCATGTTCTTGTAATAAAATATGTATCAATGAAATCTATTATTTTGAGAGTTCAAATGAATTAGTTTTTTGAGCTTGTGTATCAAGAAATTATCAAAGTATTTATCTAATCTTCTTTTGCAATTTCCCTACATGCATTGATGGTCTATGTAATTTCATAAGTCTTGCTTCACCAAGTATATTTATCTCATCTCTTGGCTTGGTTTTGCATTGATTCCCGTAACTCTTTACAAAGAAAGAATACTTCATGAGATATTATTTCATTCTCTGTTGCCTCAAATCAATATGCTTTGAACTCAATTTCTTGTGATCTATCTTTCATATGTTAACAAAATGTTTTCCTCTTTGTCTGGTTCAATTTTGACACCTTGAGAATATTAATGCCATGTTCAAACTTTGCTTTGGATTTTACTAAAGGCATTATTCTTTGTATCAAAATGGCCCACTTTCCTGACTTTCATCACACTTGAGAATAATGAGCTGCAGAGTTATTTGATATTCTGAAGGTTTGAAAGAGGTTCCATTTATGCAGAACATTGCCTTGTATTACTGGAATACCGAAAAACATCTATAGTATAGTCTTTGTTATATATTATCAATGATGTTTAAATCTTGTAAATGGAACTTTTCAGTTTAAAAATCATAGAAGGGTGAGAAGATAATTGTACTATATAATATTTGCACACTATAAGAATCTATCAATACATCTTACATTTGATTTGACATCCACGCATGGACGTTGGAACTCCATATTACATATTTCTCATGTTCAATATTCATGTTATTTTCATTAGTGCATCAAAAAAGCTTGACTAGTGCCAATGTTAGAATTATACATTTTATAATCATAATCCACATCTCTTATAAGCATATATTGTTGTTTTCCTAATATTGTATTGATCTTGCACCTAGCTCAAATGTCTTATTAGTAATTCTTACAAAATAATATAAACATCCAAACATTAAGTCAAGGATCCTGACCCTTTTGTACCATTATTTTCAAGATATATCTAGACTATATCGCCAACATGCCCTTTCCAAAGGTGTACCCCCTTTCCCTATCGAACAATCGACAACAAGTACACTTGTTACATATGAGCATCGTCGTAAGACCGATGGCTTCCACAATATGGTTCCACCCAATATTTTCCTCTCCCAATTGCTTCTCCTCCCTCTAACCCCATCTTCTACACCCCTTTTCCTCCTTTTATGTTTTTCTCCCTCAAAATCAACCTCATCTTACGCTACCCCTTTAGCATTAACATCGCATAGTTCGATCGTGCGATTGCTAGTATATATAAACAAAGGGAGATTTAAAAGGATTTAAAAATGAATGATTATTTTGTTATTTGAATTACATTAAAATGTTATTCAACTTTCACATTGGTTGTATCTATATGAATCTATGGTGGATGCATAATTTAAAGGGGAAAAAGTTATATTTATAGAGGACGATGTTAAATTTCATATATAGGCGAAGTATTCACCATGAATGTTTTATAACTAGGTGAAGTATTAATAGTGAATATTCACTTAGGTTTTGATTATTTTTGCCCTATTTTTAAAGGTTTATACACTAGTGTCAAAGAAAATTTGCATGAACTATTTGGTGTAGTTAAAACTTATTGAAAAACATAGTGAGTTACCATATGAAATACTAAGTTGTTATCAAATTTTAGGTTGATAGGCTAGGGTGGATGATAAAAATAATCCACAATACCTTTCAGCTACAGCTACTCAACAATATTATTGGCAAATGCTAGATCATTTTTTAATTGTAAAATATATATTTTATTATTGAATACCACTCAAAAAATTAGATTTATCCAAAAAAACCATTTATGAGGTTAATTTCCAAAATACTAATGAGATTTTGATATGATCCTAATTTCTGAATGATATTTTCTACCAATAATAAATCATGATTGACATTTTTACTTAACATGTGCTATAGTGATGCATAAATGTAATTTGGGTACTTCAAACCGCTACCAAATTTAAATGTACCAACATATTTGTGTTAATACCTAGCATTTAAAAAAAAAATCAATGTATTTAATTGGCAAATAGTGGAAACATGAAAGAAATTTTTTGATTGAATAAGAAAAAAACCTCAAATACATGCACATAAATAAACATAAATATATCTATTTTTCCATAAAATAAATGTTATTTTTTTATCATCGTTATCGTGAGTTTAGGGGAAAATTGGACACTTCGAATGAATTTTGTAATATAAACCAATAGAATATAAAACTTGCACATCTCGATGAATACAAGAAAATTGAACACTAGTGAATGAATTTTGTAATATAAACCAATAGAATATAAAACTTGCACAACTGGATGAATACAATTCTTCTTGCACTAGTACCTAATAGGTGTCCTTGCGACTTTGAATGTAAGTCCTTTAATTTTTAGGGAGTTTTTACTAATATAAATATCCATTTTTACAAATTATTTTTAATTTTATTGTAAATATTTAGACTACTTTCCAGGCTGGTTCACTATATGCCCTTCACCTTGAAATTTTGACGGGTCGTTGTCGACTGTCGCACCGGGACGAACCGACATATCAGTTGTAACTTGTGCGGAAATTTCTCGAGATTAAATTTTTAGCTATACACAGATTCGTCAACACAATTTTCTAATCATGATAAAAATTCCGGCCAACAAGATAGGAGGTACGGAGAAATATTACTAATTTGAACGTACATAGGGAAGGACAGATGGGCCATGGATTATTTGGACGGTAGAATAATTCTAAGTGTAGTACGGCATACAGTTTCAGGTTTATTAATGGTTAAGCTGGTCCACACTACCTCGACTTGGACTGGGTGCCCATAACATCTACGTCGCTCTTTATATTTACAGCCAAAATCTCGATGGCTTTCTCTGAATCTTTCCCCAGAGAATCTGTGATTTCTCTTTTGTACACGTACATATAGGAAACGAACAGGAAAAATGTGAAGTTGAGAAACAACAGTACTGCTAAAAATGCATAATAGTAATCCAGATGGGAAGCATTCAAATTATTGAGAATCCATCCTTTACGACCCCCTCGTGCACTGATGTTGCTCACTGCGGTGAGCAGCACACTGCTCATGAAAGCGCCCACACCGTGGGAGCTCGTGTACAACGAAGTCCCAAGGCTCTGCATGCTTTCCGGGGCCTGGTCATAAAAAAATCTATTTTTCCAATGTCCACCAATGCATCCGCCATGCCCATCAGTGCAAACTGTGGAATGAGGGTGAAAATGCTTCTGGGCACAGTCGCCTTCTTCTGATTTGCAAGCCCATGTTCTTTAATCACATCTAGTCTTTTCATCTCCACCACCATTGCAACAATCATGACAAAGACCTGGATCAGAATTCCCGCTCCCATCCTCTGTAGAGCGGTTATGCCTTTGGGATTTCCTGTGTATCTTCTCAGAAAGGGAACTAATAGCCTGTCATAGACTACGGTGGTTATGAGCATGGAGAGTGTGAGGAAGGCCGTGGCGCTCGCTGCTGGGAATTGGAAGCTTGAGCCTACATGCCTGTCCAGAGTCTCTGCCTGTTTGACGAACAGAGTGCCGGCTTGTGTTATCATGGTGCTGGGTATGATGGAAGCCAGCCAAACTGGAAGTAGTCCTATCAGCAGTTTTGCTTCCTCTACTTCAGTGACTGTGCACACTTTAGAGGCCCTGTTTTCATCAGATTTTATGGCCGCCTTGTCCAGAATTCTGTAACAGATAAACCCATTAGAGAACAGACAAGAAAGAAAGGTGTTAGATCAAATACGAATACAGTATGTAGTGACGGGTTGGTTGACCAGTCAGCCTTGTAAACATATGCGATGTTTAAGCTGAGCGTGTACTGACCTCAGAACTGAAGTATGCGCTATGGGATATCTGCCTCTAGCAACATATTCTTTGGAGTCCACTTCGTAAAGTTTAGAAGGATCTGAAGGGACCTTCGCTTTCCAGTTAGTGACCACCCTCATAAATACTTTAGCCATTCGCTTTAGAGGGCTTCCGGCTCTGATTTTGTGTCTGTAAAAGGGAGTCCCAATCAAGAAGATAATGACAGAGGTGATTAGTGCTGCTGTGATGACTCCATAGCTTACACCCCAACTCACATTGTCCTCTATGTAAATCAGAAATGTCTTGCCAAACAGGGTTCCCAAGAATATGGTGAACATCCACCAGTTGAAGAAGTGGTTTTTGTGGGACTTTTCTTTGGGGTGAAACTCATCGAACTGATCTGCACCAAAAGTGGAAATATTTGGTTTTGTGCCCCTGCACCTACTGCTAAAAGATACAGGGCTAGGTAGAATATCCCAATTTGAAGACCTGAAGCCTTCTCACATCCTTCTCCAGATGGGCAAGCAGGGGGTCTCAAAGATGTCAGAGAGACTGCTAATGTCAACAGCCCAATTCCCTGCACAAAAAATAAATATGAATTAGATACTCCTAGTGTCCCAAATTCCCAGTGCATATAATAAAAGAAACATTAATTATAAATTTGACACCGAAAGAATGGTTGTAACCATCCATTACCATCCATTATACAACTTTCCTCAAATTACGGCTATCAGCTAAACTCTTGGTTATTGGGTCGTATCCTTCCCATGAGGCTCATGCCACAAAGTAGACTGACAGAATCAGCCTCTCTTGTTATTTAGAGCTCATCTCTCTGTTTTTGTAATTTCTTTGACCCTTTTCTAATCTTAATCTATGGAGCTTCAACATTCTGATCTACTGAGTTTCATAAGAGCCTCTTTATGACTCAAAATAATAACTTTTAACTCGTCTGATTAACAAAATACAGTAACTCTTAATCTGGATTCAAAATATGTCGAGCGTTAAGCTGGTGTGTTGGTGATGATTCTCATCCTTTTTAACACAGATACACGCAAAAGTGCATAACAGCTCGCCTTATATATGCCATCTATTAAAAAAAAACTCAATACACCGGCAAGATAAGGGTCTCCTTAGACCTACTACACCCTCTACAAAACCAATGATTTTTTGTAATTACAATCAATATTTTTTGGGCTTGGTGATTTGATCAATCCAACAATCTAAACAGGTTTATAAGCTTGAAAGTTCACTAGTTTAGAACCTATTTCCTAGGATCTAGGAAACATTAAATGTTTGTAACAGACATTAGCGGATAGACTTCTATAATAAAAATAATAATAGCAAACACCTAATCCAAAGTATTCAGCTAGGAACAGAGTACTGTGGATAATGTTGAAAATTTAAACAATAGTAATAAACTCACATGTATCCCATGAGGAGGCATAATTCTAGACTAGTTTCTAGATATACCTCTTATTTTATATATATACAATAGTGCAATACTCAACCATTTCAAGAAGAAGAAAACCTACTAAGAGGGATGAGTATTATGTTTACCACTATATAGACAAAGGCAAAGACCAGGAAGGTCCAATAACGACCCCAATGAGTGTCAGCAATATAAGCCCCAAAAATGGGTATAATCCACATGACACCAGTCCAATTGGTGACATTTCTTGAGGCAGAAACAGTCCCTTCATGCAGTTTACTTGTCAGATATATCACCAGATTAGCCCATATCCCACCAAAAGCCAGCCTCTCACAAAACTCATACCCTGTTCATTCCAACAATTATCAATTTCCTAAGGTCAACAAATACTTACAGATTTTTCAACCTTAAAAAAAAGTTGATTTATTTCATACCCACTATAAAGGAACATGCTTTGATTCCTCCAGTCTTTGCTCTCAACACAGGCCTCCCTCGGAGATCAACAGATCCATCTAATGCAAAATTCTCTGTTTCTGCTTCTGCTTCTTCTGTTGAAGTCACCATCTTTGGAACTTGGTCGCTGACCATGGTTTCAGATCTGTGGGAGACTAGAATGAGCTCACAAGCTCATGTGAGATATACACACAAAGAAGAAGAATTCCAACTCCTTATAAATAGATAATCACAGAAATTTTAGATCCATACATGAGGATTCAAGATAGACATATATATAAATATCAACCTTTGACAACGTGGTACACGACGAATTGTAAACAGTGTTACCACGGTAGTCATGCAAAACCGACAACGCGTTTGAAGTGGGGACTGCAAGATGAAACACGGCCAAACGTACATGGTTTTGTCACAGTTGAGAGAAAGGATTGATTTGAATTTGTAACAGAAGTTTAAATTGTATCTCCCAAACGAAAACATTGCCCAAAGATGTAAATCCATCATCTAAATTCATAGACAATATGATGGTTTGGTCTAGATTTGCATTTTTTCTTCAATCCTAGTGAGAATTTCTTTTGCGTGGAGGACTAATATCATTCATTACTAAACAGAGACCACCCAATCCAAAATGGCACCAAAAAAGTGTTAAATTTTGTATCAATCAATTCCAACATGGTTAGCCGTCTTGGGGGTTGATATGAATTGATGCACAATTAAATTCCACCGTAAACTGCAAGGTAAGGTTGGTAAAATAGTCCATTCGTTAGAACATGTCCGGTCGACCGGTCATATGCTTGTCAATTAGAAGAGTTGAGTGTTTGTGAATAGAGGTCGGTGACCTCTGTGTTCTAAGGTTCTTTTTCACTCTGACTGGACTTTATCAAGAAGGGGCAGCTTTATACTGTTTACTAACCTAAATTAGAACTCGTGTGGATGGAAAATTGTTGAATAAAATATGAATGTGATATTCGTCTAAATGTAAGTGATTTTCCTATTAAATTCGTAATAAATAGTTTCTTTTACATTATTAAATTGAAAGTTTTAATGGGTTAGAGAAATGTTTACATTTTCAATTTTTTTATTATAATATATTTTCTTGAGAAGAATTGGAAATGACATAGAATAAGGTATGAAGTGTACTCGAAGGAGAGGAAGAAAATATTGTTTCAAACGATATAAATATTTATACACTCAAAAAAGAATTATTTTTTTGTATTTTCTTTTTATGGTTTGTTTTTATGATGGTATAATTGGCATAGAATTTTTCAATTTTGTTGTACAATTTTTTTGGTGTATTTCAAGCTTTCAAAACTTAGGTAGATGGTGCCACAACGTATTCTACTATGAGTTATTTTGATACTTTATGTGGACTAGAGAGAGAATTTTTTTGATTACGGGGCTTTGCTAGAGATAGCCCAAGTGAGTTATCGTCAATGTTATACCATCAATAGATCTTGATGGATGCTTGAACTTTCCTTTTTCTTTAGAGAGTCAAAGCGAGATGAACAGAAGGGACTTTAGTCATCTCAACAAGAGAAGAGGAGCTAGAACTCACTCTCCCATGGTATATGTGCTTCTTGAGAGGAGGGGAGATTGCGGTACATAGTTGACATAATAACTAAGAAGTATTGGGAGGGGAGCTAGAACTCGCTCTCCTATGGTATATGTTCAAGAAGAGCCACATAAGAATCCAACACCGCTAGATAGCGTAGACGAGCAAGACTTTCATATTCCTTATTTTTGTGGTATTCTCACTCATGTGCTCTTAGTCATTACTCTAATGATTTTCCCGATAAAAATTATTTTAATAACATTATTCGTTATGTATTACTCTTTATATAGGAAAGGGACCCTATGTTAATAGAGATGAGGAATGATGTATATAATCCATCACTTTAAACTTCTCATCCCGTAGTTTATTTTATATTGACTTAAGTACTATGAGATTGAGTTATAATTAGATTAAATTACTCAAAATTCTTAATTAATATGGGAAACAATTCAAATTGATAAGTCTAAAACAATTAAGGAAGTCGTTTTCCCTCACTTTCAAACAAAACTATTGGCCATGTAAACGAGAGGCATTCCAATCTAAGTTGAAGGTCATGCAAATGTCCAAGTAGACTTGGGAAAATAAGTAGTCATGCAAAACAACATGTAGTCCAAAGACTTAAATCTAATTTTGAGAAAAGTCTAGCATGTGGTTGGACAAAGAGATGCCTGATCCACCACAAATTGGACTATTACATACCTATCTTTAGATGCTTCTTATTTTTAATAATTAAAATATTATCTCAATATCGATGACATAAACTTCTCTCAAGGTTTATTAGACACGTATTGCTATCTTAGAGGTATTACTTACTATATTTGTATTTTTTTAAATGTTTCCCTGGTTTCGTTCATTTGTTTGAATACCATCATTATTTTATTATCCATTACGTATATAATTTAGAAATTATTAAGAGTTTTGTAGGGGTCATTTTGAATTAGAATTTAATTTATTGACCGTATAAGATTATAAGCCAGTCAATTCTACGATGGCGAACTTTTCGACATTGTTATTGTTTTATTGATTTTTCTTTTTATGTATTTTAAATTAATTTAAACGATTACACTCTCTTAATTTTGTATGATTTGTTAGTACGGAAAAGAATAAGTTTTATTATAAAGAAAAGCGAGTGGGAAAAATTTAAAAAGATGAATTATATTTTTAAATCGTGCTCCTCTTTCATTAAAAATATTAAAGATACGAGGCTTTCATTTACAATATGAAGAAAACATACAAGGCTTTCATTTACAATATGAAGAAAACAATTGATCTCTTTAATCGTGGGATATTATATTATTATGTTTTAAGTTTATGTTCATGTTTTTAAGTGTTATTTAAATAGATAATGAATTTCGAAGTGTATGATTGTATTGATTATTCAATTGACTTTTATAAATAATTATTAGTTTAATTATATTTCTTCATATTTTTTTAATAATAATAACAATGCATTGAATAGTCATTATCTTAATAACTTTTATTGATATGGGGGTTATGATGGACGGAAATGAGTGGTAGGCTGGTAGGATGGAATGAGCGGGAGAAATTTCAAACTCCTATGGGGTTTCATCGCCCGTGTTCTCCTCCTACGGAAGGCTGGGAGGGTCGATCTCAAGGTGGTGTGTTCCAGGAAGGAATGCCTTTGTTTCTCCTTTTCCTCCCTAAATCCGACTGCTGCGAGGAGAATGAAGTGATGTTGTTTGTGTCGGAGGAACCGGTGAAAAGAGCTAATAACAGGGATGACCTCTCACTTTTCCATAGTTTTCTTTGGCATTAGGCCTAATGTTGACGTTGTTAGGGCCTAGGCCAAGAGAAAATGGGCTCCAAAGGGAATATCTCTGTGGTGGCCATATCAAACAAATCCTTCTTGTTTCAGTTCAATAGAGAAGAGGAATACCAATATGCCATTAATGGTGGACCCTGGCTTTATGGAAAGACCTGTTACATCTAGCCAAATGGAGACGTGGTCTAGATATGAAGAATTTCAAACCCAATGCTTTCCCAGTCTGGGTGAAGCTCCCTGATTTAGCTCTTGAGTTCTGGGAAGTTGAGGTCTGAGAGGGATTGTTAGGGCCATTGGGGATCTGTTAGTTATAGATCCTACTATTCTGGCTAGAACAAGATTGGTCTTTAGCTAGAATGTGTGTTAATGTTTCTCTACGGAAAAAGTTGTCCGCCTTTATCTCTCTGAGCTCGACCTATGGGGTTGTGGAACAGGAATTAGTGTATAAACATTCCCCTATTTACTATGTGAAATGTAAGTCGGTTAGGTCAATTCTTGCAAAGGGTTGGTCGTGGAATGGTAGTTGAAGCCGCCTATCTGTGTTGAATCGGCGTGGAAAGCCCAAATCATGCTCCTCGGAATCATTCATGTCTGTTTGAAGGCTAGCGTTGTGGAAAATTGAAATCTATTTCTTGGTGGAGATATTATCATTAAGAGTGCTGATGGGACAACGAATGAGGGTGGGGCCATCTCTGTGTTTTATGTGATTGAGCCCACGAGATGATTCCAATGAAAAATAACAAATAAGAGCAGTCTTGAATCTTATCCCTCTGTCCCCGAGATTGGTAATAGTGAGGATGATAGTGAGACCGCCGATGGGTCAAATGAAGAGGAGGATTCTAGGTATGAGGCAGTTAATCTAAGGTCAATCCGACTATCGTTTCCCTGCTTCGTTGGAGAAATCTCTGGAAAGGGAGGATGCTTTTGAAGAAGCAAGATGGAAGTATTATGAAACAAAAAATAGGGACTCAAAATCTGTGGGAAAGATCGTTAGCACCAAATATGAAAGACCAAACCGGTTATGGAGGAGATCCCTGCGGGTAAGTTGGAAGTGGTTTTGAAGATCAACAAAGAGGACAAAAAGATTTCTAAACCCCAAATTAACCTGGACTCCTAAAGGTTCTTTCTTGTTGGGAGGGTGAGCGATACAAAGACTACATCAAGGAGACATTTGGGGAGTTGATGATTTTGATAATGGGTGGCACATTGTGCAATCTTGAAGGTTTAAGCGGTGGTATTAACTGTTTTGGACTTTTGGTGGTAGGTTTTTGGTTTTTTTTGTTTTGTTACTGCTATCTCTTTTGGACCTTGGTTTCTTGAGTTATGTTTATTTAACTCTCTTTGGGGTCTATTTCATTTTCTGGTCCTTGTTTGGGCGTTGTCACAATGCATCTTTCTTTATAAGGCCTATGGGAGCCACAATCCTGTTTTTACCTAATCTAATTAATTTTTTATCTTAATAACATTTTTACTTTAAATAACTCCATCCCTTTATCTTTTAATTATTGCTTGGAAAAAGCTAATACATTAATGATTATTCAATAAAATATTATTAAACTAATTAAACACACTTTGATAAATTTTTAAAAATTATAATATTATTACAAAATCCTTAGTTTTAATTTTCTCTCCCAATTACAAGTTTTTACTATATATAATATTTTATAATTATTAGTTGTAAAGCCTTTATAATTGAATGTTCTTGGTAACTCTCATTCTTGTTTGATTCTTTTAATTATTAACATACCAAGAATAAAAGTTCCCCATATCATCTTCTTTTTAATTGCATGTTTTTGGAAGATGCTCTGCAAAATTTTGGGGACAAGAATGGAGTGCTTTTTTATTTTCAGATAGACAATAAATGGAGTTAGAGTTATAGTTTTCTAAAACCTTCATCATCACTTCTACATTACATTTCTTGAAAAATATAATGGAAGAAGCAAGTTAATGTACCTTGAAGCACAACATTTCAATATTATATGAAGTGAAATTAACATCAAAAATTAGGTCAAATTCATCAATATTATATGGGATAAATATGAAGCAAAAGTGATCTGAAAAGATAGACAAAGTGTGCCTCCTTTATGCCACATTAAGCCATGAAATAAAAAACGTTGGTTCGAGACGACCAAAAAAATAAGATTTGTTTTCGTAAATATATAGTTTTGTTGAATTTTTTTATAAACAAAATCAATAAAATAAGTTTATATGAAAAGACCAATTAAACCTTACAAATAAAATAAAGGGAGACATGGAGATTGATAGGGAACCGGGAGATATTGGGAATTAGTGTTTCGAATATTAGTTTCATGTAGCCCTTTAATTGTTTTGTTTCTCACATTTCTCTAATGTACATTCCATGCATTTCAAGAAAAATGTTTTTATTGTTATCACTTTTGTTTAAGTGGATCATCTTACAACCAATTGAGGACCCAAGTTCTTTATAACGCAAATTCATTTTATATGAGTTTTTCTTAGGTCAAGGATTAAATATTTAAGGTTTAAAATATTATTGCGTTACATGTTTATTGAGGCATGCCTCGGCTTGGGATCCAAACCAGATCCCAAGCCTTGAGGCATGGCTTGGAAAAAGAGAAAATACAAAACATGTACGTGTTTTTCTTTATTTATATATTGTGGCCCCTAGCCTCCCTTTCATCTCTTTTATGGGAATTCTCGCAAACATTTTGTTTTGTCTACAATTTTCTCTACATTCTTACATGATTTTTTAGTAGTTAATTTTGTCCCCTACCCCACTAGTTGATTTTTTCTAATCATGGGTGATAAATGTCGAGCTAAGGACAAGAGGAAAGTCAAGAACAAGACACCGAGAGAAATTGGAAGAGAAGAGAATAAAGAAATTGAAGAGAATGTAAAAAATTTGAGCAAGGCAAGGTACATCCGCTATATCAAATGTAGCTAATGTATTAGAAAATGGGGATGAAATACATAATGAAAATGTAGAGAATAATGATTTTGCAATGAATAATGATATTGAATTGAATGATAATGTTGGTATGGATGAAGAAATTGATATGAATCCAATTGTTGAATCCTTACCTAAGAATCCAAATGTTAACCCCGAAATTTGTATGAAAACATTGAATGAAGAAAGTAACCTTGTAAACGAATCTTCACCTCTAAGAACACCTCCTTCCATTTTGCGAAGAAAACCAATTCACTTAATTGAAATTGATGAAAACATTATAAAACCAATGCGTAACAAAATGTCTAAAAGAAATGCGAGAAGAAAAGCTAGTGGAATTTGGGATAATTACTTTGAGAGTTTAAATGACACACAAAGATGTCAATTATTTGTTACATTGATGAAATTAATTAAGATGAGACCTATAATGAAGACCACAGGGTTAAAAACATCTAATGGTGTTGATCAAAATGCGTCGATTGTTGAAAACATACATAAAGCATACCAAACTATTGGTGGAAAAATATGCACCAAAGATAATAATGCTACGGTGTGCACTTACTAATTGTATAGTAGAAGTGATAAAATAGTTAATAAACACTTGATTAAAAAAACAATCGAGTGCTTTGAAACTAAACAGAAAAACACTAATGAAAACAATAGAGAGACGTAAATGTCTTGAGTCAGTCAATAACACTGACTATTGGGCTTTCTCTAGCATACTTCCATGAAAAGACAAGAATACATTTGATATTCTAAAATAATTAACTATAAAATTTTGGAATGAGAACACAAGGATTTCATTGAATAGAAGAGATACAGTAAGAAGAAGAATAGGTTCTCATAATCATGAATTGTGTGTAAAATATTTCTTAGATATGACTCAAACAAAATTGTTCTCTAAGTTTAAGAATGAAAATCCACAAATTAATATTAGCCAAAGATTCTTTGAAATGAGTAAAATTTTTATGTGAAAATCAATCACTCACGTACCACTTGTTGTTGCAGGCATCATGTTGAATTTTCAATGCATTATGATGTTTTTTGTCAAATACGTCATGTTTTGCATACTGACATCATGTTGCAGGAGTGTGGATTAAATGTCCCACAAAAATATTCAAGGGAATTTATTCCGACAATATTTTGTGAAAAATCAACAAGACAATTTTTTTATAACAAAGCATGTTTGGATGGAATGTGCAATGTATGTGGTGGCTTGCCAAATCTGAAAATTTGTATCCATGAGGAGAGTACATATTCAATAGGAAAAGAATTGGTTGATTTCACCAAATATAAATTGGTGGCATATCAATTAAAATATGGAAAAGAATCTAAGAGGTGTGAGCTTGTTAGAAAATAATTACCTGTATTAGAATATATGGTCAAATTCAAAGAGGAAATTTTTATGAGTATGCAAGGCACACACATAGAGCTCGATGGTTGGATGAAAAATTCAAGTTAAGCAAGGAAACATTCCCACTTGGTATTATTGTTTTAGTAGTTGACTTCACAGAGAATTACACATTACAGACTACAAATGAAGGTTCAGTCTCAATATTATAACTCAATGCAAGTTTTTATTTTTATGCATGTAGCATTCATGAACTCTCCTGAAAGCACTAAGCAAGATTGAAAAATATTAAGAGAGTATCATTTCTACATCAGTGATAATTGGATAGATTGTACAAAATATGCATAAGGGTGTTTCTAGGTGTTTTATGCAAACTTGAATGAGAGGAACATTAGTTTCGATCAACATTACATTCGGTCAGACAATTGCACATCAAAATTCAAGAATGCACGGATGTTTTATTGGTTAAGAATGCACTAAGAAAAAAATGTACAACATATCTAGAGTTTTACGAGAGCGGGGCATGGAAAAGGAGAGCATGATGGTGCAGGAGCATGTGTGAAAAAATCACTTATAAGAGAAGAGTTAAAGTTCAAGGATGGTGCTAAATTTACAGATGCAAAAAACATTGTTGATTGGTGTGTCAATAATATGGGCCATGAATTTCAAGAGAGATCAATGGTTCGTAGATATTTTTGGTTGATAGAGGAATAACATCTGGTAAACTTTGAATATTGTATGACAGTTGCAGGATCAAGTGATATGCACTCATTCCGTAGTTCAAATGCAAATGCTTGGACTATTTATACTAGGTTCATGACATGTTTTTGTATATCATGCATTGATTTTGCATGGAATGAATGTGATTCATAGTAATGGGTGGATGAATGGACTTTTAGAACTCTATTTCCACTCGACACATATCAAGTTCCACGAGCATTACAACTTGTAGGGTCTTCAGATCAAATGACAACATCACCTGACTTTGACCAAGTCTCTGATTTAGTACAATAAGGTACATACATATATGTACATGCCATGTTTTAGATTTATAAAATATTAAATGGTCAACTATTAATATATTTTTAAATTGATTAAACAATTTTACTTTGTGATACTAGGGCATGTTTATGCGATTATTGCGACAAAATTTAATGAAGAGGGGAACAGACTACTTCTTGTCTCGTTGTGTAGAGGGGAAAAAAATTGACTTCCACAGTCATTGATGGCGAAGACGTTGAGTATCCCACTGGTCGAGTGGTAGTCATAGAACTTGGCTTCGATGATATCCTATCAAAAAATCAAGCATTTGGTTGTTTGAAGACTGAAGTACATCAGAAGATACTTCACTATTCACATTTTGTCCTTGCAAAAAATATTAAATTGATCAAATATCGAGGTCATCCATCAAACAAGAATTTGTGGAAGGTTCGTGAATCAGATCATGAAGCAATTCTTGCTACTATCAAGAATAGAGTTGATCCTTGTGGTTCATTGGATTGAATTTGCAAAGGTATGTTCTTCATGAATTTAATTTGAATATTTACTTAAATGATTTTGTTTAAATTTTGTATGATTTAAAATTCTATTTAATTTCTTACTAACATGTTTATGTAGGTTAGTGGTGCCAAAAATCTTCCACCTTCACGTGGTTGGCATTGTCAGTAGAGAATTTATTATTCTCGAAGCTAAGTGAAGCTAAGAGAAATTAAATATTAGAAAGGAACAACAAACAGAAATTATCATTTCACCACCTATATTGTACAAATATCTTATTTAAATTCTCATTTCACCTCCTATATTGTATGAATCACCTATATTATTCAGGTGATTGGCAATGGACAACCTTACACTTACTCAAACTGCAATATTTCGCGTGTTTGCAAAACAAGTAGGGCAGTGAAAGAATCGAATGGATATGGAGAAAACCACAAGATGCTCTCATAGAGGGCCCCAACATGGGGGTATTGGATCTAATGATACATCTCTAGGTGCCATTGAGTCTAAGAAATCACCCGTAGAAGATATAGCTTGTTTTTACCTCGGGGCTCTTAGGGACTATGCCTGACGAGGTAGCCCAAAAGCACGGGTAGCATAGGGAACCAACACAAAGCCTTCACTAGCATTAATCTAGCCACCCCAACATGTTGGTGTAGTTAGTTTGGTCCCACGAGCTTCTGTTTGCAAACTATAGCATTTGATAGTCGTACACCGACTCGGACTATATAATATTTCAACGCGTTTACAAATAGTAGGACAACGATAGAACTGAATGGAGATGGAGAAAACTGCGAGAGACTTTCATAGGTGACCCCAACATGGCAGTCTTAGATCTGATGAGACATCTCTAAGTGCCACGGAGTCTGAGAAATAACCCGTCAAAGATATAGCGTGTTTTGGCCTCAGGGCTCTTAAGGGACTACGCCCTAATGAGGTACCCCGAAAGAATAGGTGGAGGAAAATACTAATGTTCAATAAATTTGCCAAAGGATGCAACTATGTAGACTATGAACTTAGTTTTGTTGGGGAGACCACCAATGTTCCAACTGTTCATTTTGAAAGAATGAATATCTTCAATCAAATAGAGAATGAAGAGCCTGAATTTTTTTGGACATTACAAAAGGTTGTTTGTGCCCAAAAATAAGCTAAAGGCCATATAAATTTTCATTCTTCAACTTTAGATGAAAATGAACATCGTGAAGAAAAAAATTAGGTGAAAATTACACTATGATTCAAGAAGAAATTCCTCCTAAAAGTCATAAAGAGTCAATTTGATTACCCAAAAACATCTTGAAGAACTTGAAGAGAAGATACTAGTAGAAGAAAAGAAAAAATGGGAAGCATGGAAGGATCACAACTTAAGCGGAATGGAATATCTATGTGATGTTGTTGATAGAATAATGAATAATCTTAAGGACAACATGCTAAGATGATTATTTTTATTAATCCTAGCTGCTTGAACTTCACAAATCAAACCGTAGTTCCAAAAGCAGATACTTTGGCAAGAAATAATGCAAGTATTGATAATTGAGCACAAACTCATTTAGAACTCGTAATTAATTTTTTTATTGAGCATTCACCCATAGTTTCTTTTTTGAAGGAAGAAATTCATTTTATACGTGAGAAATAGAATGTTGATTTAGTTTATTAGTATGACTATTTAGGTTAGATTTACGTAGTCGTTCAATGAAAGTTTGAAGCTCTTCAAGTACTAACAAGGAAAAAAATTCAGGGGCCCTATGAAAGCCTCTTGTTTTTTTATCTATATCCATCCAGTTCTTTCGTTGTCCTATTGTTTGCAAATGCATGAAATAGTGTAGTTTGAGTCGAGTGTGTGCCTCTTTAGATGCTATATTTTGCATATGGTAGCTTGTGGTACCAAACCATCTGGGCCAACACATCTAGATTTCTTGGTGAACGCTAGTGGAGTCTTTATTTTTGTTCTCTACGCTCCAAGTTCTTTCGGGCTACCTCGTCCGGTCGTAGTCTCTTAAGAGCCTTGAGGCCCAAACACGCTATAACTTCAACGGGTGATTTCTCGGACTCCGTGGCACCTAGAGATGTCTCGTCAAATCCGAGACTTCCATGTTACAGCCCTCTACGAAATCATCTCATGGTGTTATCCATATCCATTCATTTATCTTGTTTTCCTATTGTTTGTAAAGGCACAAAATACTACGACCCTAAGTCGGTGTAGAGGGTCAGGCGACGCTATAGTTTGCAAACAGAAGCTTGTGGGACCAAACCAACTATGCCAACACAACAGGGTGGAATGGTGAATGCTAGTGGATGATTTGTTTTGGTTCTCTATGCTCCCCGTGCTTTCACTCTACCTCGTCGAGCATAGTCCCTTAAGAGCCACGAGGCCAAAACACGCTATATATTTGATGGGTGATTTCTCAGACTCCGTGGCACTTATAGACATCTCATCAGATTCAAGACCTCCACATCGGGTCCCCTGTATGAATACCTCTCATGGTTTTCTCCATATCCATTCGGTTATCTCGTAGTCTTATTGTTCTCAAATGCACGAAATATTGTAGTCTAAGTCGGTGTACAACGCGATGCTATAGTTTGCAAACAAAATCTTGTGGGACCGAACCAACTACACCAACACATCGGGGTGGCCAGGTGAATGCTAGTGGAGGCTTTGTTTTTGTTCCCTATGCTCCCCATTCTTTCGGGCTACCTCATCCGGGCGTAGTCCCTTAAGAGCCATGAGGCCAAAACATACTATATCTTCGACGAGTGATTTCTTAGACTCTGTGGCACCTAGAGATGTCTCGTCAGATCCGAGAACTCCATGTTAGGGCCCTATATGAAATCATCTCATGGTTTTCTCCATATCCATTCAGTTCTCTCACTATCCTATTGTTTGCAAATGCACGAAATATTACAGTCTGAGTCAGTGTAGGGCTATCAGATGATATAGTTTACAAACGGAAGCTCATGGTACCGAACCAACTATGCCAATACATCAGGGTGGCTAGGTGAGCACTAGTGTATGATTTTTTTTGTTCCCTATGCTACCCATGCTATCAGGCTACCTCATCTAGTCGTAGTCCCTTAAGAGCCCTGAGGCCAAAACACTCTATATCTTTGATGGGTGAATTCTTAGACTCTGTGGCATCTAGAGACATCTCATTAGAATCGAGACCTACATGATAGGGCCCTATATGAAATTGTCTCACAGTTTTCTCCATATCCATTTGGTTCTCTCGCTGTCCTATTGTTTGGCAATGAGTGAAATATCTGCACGAGTTAGTGTATGACCTGTCGATGCTATAGTTTGCAAATGGAAGATCGTGGGACCAAACCAACCACACCAACACGTCGGGGTGGCCAAGTGAATGCTAGTGGAGGATTTTTTGGGTTCCCTATGCTACTCGTGCTTTCATGCTACCTCATTCGAGTGTAGTCCCTTAAGAGCCATGAGGCTAAAACACGCTATGTTTTTGACTGGTGATTTCTCGACTCCATGGCACTTGGAGACATCTCTTTAGATCTGAGACCTCCATGTTGAATCCCTCTATGAAATAATCTCCCAGTTTTCCCCATCTCCATTCGGTTCTCTCATTGTCCTATTATTTGCAAAAGCACGAAATACTACAGTCTGAGTCAGTGTAGGGCTCCCAGACGTTGTAGTTTTCAAACAAAATCTTGTGGGACCAAACCAGCTATGCCAACACATTGGGGTGGTCGGTGAATGCTAGTGGAGGATTTTTTTGCTTCCTACACTACGCATGCTTTCGGGCTACCTCGTCTCGGCGTAGTCCCTTAAGAGCCCTTAGGGTAAACACATTATATCTTCGACGGTGATTTCTCGATCTTATGGCACCTAGGGACATCTCATCGATCCAAGACCTCCACATTAAGGCCCTCTACAAAATCGTATCATGGTTTTATCCATCTCCATTTGGTTATCTCGCATTTGTCTCTATTGTTTGAAAACACACAAAATAGTGTAGTTTGAGTCGGTGTAAAGGGCCGATAAATGTTGTATTTTGTAAACGATAGCTTATGGGACCGAACCAATTACACCAACACATCGGGGTGGCCAGTGAATGCTATTGGAGGATTATTTTGGTTCCCTACGCGGTGCGTGCTTTCGGCCTACCTCGTTCGGTGTAGTCTCTTAAGAGCCCTAAGACCAAAACACATTATATCTTCGACATGTGATTTCTCGGTCTCCGTGGCACCAAGAGATGTCTTGTTAGATCTAAAACCTCCATGTTGAATGCCTCTACGAAAGCCTCTCCCGGTTTTATTCATCTCCATTCAGTTCTCTCGTTGTCTTATTGTTTGCAAACACGCAAAAATACTACAGTCCTAAGTCGTGTAGGGCTCCCAGACACTTTAGTTTTCAAACGAAAGCTCATGGGATAGAACCAACTATGCCAACACACGTCGAGGTGAATAGGTGAATGCTAGTGGAGGCTTTGTTTTGGTTCCCTATGCTACCCATGCTTTTGGGCTACTTTGTGTGAGCGTAGTCCCTTAAGAGCCCTAAATGACAAGATTGGCTTAAGAATGAATTTGATAGGGGTATGTGTTATCCAAAATTCACCCCTCAAGGTAAATTTGATAACATGGATCAAATTCTTTTGTCCCAAGCAATTATATTGAGTCCAGGAAAAAAGTCATGTTTTTTGGGTCCCCTCAGAATTTTCTAACTCCCCTGGCCAAAGAAGGAGAGAGCAAGTTCCGAGAAAATGTAAGAAAAATTGCAAAAACAGGCTCGGGCCAGAAAAAATCACGAAAAATGGCTAAGTCCTAGTCCTAGAAGCATTTGGGACAAGTGGGACAAAAAGGCGCGGATCGGCCGAAATGAGCACAGGCGGCCCTGGAAGCAATTGGGACATCTGGGACAAAAGTACGCGGCGGGCGCGAAAAGCCGATCTGGCCAAAAGAGAGAAAAAATTGGCTAACTGCTGAGAGGGTCACCTTTGGGACAAGCGAGACAAAAAGACGCGAACCGACCGAACCGCAAATCGAAATCGATCAAGGCAGCCCTGGAGCAGTTGGGCGAAGGTAGGCGAAGTCGCGAACCGGGTGAATCGGGAAAATTTGTCCCAGACGGTCCGAAAGCAAATGGGACATCTGGGCCGCGAGTACGCGAACCGGCCGGTTCGGCCGAAATGGGGAATTTCAGCACTGTGCCAAATGGGACAAAGGGACGCGTGGGACGCGAAAAGCCGAAGCGGCCGAAGGCAGAGGAGAAAAGTCAACATTTGACCCGTGGAACTTCAAACGGCCATAACTTCAAACGGCCATAAATTCGCTCCAGATCGATCAATGCTCATTCCCGTCAAATGACAGAAAACGCCTCTTTGCAGGCCCAAAACAGTTGCCCGCACTCAGAAGGCCATAACTTTTGCATTTCTCAACGAAATCACACAAAATTGGTACCGTTGGAATCATGGTTCCGAGCCCGATGCACAACAATAAAGAAATTCTAGATTTGATTAGAAATTGATTGATATTTTTAAGGAAACGTGGCCGGGTTCAGAACAGTGTTTTATTTGGTAGCTGGGAGTGCAATTAAGAGGCATGGTCATCATTCCTTCTCTACTGCAGCACATGGGACAGTATGTGGAGCCTTTTTACAAGTAATGTATACCCATTCCACTCAATTTAATGCCTCTTACAGTGTGGTTGAAGGACAAATTTCGGGATTTTCATTTTCCCTTCTCTTTCCCTTCTCATTTTTCTATAAATTGGAGTGTTGGGCTTATTGTAAAGAGAGAGTTTTTGGGTAACAAAGCTCTGTCAAAATTGCTTTGTGAAGCCAGTGTGTTGCAGGCCCTTGTAGTGGACTCCTTGCATGGTGATCCAGGCCCTTATCTTGTAATAGATTGAACTGTGCATACCAGGAAGCAATAAAATACAAGTTTGTGGATGTATCTTCCCCTGCTGTGTTTTCTTGCATTCTTCTTGCCCCTTTTATCTTTCTACAAGAATATTGTGTCTATTATTATGTTCTTGCAGGAATTCATTATCATTGTGTGTGCTTGGAATATTATTGTGAATGCATTTTGCTAGATTATGGAGAACTGTCATCACCTCTTCTAGTGTGCACTTTGCCTCTATATTTCACACATTTGGAGACTACTCTCCCATCCTCCTTTTCTGGTGTATCACCGCTTTAGTGTAGGCTTTCATTTTATGTATTCTCTTTCCCTGGTCCCTTGGAAATTTAGATTAGAACAGTTAGCTTATCCTGCATTAGAGTAGATTGTGGCAGGTAGTTTAGGAGCAAGAACCAGCTTTCTCTGGAGGTCTATCTCAAGTAGCAAGTCCCACAACTTGGAGATAGTACCCATGTTATCCAATCACACTGTGAGTTCAGGTATATGCACAGGGGTGCTGTGATTCGGTGATAACAAAGATGTCTAAGAACACACGGGAGTTATCAATCACCTAGTAAATCTTTCGTGTTTAGTTATGGATGTGAGTCATCTGGCCTACGACTTAGTGACCTTCCATTCATTGATAATTTATGCTATGATAAACCCATGGATGCTTTCAAAAGCACCTTCAAAAGGATAGGGGTAGTCATCAAGCCTAGTGAAGGGTGTGATGTGATTTCTAAATAACTTGAAATGCCTATAGATTTAAAGGTAATAACATGAATTGGATAGGATTAGACAATCAAGAATCATTGAGTGTTTGAATCAGAATGTCATTGCATCTGGAGACATTCTCAAGCATTGGAGTAATGTATATGGAGAGACATTCTCAAAATATCAACAGATGAAAGGCATCAAATTGTGACGACTCTTAGGTGTTTTAACAGGGAGAAGACTAAGAAGCATAGAAGAATGTAGTAAGTGCATGATAAGATAGGAACCAATACAAAGAGACCATGAGCAAGAAGAAGCATAAGTAAGGTAAATACACATATACACATTGATAAATTGAATGAATAATTACTCAGATTAGGTAACTCTTTATATACATACATTATATAAATATTGATTTCCAAAGTTTGATGCATATTATACATTGAAAATTCTAGTACATGTACATCACCAATAAATGAAAAAATAATCCATAATGTCTTAACTATTGTCAAGTGCACATCATACTAGTTTCATGTGAAAATAATCTCAAAATGTAAGGTCTCATACAAAATTATCAAGTTCGAATAGTATTTTAATGTGCATAATAAATATAAAAATGCCCAAATAGGTCATATACCATCAAGTATACATGTCATATAGGTGTACATACAATACCATGCACATAGGCATACAAAAACAATTTCATGTAAGACATATATATTTCCTACTCATCAAAATATATCCATCTCTTGGCCTTGCTCAAAGAACGCCTCCCTTAGACGAAGATGGAGATCTATGAGATGACTCGGATTGTCCGACCCCATGCTTCGAGTCCTCTTCTGTTGAATACTCACCTATAGATGAGCTCGTAAATGTAAACAATGTTGTTTTGTCAAAACTTAATTTATATATGTTTTCAACATGTATTTAAGACTATGCTAAATGAAAGTATTTACATAAATACACAAATTTACCGTTTTGATCACGCCAAATTTGAATCTCACGCTTAGATGAGTCTTCAGGAGCTCTTGCAGTACAAACGGGGGTACAAAGATGATGAGATGGAGGAGCCCCTACCCTCGAAGTCAAAATGGAGGGGGTTGAAGTTCCCTACATACACATAAGATCAGAAAATGTAACATCAGAATTAGCGAAAATAGAACTAAGTACATGTATGTACATAATGAAAATATTTTAACTTATTTTATCAATATAAAACTATTGTTTTTACCCCGCCATACCCGTGTGAATCAAATGAACAAGGCTGCTACATGTCACAGTAACTCCTACATATACACAATGAAGGGCCTTATTAATATAATTTAATAATTCTACAAAGAAAGAAATTACTAACATGTAATTTAACATAATATGAATTACATGAGAAATTTAACAAAATTTATGTGTTATTTGAATACCTCGGTGAGTTGCTTTGCATAGATGAAATCACAAATGCAACACCTTTATCTACTTGTCGCATGAGATGAAATCACGGTGGCAACACCTTTATCTACTTGTCGCAGAGATGGTGGGGTGTCTAGTGAAGTCAACCACTTTATCACATGAGTTATATAGACATACAAGAACATACATACATTTGACTTCAAAACTAATATATATATATACATATATGTAAAATTTTATAATTAACATTATGTGAAATTACCTTAACATTCTAAATTACCTCTGTAAATGTATGTGTATGCAAGGTGCTCGCTGCCTTTGGTCGGGATGAAGATGTGCCTCCCACGTGCTATAATATCAATGCATATACATGTATAAATATAATTATTTCAAAAATTTAACATATATAAGTAAATCAAGTACTCCAAAATTTTTGTAACACACATAACAAAACATAAAAAATTTACCTACGAAGGTAATGCCGATGAATGTAATCCAAATGTCTCACTCAAAAATACATCTGACATAGTGACATTATCGTGTACACCCCTAGCACCAGTGTGTACCAAAATTAGTATGCATGAAAGTATTGTTCTCCTTGGGCCCCAAACATATGCTACCACATGACAGAAAAATGTCGCCTCATGCTATTACTCCTTGAGGAGTACTCTATGTGCCTCCGCGAGCATCCGACTCATAAATCTCCCTTGTATGTCGAACAAGGATCGCAGATAGCCTCAAGCGCGTGGAGTATATCAATCTCTACTTTCTCCTTCACTGCTTGAGGGACAATCTCAGGGTGAGGGGGCTTCTGTGTGGGTAATCTATCCTACTGAATAGGTACACGTTGTGCACCTAGTTGATCCTATGCAGATCCTTTTCCTCGACCCTAGAAATCTTAGAAATCAAAATAATTTGGGATCTTGTTAGGAAAAATTGCAATAGAGTTTCCTCAAAAGTATAGTGGCACCTCATTGTTATTGCAAGGTGGAAAATCAAACACCATCCACCATCAGTCCCAAAAATGATTTTTAATCAAATTATTATTACACAAATGGATGGGAAACCATTTACATGACAACGAAACAGGAAAATTAGTGCGGGGTGCATGAATAAGGCGCATATGAGGTATTTTGAAATTTATTTTTTCTTTACATCCACATATGACAATTTGTTGGAATAATAAACCCTACAAACCTCTCTGTAAGTTGTCCAATGATCAATTTGCCCCATTGCCACGTCAACTTGAACAAGTAATACCTCTAATGTGTTTGCAAGAGAGGTGCAATGGGGTTTGTCGATTGTGAAGCCATCATTATTTTGATTAAATACTCAATTTCAATTTTGTTTTCAACTATGTGGGCTACTAAATCTTCTTGAATGCCCAGGGGATGTTGAGAAATTGTGGGAGTTTTGGGACCGATGAATGAAACAACAGGGGTTTAGTTGTGGTTGATTCCCTCGACCTCTAACTCGTAACAATAAAAATATGTTTTCAATTAAATTTTAATCTATAAATATCATATTTCAATGCAATTTTGAGGAAAGAATTGTGCTTACCTCTTATCTGTGGCACCATCTTCGATTGAGATCTTCTCAGAGATCCAAAATGATCATTTGAGCTTGAGATCTAGTTGAATGAAAAAATACGAGGGCACGGTTAAGCTCTGAAACTCACATTTGAGGGAGATAAAATGATAGAGGCTCGGGCCTCTTTTTTTCTTTATAGTAGGCATAATGCGTACACGTTATGTAATGTGTATGCATTATAAAATGTACATGTTATGCCTCGGTAAGTCTCAAACTTGATATTTTAAAACATGATCATGTTATAATAGAACATGTACGTGTTTTGTTTTTTTTTGTTTTTGTCCATTTTTGTCCCCCCAACTTCGTGCACTTACCCGAAACAAGATCCAACCTCTGTTCCAAAGAAGACCACTTGCCTCTAATGAAAAT